>JAPWDM010000008.1:31551779-32009279 GCA_035578155.1 Brachynemurus nebulosus | reverse complement strand
CCAGAAAAAGAAAAATTAGTCATATAAAAAATTTGTTAAACAGCAAAATAAAAAAAAAATTATTCAATGTTTCTATTAAAATAAATGACCAATTTTGTATTTTGTCCGGGCCGGGATTAAATTATTACCACAAATTTGTATCTGTTTTGTTATCAATAAACGCAGAAAAAAAATTGACATTTTTTTATTGTTGTAGAAATAATTAATGTCTTGATATTTTGTTTGAAATATTAGAAACATTTCGTATAGAGAAAAAGAAAAAACGTTTTATAACCAAAGAACATTTTGACCCCAATTTTTTTATATTACTTAAACTAGTAATAATGTTTAATTTGTAAATCCAATAAAAGTGATAGGGAGAGAAAATTCGTCTAAATTCTTCCAAGCTTCCGAAGGGCAACTTTTTTTGGACCGATTGTTATCAGAAAGGAAAATTCACGAATTACGGGGCCCAGCGATCAAATTGTCGGAATCTTTAGTCAGGCTTTCCCAGAGTTTTTTCAACTCTGGCACTGTCGATGTTTTATAATCCTGATCATGTAGAGTCGGTTCGTTCTTAGCCAATTTTAGCCGAGTTCGACAGAAAAATTTTTTTTTTTTCAGAATCGTGTTCTACGGGTCCGAGGACATATATTTATATATATATATATATATATATATATATATATATATATATATATATATATATATATATATATATTCCCGCTACCTTGTGACATGTGTAGGGTCCTCCTATGGACTGAACGAGCTGAAATTTGGTAAGTGGGGCTCATTTCAAAATTGCAAAACAATACTATCAAATTGGGGTCAAATTTTGAGCAATGAGTCTCGCCGGGTAAGCATATTGTAGCTTAAAAATAATGGGAGTGAGGATAAAATATTTAAACGTCCAAAAAGCACACCCTTGGTACGGACTCTATCGCCTGTACCACAGAATATTACAGAACGAACGCTAGTATCTCTATACTAATGAAACCAGTGTAACGACAAAGGATAGAAAATATCCCACCAATATGTTATATATGTGCACGCGCAGTTGTGTGTGTTAGTCCGATGGATGTTGTGTGTGTGGGTGTCTTGCATACGTATATACATAATATTACACACGTATGTTGTGGTACGTATACCGTGTTAATAAGACAGTAGCAATATGACAACAATTAAAATACACGAAACACACTCATCGAGTGTTACAGAAAAGAGATAGTTGTATTCTTTCTATTGTTCTGTGGCCTGTACCGTTTCAACCACATTTAGATATCTTGAAAATGCCGAAAATGTAGCGAAAAATTCGACTCCCGTGATGAGGCCCCGCTGCCTGTTAAATATACTCACCTATTTTGTTAAATATACTCACCTATTTTTTCTTCAATTTAAAAACTAAATCTATTTCCGTGGTAAATCTTTGACAAAGTTGTCTCGCATGATAAAAAAGAAATCCCACCTTGGAAATGGAATTTTACTCGTACAACACCTCATATTCTATCTTTTATTTATCAATATAATACTGTAATTTATTCATCTTTATCACATGTGTCACAGCCATATCGACGTCTACACAAGAGGGCGTTGTTGACTTCCTCTCTATTTGCGTGTAGGTAGTATTGAAAAAAGTAAATATCAGAAAATAAAAATACGACAAGGTACAAAAAAAGATATCTCGGCTTTATTCTTGTTCGGTGTGCCGGAATCACTAAAGCAAAATAGTTTTACATATAGTAAATTATACACTTTAACAAAAATAATTGTACCTCAAATTACCGAATGACTATCAGAACGTTTTCAGCTAAAAGCGCATATTCAATATCTATACATATTATAATAAAACTGTAACGAGACCGTTTCTGTACATGGAATATTTTTTGAAAATTGTACTGGTACTGTAAATAGTTATCGATGTAGATATCAAATCAGTGATTTTTAAAATTCTTCTCATCTGTCTTTCTGTCTGTCTGTCTGTTCACGGATCACGCAGAAACTACTGGACGGATTTTAATGAAATTTGGTGTTATTACCTGGGTCAACATCTAAGATACTCCGTGAAAATGTCCCGTTCCCACGAGAAAATAGAAAAACCATTTTGAGCATGTGCACACATTACGCAAAAACTATTGAACAGATTTTTATGAAATTTGGTGCGGTAATAACTTATCAACTGCATCAACACTTAGAATACTTTTTATTACGGGCAAATATTTTCTTCCCTCGGGAAAATCCATTTTGAGCATGTGCATGCATTACGCAAAACTATTGGTCTATGCAAATGCTTTATAATTACACAGGCCTGTAAATTTCAAGTCATGTCATCCCCTTTTGGATTTGATGACTGATCCTAGGGTATTTTGGTTCGCTGATATTTGTATTAAATTACTTAGAAACGTCATAAATGTATTCATATGACCTTAATATATAAATAATTATAATCAAATATTTTTGTGGTGTCGGGTATTTTTTTCGCTGAAGCTACGAATGTGAGATTTTCTCTTAAAATTCCTGTTTGGATCATCACACTTTAGCAATCAACAATAGTCTGCCATCATTCGGGTATTCCACTTTCCTTGATACCTGCGTTCCATTTCTTTCAAGTCCTGGTCAAATTCTTCTCCTTGCTCTTCACTAACAGCTCCCAAGTCATCGGGAAAGTAGTCTAAGTGAGAATCTAAGAAGTGGAGCTTAATGCTCATCGAACATCCCATTTTTACAAAATTTTCTATTATTTTCTTCTATAGGAAATTTCTTACTACTTCACTAAAAGATTTTCAAACATCCAATTCATCGTCACTTAATTTTTCATCAAATTTTGTATCGCTTTATTTTTTTAAAAGAAATATTTTTTATTAACATTTAAAATACAGTCAGCCAGTTAAATTTTCAACAATTTTAATTAAAAAAAGTTAAAATTTTTGTGCTTTTTAGTTGCCTTAAACTAATTTTTATTAATAGCTTAATAGAAAATATGTCCATATAATTTTTTTTTTTAAATAATATTTAAACCATTTAATATCTTTTAAATTTTTAAAATATAAGTACGGGGGTAGTACGGTCCTCTTAGCACCGTAAACTTGTGACGTTTAGCTATAAATTGAAAGTGAATAGAAAAAATAAATTACCCTCAGTAATGAACTCATTAGCAGATAACCTTAAAATTCACCTTTTTTCGCAAAATAAAGATATGTTACGTGGTTAATTAGGTTACATTTAACATACCATTGATGGGAATATGCTCCTAGAACCCAATTTCAACTGTGTAATCACTTTTTATTAGATAGAAAATAAACAGAAATGCATAATCTATTCTTGACTTGGTCGACCCTAGGCCAATCAAAAATTTTAGTACCTAATATCTAAAAATTCTCTCATGTTGAAATTTTTTGAATATTATGTCTTTCGTAATCAGCGCCCTAAAATCTATCAAAATCAGTTGTGATATCTCAAAGGGGAAAACCATTGTAGACCTGTGTTATTATATACTTACATACTTCTCATTGATTTTATGCGCGAACGACCTCGCGAGTACAGTAAGTTACTACTAAATTTGATTCCTGTATTACAGTGGCTCAAATCTTACGAACAAAGTCAATTCCGCTGAAACAAAACTATTTTTATTGCGTAACGATACCAAAGAACATTTGTGACTAAGTTGTTGTCAATTCAAAGATGGCTGTGTTGTCCTTCCGAATTTATTCATGCTCCAAAGTAGGGCCGTGGACTGAAATGGGGCACCATGGGACTAAACCGCATTTTCTAAAAATTTCCTCTCAAAAAATAAGTGGTAAGCAAAAAATACTCTTAACTTTTTTCTCGGCCCCTCTACCGACAACAACAGGCCCCTTTCTCAAGGCCGGGCCCCGGGGCTGCAATCCCGGCTACCTCATTTTCTCGTCGGGCTTGCTCCAAATACTCCAATGCTTTTATACTGCTACAGCATAAGCGCTCGGAAATTAAACAAAATCAGTGGTATACAAATATAATAACTGGAGAATACATTACTTAGTTTTTGATATAAAAGAAACTTATTTCGCTGAGCTATACTTTTGTACCTGACCATCTCGCACCAAATACCTTAAAAAGTTTGTATCATAACTTGAAAACCTTAAGTGCTATAAAGCTCCGGATTATAGCAAGCGGTTTCCCCCGTCAGTATCTACAATTTTTTTATTAAATCAGTGATTTGGCCATAATAAATATAGCAACTCTCAAAAAATGCACCTGTAGGTACGGTTGGGTCCTAGTGCTTCACTTCACTCGCCAAACTGGCACATGGCACAGAGGTCGAAATTTTCAAAAAAAGGGGACAAAAATCAAAAATTACTTTGAATAAAACAAAAAATTGTATATAATGATTTTCAAGGTCGCTGATTATGAATTTGATATTAGTATTTTGAAAATTCAAAATAGCGGGTCCAAAATGCCGGAAAAAATAAAAAAAATTAGTTTTACTGAAACAAAAAATGGTATATAAAGGTTTTGGAGGTCGCTGATTATGAATTAAATATTATTTTTTTGAAAACCCAAAATGGTAGGCAAAAAGAAAATAACTAGCTTTATTGAAACAAAAAATGGTTGATTATGAATTTGATATTATTATTTTAAAAATTAAAAATGACGGGTCTAAAATGATGGATAAATATAAAAAATTAGTTTTATTAAAACAAAAATTGGTATATAAAGATTTTTAAGGCCGCTGATTATGAATATGAAGTGAAACAAGAGAAAACTGAAATTGGCGTAAAAAACGAATGGGAAAATTGGGGCAAGAATTTTGTTTTTTAAAATAATTTACATACTTCCATACTTTGTTGCAAAAAAAAGCAAACCATCCCAATCGATCAAACTCATAACTATGTCTTATAAATAAACAGATTAAAAATGCAATATTTCTCTGTAATAAGTAACAGCCTATAGAAATATTAAATTACCTTGTACCACACATCTATAATGATTACTCATTTTCAACTTCCACACTTTTGATTTCAAAAATACACTTGTAAACAAAAGTTATTAATGAACAGCAAGAAGATGTGTACGAGACAGGTGCTCAGTTAGCTGTGTTTGACCTTCCCTTATCTGATAATACAGCCGGTATATTGAACTGTCGGTTTGCACCGAGGTGCAGTGGTGTTCCCCCTACGGTATTACGGGGTAATAAGTTCAAAATTACAAACTGCACTTTTCTCATTTTTGTCCGCTGTTTTTTGGAAATTGCACCACTGTGCATGGGTCGAATTATTTTTAAATCATATATTCTCAAATTCTCATTAGTAAATTCGGCGCTCCCGGCATTGCCACTTTAGGTCACTTTACTTTTTTATTTCGTTTGTGTGACTTATTGTCGGAGGTAAAATTATGACCGTCAACATATATCTGCCACTTTTATAGGGATTATACGCAATTTTTTTATGTGTACAATATTTAAATGTTGTAATAAAAAAGGATAAAAATTTTTATACGATCAAAATCCCTCACTTGATGACGTATGTACATACACGACGACTACTACATAAGGTACAAAAATATGGTTTTTGAATGTAATATAACCGGATATGTAATCTTTTAAACGTACCTATAGTAAAATGTGTGATGGAATATTACATAAGTTTGGGGGAAAAGCAGATTTTAAAGATTTTATTATAAAAATATTTCTTTTCTGATTTGAGTTTGTATATCATCATAAAAAATGTAAAAGCTTTTGAAACGTTTAAGATGATCCCTGAATTCTGGTTAAGAGCAAAATATTATTATAAATACAACAGATTATATTGGCCACAAGAGACTAAATCAAATGGGTTGTTACTCCTGAGCAATACATAAGTTACTAGTAATTACTTTTTGTCAAAGTGGAATGAATTTTTCAGTTCGACAAGCAAAAATATTTGCGACAAACAAAGCACATAGTAGAAGTTTTCAATAACGCCCTATCTGTCCAATAGGGGGTGCCCAAGTCCGGTCGACTTGTCTGATGATGATCATATGGATCGGAAAATGTCAGAATTAATTGAATAAAAGTCATGTTTTTTGCAAAGTAAAGTGTTTTAATAAAATAAAAGTTTAAAAAAAAAATGGAACCTGGTTTAGAAACCTCATTCAGTTTTATGTTATTTATTTCACTCATAATAGTTGATAGTTAACAATTTTCTTCTTACTTTCAATGTATATACATTATAGTAAGGCGGTTGGTCCATTTAGTTCTCATAATAAGAAATACATATATATTATAACATTTATAGTAATAACAAATAGCGACTAGTAATATTGAGGCAGAAATGTTACACGAACTATATTTATCCACATTCATCAAATAAATATGTAATTGTTTTTAACGGTTAAGAATGTAATGATAAGCAATTAGAGACCGTTGAAAGATAAAAATTTAACCTAAATAAATTAATTTAATTTAATTTAGTGAGTCTGTTGAAATTCATCATTTACTAAACGATTTCTTCTCGTTTTTTCAGACAAGCCATAATGTATTTGTACACAGAATTCAGCATACTTGCACTCTGAATATTCAAAAACTGATAGAAATATTGCAAATTAATATGGTGTGTCCTTCTAATTTCATCATATATAGAACATTCATAGAAGATATGTTCAAAAGATTATTTGGCATTAGATCCACAGCATTTACATATTTCAGTAGTATTTATAAAATACTTATTTCCAGAATCATAAATTATTATCTGTTCATTACATGCAACATTTAATTGACTTATAACTCAAATTTTTGTAAAATTAACATTATATTTTAAATATTCTTCTGATTTTATATTCAATTTAATTGAACTATATATACTGTGAAGGAAAGTGCAAACATGTTCCCAGTCATCTTTAATCAAAATATCCTCCAAACTTTGTACAACTTTATGTAAGTTATTTTTGGCTACATTAAAATCTTGTTTAAAAACTTGTTGTTTCCAGATACATATCAGAGAATACCCAGTCATTTCAAAAAGCTTCTTAAATAACGTATATCAGTTATATCGCAGTTCAGAAGCTTCAGGATTAGAATCAAATTCTAATAGCCTATTATACGCAATTTCAGTCAATCGATCTTCTTTTATTTGCAACACTTTAAGCCACTATCTATAAGCCCTCAAATATATATCTTTTTTTAGTTTAATGAGACCAGTTTCAATTCTGACGATATAACCAGGAGTACGTAAAGGCCAAATGACTAAGCCTTTAAAAAAAGTTTTCGTGCACTTTCTCCACAATATCATAATTACGGAAAGCCCAAATTTCTGCCCCATAAAGGACTACTGAAGTTACCATGGATTTATATAACATTATACTCCCGATCCACGTACCAATTTTAGACTTAGCAATGATATTTCTAACATTTGTAGACGCTCTGACGCCCCTGACAACCATATCATCAGCCGTTTGAGTGTAAAGCTCAGATGTTGAAAATAACACACCAAGCTATGTAAACTTTGTAACTATTTATAACTGTTCCCCATATAATTTAAAATTATACTTTTCTTTATTAATTTTTCCTTTATGAAAAATCATTACCTTGCTTTTGTTTGTATTAACTGTTAAAAAATTTTCCTGACAGTAGATTTCAAGTGTTCTTAATTGCTTTGATGTTTCAAAATATATGTCTGACATATTTCACTCATATGGTTTAATAGTTATGCTTTGAAAAGAAGAATCTTCCCTTTGATTGCACTTTGATCGAGTTTGGCCGGGTATGAAATATAACAAAATCGTAAAAAGAGATAAAATTAGGTTTTGATATATTTTTTCTTTTGTTCGTCTCATCAGTTTGAAAAATTTGGTTTTAAAGAAAATTTATTAAAATTTTTTACTAATACTATTTTTGGTTAAAGCACTAAAAAAGAAAAAGTGTTGAATTTCTTGGAACTAAACAGGCTTTCTTCTTTAATATAAACAGGTGTTTGGTGTTGCAACATACTTGGGTATTTTGGAACGAGCTGTAGGTATTCATCCGACCGAATAGAGCCATTTAATTTTTTCTCATTTAAACATAGGTAAATGATAGTAAATCTATTTATAATGGTTACTTAATTCCATTACACAATTTCACCACCATTTACTATTCATTCAACGTTCCCCACTACTCTCTTGGCTGCCGACTTCCTCAACCGTAACCCTATAAATCCTAAATATTGGAATGTAGACTATATATCGTACTTTGTAATGAGTTTGTAAATACAGGAGGGTTTAAATTGATAGTTCGTATTAGAAATTCTACAAAATGTATAAAAGAATAATATGTTTTATTCAAGTAGACCCGAAGATTACGCCGCTTATACTATAGAAGACAAATATTTTCATAAAACTTCATATTAAAATGAAACATATGTTCGAAGGGTGGACGAAAATTTTCTTCATTTTCTTCTGGATGCCCGAAACGGCCAGAATAATTAGAATCACTCAATGCCATCTGCACGGAAATATCTAAACTAGTGGCCCAACCTATACCTATGGCCCACGTATTTGTAGTCTAAAACATTTAATTGCCCATTATAGTTTTGTTATGTGTAATGCGGTTATTGGTCCTTGCTGACGGTGTATCCCACAGGAACACAAACGCACACTACCTGCGTACGTACACTTATATACAATAACCGAGAAAATTATTATAACACTAAAATTTAAACACAAATAAAAATTCAACAAAGTTTTTTTTTTGTAAATAATATATTCTTGTTAATATTTTTATCTACGACTACCATGAAATTGCTTGTTTATTGTACAAAATACTATCTAAGTAAGCTACCTTTTATGTACAGCCATATATTCAGTTGTACAAAAAATATCCTTTTACACGCATGTACATGAAAAATACCAACGCCTACTACACTTTTATTAATTCTTATATTTATATATTATATATTATACAGTGATATACATATCATACATATTAGAATCTGTACAAAAATTTTACCTAGCAACTGAATGTTTACGGTTGTCTTTAATAAATTTCAAATACTACATAATTTTAATGTATTGGTATTTGTAGATTTGTACCAAATTTTTATCGTTTATTGTGAATTTCATGTTAGTCTTAGATAAAGTATAGTACGTAACTCGGTTGTAAGGCATATTATATACAAAGAAATTGAAATTTCAAAGAACTACTTTTTATTATTTATATTATCAATAAATTTATCAATTTTGTGGAGGTTACTTACCATTTTCGAGATATTTGCTACATTAAATTTTTATCCCAGTTTTTGAAGGGCAATTTCACCCCTTCAGACCGATTTTCCGCAGACAAAAAGAAATACGGGTCTCTTAGATTTCGACAACAAATAACATATCAGAGTATCATCGAAATCGTAAAGGGACATCTCGGGGTGTTTCCTTGTGAGATAAATAGACACGATCTCTTGTGTAATGTTTTTATATATTTTATTCATTTCTTAAAGAAATTTCGATCGTTAGTATTTGCTGTTATTGTTACAATATTATTTCTTTAACGGATGGTATAAAATACTGTGAGTATTTTGATAAAATAAACATTTAAACCAAAACGTTTTGGATACGCGTCCTAACCGATTTGTGTTAGCTAATAGAAGAATCGTCTGCACGTATTTGTGTATTATCGACGACATTCGTATAATACGCGTATGATTCGGTTAATATGCGTATTTTTTATTTCATGCTTACTAGCTGTAACATATATATATATATATATATATATATATATATATATATATATATATATATATATATATATATATATATATATATATATGTGTGTGTGTGTGTGTGTCTGTGCGATATCTCTCGAAAGGAACATCCTACTTTTAAGAAAGAGTTCTTAAGCCAGACACGTCCGATTCCAAGAACCTCAAAAAATATGTTTTTTACAAAAATTTGCCAAAGTTTAAAAATTTTTCGAATTTTTTTTATACTATGTATAACAAAGACCGGAAAAAATCACATACGATATTATGTTTTGAACCATTATCCTACGTAAACGGGTTTTTGAAGAAAAAGTAATTTTTGTGATCGGAAATTCGTTATGTTATGCAGGATGCTGTGACACGGGTATTTAGGTTGTAAAATGTTTGTGGAACAGTAGGTGAATTTAGGTTTAAACAACGACACGATTTATTTTCTGTGTAAATTTCTCTTACGAGTTGTTTTAAACTATGTTTAAACTCAGTTTAAGGAAGTTGGTCGATAAAACTATTTTTTCAAAGGATTTTAACGAAACCTCTAGATATTTAGTTAATTCAATACCAATAATACGAGCCTATTCCGATTAAAATTGACTACCCCAATTTTAAGAAAAACGATTTCAAAGTTTTGTAATTTTAACACGGGCTCTTATGGGAAAACTCTATTTTTTTTTTAATCAAATGAAAACGTGTCAAAGAAATTTGATAAAATTCAAAGTTACAAACCATATTTAATGAGAAATTAAAATTATTCGCTACGCCGTTTTTGAAATATAATTTATAAACATCATCTTACAACGTTTTTACGTGCGCGGAAATTAAAAAAAAAAACAAGTGGTAAGTATACAAATATAATAACTGAAGAATATTAATACATTATTTAATTTTTGATAAAAGAAAATTTTTCCGCTGAGATATACTGTTGTACCTGACTATCTCAGAGCAACTACGTTAAATGACTTTAGCTCGAAATACAATTTGAGAAACACTAGCTTACACGAGGGGGTTCAAAGGAGACGTTCAAAGGGGACATAACTCCTTAAATATTATGACGTTCAAAAATCGGTTTCTACTTAAAATTTAATAATGTCTTTTTTGATCAGTGTCACAGTACTTATTGCCATGATTGTCAAGAGAGAATATATATTATATTATGTATCAAACTAGTATAGTGGGAATTAAATCTAAAGGACAACTTTAGACACTGATGCGGTATTGTATTGCTTGTACAGTCATACAGATGCCCTCCGAATGTTCTCTATAATAACGATAATAAGATATTTCAAGTGGACTTAACTAATACACTGCTAACAACACGTCAAATCAAATCCACGCGACTAAATTAGTTTATACCAAACAGGGAGTATAGGTATAACTGTACTTACACAGGGACTACTTACATAATAATATCTATATACATATTCTAACTGAACAGAATTAAATCAATAGCGTGTATCTATTATACTGTTATAGGTAAGTTGGGTATGTGTTAAGAAGATATCGATATTATCGGCCGTTCGATGCTAGATTCGTTCAGGTCACTTAATTGAATAATTGAATGGAATGCTTTTGAACGTTTTCAAAACCAAAATAATTGAAAGCAGAATTTCATAATTAGTTTAATTAAATTGAGAAACAACTATAAACTTTGTAACTTTGTACTTCCTTACGGATTAGTAATCCTTTCTGATATTATTAAATTTTTGGAGTTTAAGACACTAAAGCTACAGTAGATCTAAAAACTGTATGAATTATATAATTATATCTAATTTCTATAAAATGATTACGATCTGATAACTGCTTCACCTGTTAGAACTTTCGAAGTTCTTTAAACAAATAATATTTAAGTTTTTTTTTTTTAAAGAAATATAAAAGATGTTTTTCTGATTTTTTGAAAATTTCATTGCAGCTGTAATTCCTTATAAGTATTAAATCAAAAACTTCTTTTTAATATTCGCCTTTTTTATATTTCAAAATTGAAAATAATAAAATAAACAATTGGTGCCTCTAAAGTAGGTTACAAAAGTTTCATAAAATAGGTACGTGGAGTTTAATACTCTTTTATCCCTCATAATATGCCTATTTTACAGAGGTTTTCACAAGATTCGATACTGAGTTTCAATCAAATTGTCAGTATTTTCGTGCTGCTTTAATAAAAATTTCTTTTCAAAAAAAAAAAACTATGTCTCGAAAATTCAAAAATAAAAAGTGTATTTTAAAAATAATTTTCAGTAGGTATAGGTATACTTAAATGAGAAAATTTCCGCCCAAAGTTGTTTTTTCGTAAAATTAGTAGTTTAAATGTCATCAATAATAAATTATACAGTTTCTCTATGAGGAAGGAGAGAGAATAAAATATTATTTTATGATCAATTCCTTGTCCTTTTCTTTCTTTTTATTTAAATTTTACGGCAAAAGTGATTCCGTACAAAATTAAAGCTTATAAAATTGTCTACAAAGAATATTTAATATCTATTGGCTTGTCCCATAAGTCCTTGCGAGTCAACACAAATTTAATACTTAATATCGTACTAATTAATGCGTTGCGTTCGCACCTATTTACACCCTCAACATAAAATATACTCGTCCTTACTAGCAGGATCTAGAATTTTCTCTGGTACACTTCGGTTCAAATACGACAAAATTCTAGAAAAAATAAAATCGCAAAGACTTATGGGACAACCCGATATTTTCCGCTAGGTTAATGTTTCTCCAAGAAATGACCTTATAAAGTTACGTTAAATCAATTGATTGTTAAAGTCTGTAAATATTCAATCCTTCTCGTACTGATCCCCTTAACTAGTAGAATCAAAAAATTTGATTATCGCGAAATTAAAAACTATTTATGAGCTTTCATATTCAGTAAATTAAAAGTTTCGAGCTCATCACATTGAACAAAATTGAATATTCTTAAGTAAGGGGTTGAGTCGAGACTGACCCCCGCCGCTTAAAAATAAAAAGATCAAACAGAATTAAGAGCTATTTATAAGTTTTTGAACTGATATAGTTCTAGTTTTAAGCTGAAAGTTGAAAATAACTATAAAGAATTGGCCAGAAAATAATATTTCCCCCATTCTCCTTCCCTAAATAGGGATACGCGGTGTTCATTGGAGAGGAAATGTTCCATAATTTATTGACAACATATATCTAAATTAAGTTTTGTAAAAAAAAGATCTTGGGTGGGAATTCTTTCCCAGTTCCGTTCTAGTTACCGACCTAGCTACTGGTCTCCTAATATTAGGAATGAATCACATATCAATGAAAAACTTTTTTTTTTTTTAATTTACTTTTGAATTGTAATATAGTTTCAATTTAGTTTAAGTAAGTAGTAACATGTTTAGTTAGTCACAATACCAAAATTGATAGGGCAGACATAGGGGTTTGAGCAAGATATTTCTAACAACACTACTGCTAAATGTCTTATGTATCGAATCTCTTAACAACTCGTGTATATTTAATATTAAATATTAATATCGTATACTTATTTGAATTAAAATATAAAGCGATTTATTTCGGTACTTAATGTCTGCTACAGATGACTTTATTTTATCACTTCGTATCTATTTCTTTTCTCTTCATCAACTCTTCCCACTCTACCACTTCCCCCATCACCCTGTAATTGTATTGTTACTTGCCTCGCTATTTTATGTTTATGTGACTGATTGGCTGATAATAAAATTCCCGCGTTCATAATCTTCTATTTCAGTCCCCACTGCGCGTCATTGCTTCGCCGCTCTTCACATTTTTTTTATTGTTGTCGTCTTTTATTTTTTTTGAAACGTTTCAATTGTTTGCTTGAATAATAAAAAAAAAAAGTGAATGGGAACAATTGCCGCGACAAGAGGAAACTAATTTTTTTTATTTTATGTATACGATGATTTTAAAGTATGTTTTTAATTGGCCACTTCAGTTAACTGTCGACTGTTATGACGTAATTATTGTGATGAAATTTATATGTTTAAGTAACACCGAATATGCGTAATGGGTTTTGGGAATGGGAATTATTTGGTGGGATGATAATTATGTTGAGTATTTAAATCGAATAACGTATGGAATGCAAAATGTTTCAATTTGGGAAATTTCATGTTTTTATTAATTTGACAGGAATAATTCTGACTCTGTAAGGACAGTGATAATGATACGATGGGACGAGATTAAAACTCCAAAATTAGATTTGAAATCTTGGGAGAAAATATTCTTCGTAAATTAATAATACCAAGCTTTTGCTACTACAGCTTTATTTGTCACTTTCTGCTTTTCGATGACGCAACTTCAAAATCTTTTATGGAGATGCAAATTTTTCCCACGTACCTTTTCGTGTGGGGTACCATTAGAAAAAGCTTTTAAGGTACTTGGTGCGAGATAGTCAGGTATACAAAAGTATATATAAAAAAAAACTTTTCTTTTATCAAAAATTAAATAATGTATTAATATTCTTCAGTTATTATATTTGTATACCACTTGTTTTTTTAATTTCCGCGCGCTTATGTTGTAGCAATTTAGGGACTAACTTTGCGAAAAGAGGATAAAAAATACAATATATTAAAATTTTGTTTACAGATTTCAAATCTACATGAAAAATTCTAGTTGACCTGTTTTTGCTCAATTTCATAATATTAAGTTTAGGGGTAAGTAACTAGAGGGTGACTGTGTTGACATAATTATACTGTTTGAATAATTCAGGAACTTTTTCATGGAAAATAGTTTAAAACAATTATAACAACATAAAAATGATATTCTCGAATTCAAAATTCAGTTTGATCAACATTGGAGGGAAGGGGGGTGAGTCACCCTCCTAAATTACATTACGTTTTCATACACTCATTTATATTATTAACATACTGATGCAGGATAATAATGGCAAAATAAGTGCTTCGGAAGTTACACTATCGTATGTATTATCCATCTTGAAAATATTATTTTCGATATGGATAATTTTCGATAACGAACACTATATTTTGATAGTCGTAATAGGTTTGGAATGCCTATAGCTTGTATGCCCATAGAGTGTATGTAATTTAAGAGGGTGAATCTCCCCCCCCCCCTCTCCACTGTTGATCAAACTGAATTTTGAATTCTAAAATATCATTTTTACATTGTTATAAGTGTTTCAAACTATTTTCTATGAAGAAGTTCCTAAATTATTCAAATAGTAGGATTATGTCAATACATAGTCACCCTCTAGTTCTTACCCCTAAACTTAATACTATGAAATTGGGCAAAAACAGGTCAATTAGATTTTTTAACCCCCAAGGTTAACCCCCAACCCGCAAAGTTAACCCCCAAATTTTAACCTGCAACCACCACTGTTGATGTAATTTAAACAAGTTACATATCAATAGATAGCTCTTTAAAAAGAACAATATCACAAATTGAAACTTTTGCTCTACCTCTAATTAAGTTTTTACCCAAATTTTTGAAGGGTGATTTCACCCCTTCAAACCGTTTTACAGCCGCTAAAAAAAATACGTGTCTCTTATTTTTCGATGTTCTACAACAAGTCAAAGAATACGCAAAATCGGAGGGGTACACTCCCGTGATGTCCTTTGTAAGTATTTTAAATCCTAGACATGTGTTTTAAAAAATCTCTTCAAGCAAAAACTTTTGCCCAAAGATATAGACGACAAGCAAAAATAATGTTCTCTCACTGTACTCGAACCATTACAAAAGACTCCTGTTCTCCCTTTTAGGCCCGGAATAAACCTATTATTACGTGGGCAGACCTCGTACTCAGGGTCTGATTTACCTCTGTGGAGGCCACTGACTAATGTGGTGGCCCCTGACTACTTCACATGTGGAGGTACTTTTGTACTTTTGTGGAGGCCGCCATGATGAATTTCCGAAATTTGTCAAATCCCCCCCCCCCCCCACGCCGAAAAAAAACGAAAAGGCGCTTATCCTATTTCTATTCTATTCCTTAATTTTGACATTTTATTCGATTTGCGGAGGACCCAAGTGCCCTAATTTAAATCTGGCTTTACTCGTACTTACTTAAGAAACGTAAATACACAAGATTTTGTAATTTCCCTTTTTCTGTTACTTCTATGTAGATCTATATTTTCATTCTTATACTCCTAAATAGTATTATCCTAAAATAATACTTCAACACTGAAAAATTATTAAATTGTGTAACATTTATAAAAATACAAAAAAAACTAGACACGATTGTCTCGAAAAAATAAACGGTATAATATCCGAAATTTTTTCTCTTTTATCTATCTCATGAGTAGGATAAAAGTCTATTGACATTTTTAAACACAGTTTGAAATAGTTTCTTTTCTCTGCGAAGACGAAGACGATGACGACGATATAGGAAAAAAACTCACTTGATATTTTCGGGGATAAAGTTAATAACGGAAGCAACAAAGCCAGTTTTTTTCGGTACAAGCACTTCTATTGTCTGAATATATAATATCCATCCTAAACTATAATGCATACAAGTATGGAGATATGTACACTAATACACTATACAAAAATACAAAAAGTGTATTGACTAACGCCATTGAAAAATTATACCATACGTTCACTGAATGTTCAGTTGAAAATGGTAAAAGCACAGGCCAATGAACACACTTATCTTAAGCCGCTGCTACACGATGCTACGAACACCTTCCAACATTCGACGTTGGATGGTTCATAGCATCGTGTAGCCGTTGTTCGAACCTACGAGTGTCCAATGTCGAGCGTCAAACGTTCGCATTTGGTCGTGTCCCGTTCGATGTCGGTATTTTTGCACCGAGTCAAAGGGATGCTTCGAACGTTTGAAGGTCAATGTTGGTTGCGTTGGTTGGTTCGACTCAGCAGCTGCACGACTCGTTCATGTGAAGAGAGACAACATCAGTGTATAACATTAGAGATAACATCAGACAGATAACAGCGTCGTCGCTTGAGTACCAACACATCATCATTCGTATTGGATCAAACATTCGATTCACCGTGTAACAGACACATTTGTCGCACCAACTATCGAACTTAATTGCCTCAAACGTTCGATCGAACGTTGGAAGGAACGTTCGTAGCATCGTGTAGAACCCGCTTTATATTACTAGACAAAACGTAAAGGCAAAGTTTGTAGGCATTTTTATTGAAGCAGCTAACAGGGTAAAACGGGTGAGATTTAAGGAATATAATATAATGTCAATTTTGGAGCAGATGCGACTATAATTAATTATTGCAGAACATAATTTATATACCTACGTATTTTGAAAATAAAGTGAATACCACTTTTTTTCCTTCAAAATTACAAAATACTATTTGGTCGTATCCTGGTTGTACTTGGCTGCCTCAATTATACATATATATATATATATATATATATATATATATATATATATATATATATATATATATATATATATATATATATATATATATATATAATTAGTCATATATAATAATACAATATATAATATGTTCATTGGTCTGTGGGTAAGTGTTCGAAAGAAGCAAATTTTAACCTCAACGTACTTCTGTGTCCTTCGATGTCTTTCAGCTGTTACAGGTACCATCGCCTCGTTGCTAGATGTTCTAGGACGTCCTCGCCTTTTAGTTCCTGGTTGGATCCATGTATACACACGCTTTGGCCACCAACTTTGATCCATATTCCATACGCAACATATATCCGAACCATTTCAGGCTTCTTTTTCCAATTTTTTCCTGCACACCTCTTCTGCTTTCATGATGGTCCTGATTCGGTCATTTCTCACACGGATTAGTCTGGACATTCTTACACTACGTCCCAGATAGTCCATTTCGGTAGCTTCCAGCTTCCGCTTTGCTTCTTGCTTAAGTGTCCAGACCTCACATCCATATTAACGTGACTTATTGTACCATTGTTTTGGCAGTTCTTTCTTATTTATTTTGAAGATATGCTGGTCCCACTAGACTGAATTGAGGGAACCTTATGCTCTAATTTAGATACCATAATTCATGTGAGAATTGGGGCAAGGTAGAAATTTGTTGTGCGGTTCCTAGAGAAACGTTAAAGTTCCAAATTCGTGGATAACTTTTCCAGCCAGTCACGTCCGGGGCCCGAAACTGTGTATTTTGAATATTTTGTATTTTTATCAAAATAACGTTTTTTGTCAGAATTCAAAACCAGTATCTTTAAAATGTTATAAATTTCTAAAAGTCAAAATTTTCAATAAACACTCGATATACAATATGAGACAAGCTCATATATCATACTTAAACATATTACAATTTGACTAACTCCAAAATATGATGTTGAAAATGATTTATCTATTTAGAATTACCCGAAAAACAAATATTTCTGTATATCCTGGTTCTTCACCACCCTCTGTTGAACCGAAATATGTAGGTGCAGTAACACATAATATGTACCTATATGGATTTACATGAACGTAACAAACTTGTGAGTAGGTTCGGTCCATTTTCCGGTAAACATTTGGTATATTAAAATACACACACTGTGATACATACTTAATACTACTTACAGTATTCAGTGTACAGTTAGTATTTGGATATTGTGTAGCAAACTATACAGACTATACACCTACGTACAGTAGTGTCCAAGAAAAACTAAACATCGAAATTAATTTTCATCTGATTTAGGCTACTTCGTATAGCGTTTCCGATTAAATTTCATATATTAAATAATGTTAAATCTTTATGGAGTTTATTTTAAAGAACTTAAAGAAAAATACGCTGCCAATGGGGTGTGGGACATAACTTCCTCGTATTCATAAAAACACCTTGGTAATTTAATGCCCAATATATCTTTGTAGAATTTAATATAGATATATAAATTAATAAAAATAAATAAAACGATTCGTAAAAAATTGAGCGGGGATTTCATGGTAGTGTCTAGGATACTATTACTCCGAATTCAATGAAATTTGTAGGGGACCATCTAGGAACCAGACCGCATAATTTCTGATAATTTCATAAAAAATAATTGAATAGTTCAGAAGTTATGCCACTTGGTGCAATTTAGTATACCTATTAACGGAATGACATGGTAGCGGCGTAGCTACCGTTACTCCGATTTCGATTAAATTCATTGGGGACCATCTAGGAACCAAACTGCATAATTTTTGAAAATTTCATTAAAAACAATCGAGTAGTTCAGAAGTTATGCCACTTGGTGCAAACTGGCGACACGCAGACGGCCAGATAGACGGACGGACGGACAGACACCAAACCAAAATTGTTCAGGTAGCCCTAAGACATAAAATGTGTGTAAAAAATTTTATTTTGGAGAAAAAAATTTTTTATTTTTCAAAAGTGATCACAATGCTTCCGCTACTTTTGTAGTCTCGGAAGCAAAAACACACGGAAATATAACATCAGGACCATAAAGGATATACATTCATTTATTAGTAATAAATTCCGCCGAGAAAGCCACAGTTCTGCGTACTTATCAACTTATAAAAATTCTTTCTGTTTGTTTCCAGACTAATAATATCATAATACATTTCAAGAATAACCCTGTCACCCCCTTGGATGGTACATGGTTTTTAGGTGGATAATTCGTCATACAAAGGTTATACAGAAGTTTTACGTTTGTAAGGCTCGATATATTAATTCTATACATAATTGTAATAAAACTGTAACGAGACAGTGTCTGTACATGGAGTATTTTTTGAAAATTGTACTGATACGATAGATAGTTATCGACTTAGATATTAAAATAGCAATTTTAAAAATTTTGGTTTGTCTGTCTGTTCACGTATCACGCAAAAGTTACTGGACGGGTTTTGATGAAATTTGGTGTGGTGATAACTTATTACCTGGGTCAAGACTTAGGATACCTTTTATTGCGGGAAAATGTATCAGTCCAATGGGATAATACAAAAACAATTTGGTGAATGTGAACCCATTATGCCAAAGCTACTGAACGGATTTTGACGAAATTTGGTCAACTTATTACTTGAGTCGACGTTTAGAATACTTTAGTTCCATAGGAAAATACGAAATCAATTCGACAAGGCGTCGCGCGAACGATGTCGTGCATACAACTACTTCGATATATGTGTCGCCTAGTATCAAAATCTACTAAATGCACTTTTTGAATTTTTTGATTTTTTAGGGCCATTACTTTTTAAATGCAACAAGGCATATGCCCCTTAATATTTTTTGTTGTAATTTTAACTGCTTACTAAAGAAATCTGCAACTGAAATATAACATAATTTTCAAATCCTGCTAAAATTACATTGAAAACTTTACAAATCCTGCTAAATACCAATACATAACCTATATTTTAGATTTTAACTGTTCAAATTTTAATTTTCTCACTGACGTGCGGGACGTACGAAGTATAAAATTATGTTTTTACGTAAAATTTGTATTTTAGTATTTATCTAAAATTTTAAATAATGAAATCGTAGATGTAAATGATTTACTAAGTAAGCACTTTGGTTTTAAGTGACAAAATGAAAATAGTTTACAATATTACAAAACAAATTGTATCGTCTAACCCTTATACATCCAATATTGCTGAATCAAGTGTTTTTTTAATAAATTTCCCTTATAATTTCTGTTTTAAAACGCACTTTATATAAATGTTACTATCAAAACCTAATAAATTCAAATAATTTTGATTAAAAAAGGGTTAAAACGATAATTTTGTTTTTTGATAATAGTATTAATCATCTTTTCTACCTTGTTAATTAATATAATTAGGACTTTTTAATCGAAAAATTAATTTTGAACTGAGTTATGGTTTTTTCCGATTTTCCATGGTTTTTATAAAGTGGAATTAGCAGGTTTTGATACTAAGCAACTCGTATAATAGAAATGAGTTATGTTCGTTTACAGGATCCGAAATTCGTTACATTGAGCTTTCTGACATGCTTTATTCGTAATCTATACAATTTAAGGGAATTTTTAAGAAAAATTCGTTACATTCATGGTTCTTCGATTCTCAAGTGTTAAAATTATTTTGCACAGTAGTGTACATGTAAAACAGAACACCAGATTACAGAATACATGGACGATACATAATATTTTATAGATACAAGCAGACAGGCATATTATACATATGGGTACGTTCATGTATAGGTATATAGATAATACATATAGTGTAATAGTGGACAGATGGCAGCACATGGTGATTTTGAATTGAACATATTATAAAAGTTGCTAGGTTAGGTTAAACTATAAATGCCAAATGTTAAACAGTAAGTTTCTTCCAATATATACTATGACTATATAGCTTATATAGTATATATTTATACTTTCGAACGATATACATACATTAAACTATCATATGCCCTAATTTTAAACTTCATTGTAAATAAATATACATATTTAGTTTGTGGATGGGATGCATAGTGCATGCATGCATTTACTCTGTATACTCTTTGCACATGATGCACTTTTGCTATGCACTATTGAACATGTCCCCCCTTTCCTGCGTCCACCCGCTTGAGCCTTATGTTTGCAAGTAATGTGTTACATACATATGTGTTTAAAATTTTGTTCGGGAAAAAAAATTAGAGTTGAATATTTAATTCTGTAATGAAATATTCAGAGGAAATATACGGCCCAGTTTTGTTTATCGGGGGGACACGAGCGGAACGGGGAATATTGTTTGAATAGTTTTCAACATGTGACTTTCATATTTACATGAAATTTTTCCTGGATAGTTTTGACCATATTATGTAGGTATGTTATGGTTAGAATAGTATGGTAAAACCATATGTTATCGAATGATTTTAGAGCAGTTTCTAGAAATTTTAATTTTTTCGGTCGAATGATGCAATTATATTGTAAAAGATTATCACTTTCCGGAACTTTCCCCATTGATTAAAATAGCTGAATCTCCATTATGGAAATTCGCTAAAACGTTTTCTCATCGAAGCGCACTAGGGGATATTTATCGGCCATTTTTCTACTACCCATGATGCGTCTTACCATACTAAATTTTTCCTTGTTTCAAAGTGGCTTCTATCTCCTTATTATCGTATATAATTCAAATTTAATCGATAAATTAATAGCTAAGAAAGAATTTAAACAAATTTCAAAAGAAATTTACCCCTCCGTTAAATCAAAACCAAAAATTAACTTTAAAACTATAACATATTTTGGTAATATATCAGATAAAATTAAAAAAATTCTAGAAAAATCAAACGTAAATATAACATTAAAATCAGGCTTTAATCTAGGAAACTTTATATCTATATGACAATTGTATTTTTCTGTAATATTGTCTTTTTGTCAATTTCAATCTCACGTGTCACGTGTCACTGTTTGTATTTGTCACATGTAATGTAATCTTCTTCTTCTTGCTTTTCGGGTTCTCCCACTACCCCCGTTCCTTCCACTTCCACACTATATACCACTCCCCCGTCATAGGTATAGGTAGATGAAATTGGTATATAAGAGCATGTATCGAATGTAATTTTTATTCTATTTGAAAATGAACTAACGGTTCGAAACAATATTGTCACAGTTTCAAAAATAAAAGTGGCATTTTGCAAAGTATAGTATTTGTTTATTATTTACTATTATATATCTTAAATTTAAGTATAGAAGAAAATTTAGGAATAGTTTCAAGTTTCCTTAGGTCAGCTTAAAATCGAATGAATCTCTGTGTTCAATTAGAGTGAGAAAATCATATGACAGTTGTCGTTGCCAAAGCAATAATGCATAAGAAATAGTATACCTACACTTAAACCTGTTTTGGTGCAAATTTTTCATGAAATTTTTTGATACGATTAAACAAAATGAATAATGTAGATAAAAATCAAGAAAAAGTAAGAAATTTCTGAAAGTTTGAACTTTTGGAAAGGATAAAAATTTTAAAAATTTGTAAATAAATTAATTTTTTCCCGTGATAAAGTCTTCAGAAATTCCTAAAGCGTGATCTGAACCACCAAACTGTGCACTCCTACTGTTAGTACACTCTAGATGCAAGTGTGTTATCATCACGCACGTAAAATGTGTATTTTCATGTTGTCGATAAATAGTAAGTACATGAAATGATATTCAATTTTAAATTTATACTTTACGTAAAGCCCCTATACCGGAACAACAGTTTTAGGTGTGTAATTAAACTGGCTTTTAAAAATTGACAAATAAATTAAACACCCATTTTTTTTTTCTTAATGAGCATGAAACAAAGTTTTTTTTTAATCTAATGAAAATGAAAAAAATACATACCAAAAATTTTTATTTATTAATGTTTTTCTTTTACAAAATGTCGACGTCTATATCCAAACAAAGAAATATTAATGAGAATGACACTAGTAGTTGGGAACCGAAATACAAACAGACGTGTAATATAAGTAATACGACACATAGAGTGACATCTAGACGTCAGTGTAGGAAATATAGCATGGTGTAAGTATCAGACGTAAATAAAGAAATACTGTATTCATCAAAAATTGTTTAATATATATATATATATATATATGTGTGTGCGTGTGTGTGTGTGTGTGTATTTCTTTAATTAAGTAAGGAAACATTAAGTGCGAGGTGAATTTAAATTGAAAAATAATCATTCTATTAATAATAATTTTTGTCATCAGAGGTTTCTTTCAGAAATAACTCCATTAATATATAAATGTCAAAACTGTCCCAGTATTGGATCGCGTTCCAGTATAGGGGCTTTTACCCTAGCAGAAGTAAACAAATCGTAGAAGTAAACAAATCCGTCCTTATTGTTCGTCCAGATTAATCAACTGGCATTCCAATCATCCGGTACATGTAAAACGAAATACTGCATATACTTAGTATTCTTAATAGGGCCATAAATTTATCACATCCAGAATATCGACCTACAGCCATATGAGTAGCTAAAAACATTTTAGTTAAAAACAATTTTCCTCAGTCTGTTATTGAGAATATGACAAAAAAGCTCGTTCACCGTACATATAATAACAATTGTATTACGAACAACACAGACAATAGACCGCCCAAGAAAAATATATCACTGCCTTATATGGGGAAATCAATCATTACAGTCTCTTCTTTCCTTAAATCTCAAGGGTTTTCTCCAGTGTTTAAGTACCCCCTTTTCCATAAAAAATTCCCTTTACTCAAACCTAAAAGGAGTGACTCCAATTGAAGAAAGAAGCCATCTAGTTTATTCAGTTCCTTGTTCGAGTTGTGGCTCTTCGTACATTGGTCAGACATCTAAAGCTCTCGAGTATCACCTAAAACAACACAGATGGGATTTGGGTAGGGGTGAATTACGCACAGGCTTAGCACAACACGCGTATAATTTGGACCATGTCTTCGAATTCCATAATACAAAGGTGCTACAATACGAAAAAAACTATAAAAAAAGATTGAACCTGGAAGCCCTATGGATTTTCTCAACGGAAAATGTAAATAATCAAGTTGAAAATGACAATCTGACACTTTATAAACCCTTATGTCAAAATATTCAAAAACATAAACAAAAATAAATTTAAATATACTATAAATAATATGCACTTACATAAACACATTATTATTATTCTCTATAAAACATAATAGATATGAAGTACATCTGTGGACCTATTTTGTCTATTTCAATTTGTTGTTTGATTTTTTGCAATTTTGTTTTTTGATTTTTTGATTTTTTGATTTTTGATTTTTAATTCATTTCAATGTTTGACGTGATACTATTTTAAAAAAAAAGTATTTTATTAGTTTTTCAACAATATAATTTTTTATTTTTTAAAAAATTTGTTTGTCTTAATTTAAATTTTATTTTTTGACTGTAAAGATTGTGTATTTTATCTTAATAACTATAATAATTTTTTCATTTTGATTTGTTTTTTAAAAGAAGTTGTAAGTATTTGATTTATTGTATTACCATTTATTATTTTAATATTATGTTTGTTTCTAATTTTTTAAGATTATGGCCTGAAGAAGATATTTATATTCTCGAAGCGTACGTAGCCAATAAAAAACAAAGAAAACTTTTTGATGTAACTTGGTGATCATTTATTCCAAAATATTCCTTATAATTATTATTTATTAGTGGAAACTGACCAATATTCACCATTAATTTTGTATTAACAAGCTTGAAAAAACTTTTGTTAATTTTTTCAAACGAAAATCTCTCCAACAAAATTGCCTAAACTAATAAATTGTAAGTAATCGTTAATATTCAAATATCAAACTAATAATTAAGCTTCTTATTAACTCTCTTCTAAAATCCAAGTACTTATTATCAAAATTAAACAAAATATTCGAGTCATTATTGTTGTTGATGGTTGTCAAAAATTTTCTTCAAAACCACAACAATCATTCATTCGAGGACTTAACTGAAAATTAAATTTTCACAACATAATTCCTATTGGTTGTCATCAAACATCAACATTTTGCCGCAAGTGAAAATTACATTAAATACTGTTTGACAGATGATTTCTTTTTTCTCTATCATAGGTATTTAGGTACGATGTTTTTAGTATTTTACAATATATATTGGCTGGCGGTTGTGATCCACAAAACCAACCATCCTTTTTGTAATATGGTTTCTCTCGAGTCAAGTCAATTTAGAGTAATTTTATACGCCAATATGGTTAATGTTTTATTTTATTTCTATTTCGTATATAGTTCAAAGGGGCAATGTTAAATTGGAGTGTATCGACGAGTGTGTGTGTGTGTGTGCGAGAAGGATAGAAAAACTTATATTTTGTTGTAGTTAATTTATTTTCAGTTCGAGCTTTTTCTTTTCTCAATTTTCGTGTATAACTCTCAATGTGTTGGTTTATAGTGTGACTGGCGTGGTGCTGCTATAGTATGCGGTCTGTTTCATTTTTATAGTTCAGATTTATATATAATTATAAGTATTGTGAATTTCGTTTTTAACGACACGCGTTGGTTATTGGTTAAAACTGCGGTCCTTGAGTGTACTAGCAAGTAAAAGTTCCGAGCCCGGACCTGTCGATTTTGATCAAATTTGGATGTTATAGAAGATTAAAAAATCAGCTACACGTATTTGAAGAGGTGAAATTCCCTTTCAAAAATTAAACTAAAAATTTATTTTTTCAAATACCTCGAAAACGGTAAGAGATAGAACAAAAATTTGAATTAACGATATTGCCCTTTTTTATAGAGCTATCTATTGATATGCTTAAATGACGTTACTATATATTTAAATTACATCAACAGGAGTGGTTGGGGAATAAAATTTGGAGATGAATTTTGTAAAACGTGGGTGAGACATGAAAAAATTTGTTTGCAGATTTTAAATCTACGTAAAAAATCTAATCAACCTGTTTTTGCTCAATTTCGTAACAATAAGTCGAGGGGTAGTTGACTAAGGGATGACTATGTCTATACAATAATAATCGTACTATTTGAGTAGTTAAGAAAGTTTTTCTTCAATTAAAATAATTTAATACAATTAGAATAACTTACAAATGAAATTTTCGAATTTAATAGACTTGAGCGTTACTTTATGGTATTCCATATTTGCTATTAACACTATGAGGCCCGAGCACTTTCATAGTAAACTTCTCCGGAAGCCGGCAATATTTAAAAAAATACTTTATATAAACAAAAACATAAAATAAAATGATTCAAACACTGAATAGATTCAACACAGTTCAACATGTATGCGTAAAACCACGTAAAACCAAGTAAAACTAAACATACGTACGTGATATGTACATACTACATATACACTGACATTCAAATCAATTTTATTTAAAAATATAAATTATATTTTTTATGTATTTTTTTGTTTATCTTAAATTTTTTAAGGACCCTCTACATTCTCCCCGAGGTTGGACGAGTCGAGAATGTAGAGGGTCATTTCGTTGTGCCTCGCGGTTGATGTTTTAATACTATTCATATGCCTCAGCCAACCTCAGCGAGGAACTCCGCGAGGAACCTCGTCCATCCTCGTCGAGAATGTGGAGGGCCCTTTATACATTGAAATCAAAAGAGTAGCGTGTGTTGGTATGTATTTGTGTGAGTAGGAACACATCCGTGTGATGAATGATGATAAACATCGCACACATAATGGGTAACCAACTAATCTATTAATCATTGATCGCGGTTGGCCTCTGAGGATGTTTTGTTTGGTTTCGGATGCCGAAGCCATCGGACTGAACGAGTTAATAAATAAAACACTACTTTGCGAAAATACTACTTGTTTCATGTTGATCATATTTAACCAAAGTAATTATATCATAAGAACACAATAAAAGTGATATTTTTGCAAAAAATGTGAAATTTTCGAATTCAAAATTTAGTTCGAGCAATACTGAAGAAGTAGGTGGGGAAAGGTGGGTAGGTCAGCCTTTGAAATTACATACTAGCATAGTTTTCGTTATCGTAAACTTTCTATCGTAAATATTTCGTAAACTGTGCGTCGGTATCGTAGCAAAAAATAACGACTTTTCTGAAGGCCTAAGCGAAGCAAGTTTCAAGTATTGCAAACAAAATCTTATTTGAGCAACATTGAAGAAGTAGGGGAGGGGGAGTGACCCCCACTCTTAAATTACATACTAGCATAACTTTCGTTATCTTAAACTTTTTATCGTAAATATTTCGTAAACTGTGCGCCGGCGCCGTATCAAAAAATAACGACATTTCTGAACGACTATTAAAATGTAGTTTTCGTTACCGAAAATTATCGGTAGTTATAAGATAACGGAAATAATGATATTTTCAAAATGGATGATTTAAGCATAGGAAAGGACTAAAAGATGGGATATTATAGTAGTACCGTACACTATGTGAATAGAGTGATGTTAGTGTGGTACAACTTTAAAACCACCAGCATCACCAACCAGTCAGTGGTGAAACCATTTCGTTCGTTTCTCGGTATATAGGGATAGTGAAATGAAAGTTGACAATGTAATAATTGTATTTTTCATTAAATGTTCATATTATTGTTATATCCTTGTAATTTTATCCTATTCCTGTTCAAAGATTAAAAGAATAATGGTGTTTCGTTACGGTTTTTCTTTTTTTGCGTTTTCATTTTGTACCTATCTTTTATTGCTAAATTTTGCAAAATACAATTTTATCAAGTTTTATATATTTTATGGTAGTAGTACCTAACCTTGTAATGTGAAATAACAAAAATTTAATTCCTTGGTTTTTATTTTTATTTTGTAACTTGGAGAATGTCCTTTAATTAATTTTATATCCTATTGTCCTTTGTTACAGGTGACTGGAATTGTGGGACGGGCTGATGTTTTAGCGTGCGTGTTCTTCCTGATTTCTTTATTAGCGTACCATGGGTAAGTACCTACTCTTGTTTCTTTGTCGACTTTTAACTTTTTACAATTGAAAAGATTTTTTAAAAAATTTGAAAACTCCGGCTTAAATCTAAATCAGTAAGTTGGTTTAACCGGTTGACAATCACTGATGCTGTAAGGCGTCAAGTCAAATCTGACTAACTCAGACAGAACGTTGGACCACGTCAACAATTCCGCATAAAGCGTACACCAATAATTCGCTCTATATCTAGTTACTATCGATATTCAAGCGGTTCAATCTAATCTATAATACATTACATATTGTGCAACAGAATTGTGGTCGCTGTCGAACCGTCGAACTTACTTACCTAGGTAGAGAGCGAGCTACATTGGTTTATATATTAGTATATTTGTTGTCAAAACAGTGTATTAGTTGGTCATTTCATCATAATTCTTCATGATCGTCATCGTGTTAAAACTTATCTACATACAAAAGTCACAGTAATGTAATCTACACGGAGAGAAAATTCCTATAAAAATTACTGTGCTCATACTACAATCGACCTGTAACAGGCGAACATATTCAATTTTTGTACGGTAAAATTATAAAAATTATAGTTATATTATTGTAATTTTTATAATTTTACCGTACAAAAATTGGATATGTTCGCCTGGTACACGTCGATTGTAGTATGAGCACAGTAATTTTTATAGGAATTTTCTCTCCGTGTAGGTTAGAAATTTTTGCTTGATTTCGAGTATTAGAAACAGAAATTTTTCGTTCCAGAGGCTGTATTTGCTCAAAAACATGCCGCTTTTAACCATTACTGTAATCTTATCATAATTTTTTCGAATGGAAAATTAGTGTAGGTCTCATATCTACTGAAACTAAGCCTGAAAATCTTGTTTCAGTCTTGTAAGACAAAAAATTCTTGCGTAGTACATTTCCTACTGACGCAAAATTTCCGAAAATGCTAGGACTTGCAAATAAATCTTTTAATCGGTCTAACATTGAAATATCTTAACTTTTGCGGTTCATTACAAAAATAAATATTCACGTAAATAAGTGTTAAAATAGAAAAATAAAAATAAATTTTCCCAGAATGAATTTAAATCTCTGATTTAAGGGGGGGGGGTCCTCCAGCACTTTGAAATTTTTCATTTTTTTTTTTTTTTGCTTTAACAGTTCACTTGAACCTTAAGGAATACATTTCTAATGTTTTAATTCAACAGGTTTTTTTCCGCGCCGTGGGACATAACTTAAAAAGTTATTAAGGTATTAACTTGAAATTTTGTACAGATATTCTTTAAGATATTGGCCGTTGCATGTACCTATAATTTTGCATAAATTATTACTATAAATATTGTTTATAAAAAAAGAAAGTAAAATTTTTTTCTTTTTGATTTTAAATTGTGAAAAAAAAAATCTCATCAGAAATAGGTATATGCAAAGCGTAATTACTTATTTTAATAAAATTTTTTTGTCCGATTGAAGTAAGTTGATTACAAGAGGCTGGGCATTCCACGGCGCAAATTAAAAGACTCAACTTGGAACAGCTGTAGCGTCGCCATTTTTTCTTTTTTTTGCATAAAAATTTATGAGTGAATACACCATAACATGTACTATACTATCTAACTTCATTTGATACAATAGATGTATCAAGTTTCTTAAAAAAAAATTATTAAAAAACCTGTTGTTTGGAGGACACTCCCCCTTTAAAGAAAACCAATAACAAATTTAATTTTCCAAGATAATTTTCTACTCCTAAGAATATAAAGTGGAAGTATTAAAGGAAACAGTTCAAAGAACATCAAATCCTTCTCCTGCATTGTACCACAACTAAATAATTATACCCATAAATTTTTGAAAAAATATTAACAGAATAATTTAATTCAGTGTGCACTTAATAACACCCTAAGGCCCGATTTACATTATCACTCCACTCTCACTCCGATATCATTACGCTCCCGATTCGATATAATCTTGTTGTGTTCACATTACAGTGCTGATATCATGCTGCTACCTATTCGTTCTCTATTCACATTATAATGCCACTCTGGGTACACTCCCAGTTCGGTCTGAGTTCGATACAAATATCTTTTCATAACAACTGAATGCAAGCGGAGTGGAGTGGAATCAAAAAAGTGTTTACAGTATAGGTACAAGCCATAACAAGTCTGATATCGCTCCAATAAAATATTACCTGAGTTGTATTGATATTGGAGTGGCATTGAAACGGGAGCGAACCGCGACTGATATTGGACCGATATCTGATCGACGATGTGAATACACTCATTGTTTATTGTGTAAGAATATTTTATCGAACCTGGAGCGGAGTGATATCGGAGTGAGAACAGAGCGTTAATGTAAATCGGACCTAATTTCCATTTCAATTCCGGTAATTCCAATTATTGAATTTCACAAGAAATAATTCTAGGCACAATCGTAACCGAACTTTAATAAAATTAGTCAACCACAATCAATTCCGTATCAATATACTCGTATTCCACTATCTAATAATATTTACTATATATAATGAAATTCTCCTGTAGGTAGGTACTTAATATAACAACAGAATGCAATATAATTATCAACAATGTAATCAAAGTTGCCAATATTACTTTATTAATTGCATGATTAACACAATGTGTTTGTATGCAAGTCCACTGTATGTATTACACATCAGGTGACTATCATGTGAATTTCATTGCTTTGTAATTAACTGGCAATATAATTAACAGTTATGTTGTGTGTTAATTGTCTATACGGCTGCAATTACACAGTTATTCTCTTACGTAAGGGGAGGTTCACTTGAGCGTCCTTAAAAAACTCCATTTTTCTTTTGTTTGCAAAATGGATAGCCCGTTATGTGTAGGATATGTTTCCAAAGTGATTTTGCTGAAAGTAATGTAAAGGGTAGTAATGTAAAGAAGAGATTCGATCAAAAAATCGATTTTTCTTTTGCAGAAATTGATAGCAAATTATGTGTAGAATATGTTCTCAAAGTGACTTTGCTGAAAGTAAGTTTAAAAAAAAAAGATTATTGCAAATTAACCAAATCGAGTTTTCTATAAAAAAAAAAAAAAAAAAATAAAATAAAAATAAAAAATAAAACAAAACCAAAAAACGTAATTCACGCGGTAATGAGTATTAAATATGAAATTTTCAAAATACGTTTCTTAATATATATTTTATAATATCTCGGAACTGAAGAGAACTAAATGAAAAACTTCGATTCTGTTTTTTGATTATGTTTATTTGAACCTTTAGAATTTTATTGGTCATGTCGAGAAGATGATATCGGCCAAATGAGCGCCGTCACAATTGATTGCTATACGGGCTCGTTTTATGGCATCTTTCATCACTTCGACGAGAACTCATTTCCACCTCAGCGGGTACGTGAACAAGCAAAACTATCGCTTCTGGGGCATCGAAAATCCACGAGGAGCCATTATACCCGCTCAAAGTGACTGGACGCCGCTGGTCAAACGACAACAGTGAACGGTGCGCGCTATAGAGCCATGTTAACCGAGTTTTTTCTGCCGCAATTGAACGAATTAGAACTGGTTGACATGTGAGTTCAACAGAACGGAGCAACGGCACACACTGCGTGAGCCACAACCGATATTCTGAAGGCGGCGTTCCCGGGTCGCCTCATCTTTCGTTTTGGCGATTTACACTGGCCCACAAGATCGCCCGATTTAACCGTTCCAGACTTTTTTGTGGGGGTTTTTGAAGTCCCGTGTTTACGTGAACAAGCCCGAGACCCTGGAAGCCCTCAAGGACAACATTCGACACGAGTGCGAGAATCTGTCGCCCGAAGTTCTCGCCGAAGTGATGAAAAATACCATAAAACGAGCCCGTATAGGAATCAATTTTGACAGCGCCCATTTGGCCGATATCATCTTCTCGAATTGACCAATAAAATTCTAAAGGTTCAAATAAACATAATCAAAAAACAGAATCGAAGTTTTTTATTTAGAAAAAAAATGAGAGCCAAACAACATCGGGTGACTTCTTTTGGCCCACCTGTTATAACCACCACGACATAAACAACAAGAAATATGTGGACAAACTACTGGAAGCATATAGTGATTTGAGTTTCAACATGTCACTCAAAATCCATTTCCTTCGTTTCCACAGAAACTAGGAAATATAGGTGGTGAACACAAAGAACGGTTCCATCCAGATATTTCAGGCAGGAAAAAAAGGTACCAGGGAAAATGGAATGCAAGCATGCTGACTAACTACTGCTGAACCCTTAAAAGAGATGTACCAGAAGTAAAATATTCAAGAAAATCTTTTACAACAATTTTTTAATGCACCAAGCCTGGATTCGTGTTAGAGTAAAGTATTAAGGCCCGATTTACATTAACGCTCCGCTCTCGGTACGATATTACTACGCTCCCGATTCGATATAATCTTGTTGTGTTCACATTACAATGCTGATACCTATGCTGGTACCTATTCGTTCTCTATTCACATTATAATGTCGCTCTGGGTACGCTCCCAGTTCGGTCTCAGTTCGTAACAAATATCTTTTCATAATAACTGAATGCAAGCGGAGCGGAGTGGAATCAAAAAAGTGTTTACACTATAGGTACAAGCCATAACAAGTCTGATATCGCTCCGATAAAATATTACCTGAGTGGTATTGATATTGGAGTGGCATTGGAACGAGAGCGAACCGTGACTAATATCGGGCCGATATCAGAGCGATGAAGTGAATACACTCATTGTTTATTGTGTAAGAATATTTTATCGAACCTGGAGCGGAGTGATATTGTACCGAGAGCGGAGCGTTAATGTAAATCGGGCCTAATTGTAATAAATTTATTGAATTGTCACAAGAAAATCTTGTATGATGGGAGAAAACTGTTTTCATTTTTTGATTCAGCGTATAAAATACTGTAAAGGTTAGGCATTACACTCTTTAAGGGCTAAAAAAATTTTTTTGTTGCCCAGTGTAATTTACTAACTTTTAATCAATTTAAATAACAATCCACTTTAATTCGAATATTTGAAATCATGTGTTGGTGAAATCATAACAGAATCTGTCCCGATTAAGGGGGGGGGGGTAAGGTTTTAAAAGCGAAAAAAAGGCATATCTTCATGATTTTTTTTTGAAGATATGAATAATGTTGACTTATTTATTTCATGTACACGTTATAGTATGACATCTGAAGTATCTTTGAAAAAATTATCAATTACAAATATCGATAAATAAGTCCGTGACAGCGAATTTCCGGAGGCGCGTCGAAAAAAAGTTGTTTTGCGGTGAATATCATAACTTGGTACCGGATCATCCGAGACAAAAAAATCGAAATGCGTTTAAAAGGCGATATGTTTCCCTAGGGAGTCAGCAAGAGTTTTTTGTATTTTTTCGATTTTTTTATTTTTGGCAGCATTTTAAAGTGAAAAACGCAATTTTTGCTAAAAATTTCGGTTAATTTGTTGTTGTAAACTGGAAAAAAATAGCAAAAAAAAAACTCGACCTGATTACCTGTTGATTTATGTGTAGAAACAGTGTACAAAATTTCAACAAAATTGGTGAAGTAGATTTTGAGTTATGATGTTCACGGACTTCAAAAATGTTGTATGCGAGAAAATAGATTTAAAATTTTTTATACTCAAAAATCCAAAACTAAGCATCAATAAAATGATATAATTTTTTATACTTACGCGGGTAATTATAGTAAGTATTTGTTTTGTATAAGATGTGTAAGTATAAAATTAAAGTAAATTTTATACTTACCAGGTAGGCGCGTCGCGCAGCTACCAGGCAGATATTAAAATCGAGCATGAGTGCCAGTCGCTTGAAATGCTATATCTTCATTAGTTTTGCTCGGATTTACTTGAAATTTTGACACAACACGCTCGACATGTTGTACATTCATAAAAAAAAAATTTAAAAAAAAAAAATGCAAAAAAAAAAATATAAAAACCTTACCCCCTCTTAATATCAGTAAGCTTACAGAGTAATAAATTTTTCGCCAACAATTCTTTTAAAAAATCTGAAAATAATAAATTCAATACAAAAAAAATTATTTCCAACTTTCCCGTTTTTTTTAGTCGAATTTTCTCCGAAAAATTAGACTTATACAGTCTATACGATAAGAGCTGCGAGAGGCGAGAGTAGGGGCGCTATCCGTTTTCGGACCCGTAGAACACGAATATGTAGAAAAAAAAATGTCTGATATATATATATATATATATATATATATATATATATATATATATATATATATATATATATATATATATATATTCCCGCCACCTTTTAATTTGTGTAGGGCCCCCCTATGGAAGTTAAGAGATGAAATTTGGTAAATGGTGCTCATTTTCGAGGCACCTCATACTATCAAAGTGGGGTCAAATTTTGGTCAAATTTTTTTTCTGACCCGACCTTTAAGGGGGTGGTGGGGGGCGGAAAAGCAATAAAACTTTTTCAAACCGGTTTTAAATAATGTTTCGGTCAATTATCTACAACATATCCAAAATTCAGCTTCCTAGGATGATATGGTGGGAGTAGAGGGGGGAAAAACGATTTTCGCTGGATCTAACAGGCCCCCAGCCCCCAGAATTAAGGTAGAGGGTTGAAATTTGGTGTGTTGATAAAGTTCGTACCTAGGTTGTGCTTTTTGGAGGTTTTAATATTTTACCCCCACCCCCCTCATTTTTAAGCTACAATTTCATGCATTTTCGACGTTTTCGAAGTTTGTACCACTCGCACAGGTCACCCGAATAAACCTAGAGGGCTGAAATTTTGTATTCGGATTGAGTTAGTACCAAGGGGGTGCCTTTTGGGGGTCTCGACTTTTAACCCCTACCCCCACCATTTTTATACCCAAAAGAACATGATTTTTCTTGTTTTTTAACAGTTTCGTTCGGGTCAAAATCTCCCCAAATAAACCTAGAGGGCTGAAATTTGGTGTACAGGTTAAGCTAATAGCCAGACACTGTTTTTTGGAGGTTTCAACTTTTAACCCTTACCCCCACGATTTTGACGCCAATATTTCCTTAATTTTTTTGCTTGTTTTCTAACACGTCTAGAGACTCCATAAGGAAACCTAGAGGGCTGAAATTTTGTACGTGTATTCAGTTAGTATCCAGCTAGTACCTCGTAGGGAGTCCGCATCACTTTTCCCCCCACTTCTCCCATTTTTACATCGGAATTGAATGCTATTGTTAAATGTGTTTTAAAAGCATTATGTTTATTCTAAATACAAGTAGGCGAATAGTAATTTTAAAAAATTTAAAAAAAAGTGAACTTACTTTTATGACAAATGAAATACATACATATTAAGTAATTTAAAAATGTTATTAAAGTCACTGTTTATTTAATTATTTAATTGTTATTTAGGAATTTTTGAATTTTTAGTATTTATAAAATAGAAATTTTGGATTTTTTTGGAAAGAAAAAATATCTTTATAAAGGCCTTCCAGTTTACTATTTAAGGTCCTTTTTTAGGGCCCGAAGGACCCTATTAACTTACTTGTGTGACAGAAGCATTATTATTAACATTATTATTATTAATGTGTCGAAAACTTCATTGACATTTCTATGAAAATATATTCTCACTTTTGTGGGGCTATTTTTAAAACAGAAAAAAAAACTATTAATGAAATTTTTTAACCAAAACAGATAGTTTGACATTCAAATAGTCGTACTATTATTAAATTTAAGGTTAACTTAACAACCAGAGGCAAGAAAACAAACAAATAACATTAAAAAATTTCCCACGTCCCTGTGTACAAATATATGTATTATACTGATGTTGAAAGCGTAGTTTACACGATACAATAATTTTTTCTTACTGTCCCATAATTAAAAAAAATCTTTAAATTTTATACTGAACAATATTTATTTCCTATAATTGCTTTGAGGACATTTAATAGCAAATTAAATATATTTTTTTATTCATTTTGCATGTTCAAAAGCTAATTTATTGGAATTTATAACTTAGTAAGTTGTAATTGACTATTAACTGATGTGTCAAGTTTGCACATGGTCACATGTAAACTCAACCATAGACAAATACATTAAAGATCACTATCTCTGTACTCTGTAGCTGAAAGACTATTTAGATGCCATCTCTCGGTTTGGGAGAAAACAAAATTTTAGAAGCGCGCGTTTGAAATGCCACTACACTCAAATTTCATTTTACATTTTTACTCTTATACGCATATTTTTGATTGATATTTGATTTAATTACATTGAAAAAAATTATTTTTAGAAAAGTACTGCAAATGAAGTATCTGAAAATACAATTTAAATAAAAAAAATCAACATATTCAATTAAATCAAGTATCAATCAGAAAAATAAAATTAAAACACATTTAATATAATTATTTTTATTATTTTTTATTTAACAGTAAGCTGATTTACAGTTGACAAAATAGTAATAAAAATCAGAAAGGTTTCTATAGCTCCAAATAAGACGCAAAATATATGGCTGAACTACAGACCAGTGAACATATTATATGAGGTACTCAGTGGAAAAGTGGTACAAGTGAATAAACTTAAATATTGAGAAATTTAATTGTAAAGTTTAAATGTGATAGAAAAATCTGTTGGTGAACAATAATTTTTTTTTTCAAAAAATTTCGGTCGTATATATTATAGTCTGGGGGCCAGGGGGTGTTTTCATCATTGATTAGGGGCCGTCCATTAATCACGCGATGTTTTTTTCTGCATTTTTTAACCCCCCCCTCCCCCTTGCTGATACATGGTGAGGTTTAAGGCTACCCCCCCCCCTCCCACCCTATATCACGTGTATTTTTTCGTACCTGCAAAGAATCTAATTTTTTTTTAATATTTATAAAATACTGGTATAGGTATCATCTAATTTTATTATAGAAAATTAAACACTACTATAATAACGTTCAGAGGTAGACAGAAAGGTTGCAATTTTTTTTTTTTTTTTTTTTGATTGACATAAAAATAATAGAAATGCGAAAAACGTTTTTGTACTAATACATGAACATTACTTAATGTACAGTATTTTCGGACCACGGATTAGCAAGACTTTCTTCAACACCAATAACTGGATAAGCATCTTGCAAATCAGTTGTTGGCACAGTGCTTTGTTGAAGATCAACATCGGTTTCATCAAGCGACTCGGGGTCATCATTTTCGCGCACTACGCAGAGAATCTCTCTCGATCTACCGTTCGATCGTCGCGTGAGGATGCGGGAAGGACGAACATTGTGCATCTCTGGACTATTATATTGATAGCGAATCAAGATCACACTACAAACCGTTTTCGATTTTGTACGCGTTTGACGAAAAAATAAATACATGTAACGCCGCTTTTCGGTTGAGTATCGCGCACTTGCCGAAAAAATAAATACACGTGATATATTACTTTCCCCCCCTCCCCCTTGTGATATTTCGTGATTTTTTATGGGACCCCCCCCCCTATCAAGCCTCACGTGATTAATGGACAGCCCCTTACCACTCCTCTGTAACTTCGTAAAAGGTAATGAAATAATCTACGCGAAAATATATTTGTCCGACAAAAATGGTGCGCCGTTCGCCGTGTCCGCCGTCTGTAACTTGGCTTGTTATTTCATTACCTTTTACGTAAATTTAAAAGTAAAACGTTGGTAATAACTGTTTATAACATCGTCGAATTAACGCCTTTCACAACTGCGTATTTAGTAAACGCCGCACTTATAAGAATTTTCGTAGATAAAAAACTTAGAAGACTCGTCAAAATGAAGCCGCACACGAAGTTACAGAGGAGTGGTAATCAATGATGAAAACAGCTCCCGGAACATTATACAGATTTCCGTATCAATATGATTTTTTGAAAATGTCAAGCCATATGAATTTTCTAAGCATTTTTTCTGACTTGTACCATTTTGACACTCAAGACGTTCAGGCAAAAAATGGTACAACTGCATTTTAAATTAATGTTTAACGTCTTATACATTCAATTTTGATATATAAAACGTTAACTCATTTTAATTTATAAATAAAAACACATTTTAACTACTGGAACAGAAAAATTTTTTTAAAAATTAGAATTAAATAAAACTATTAAAATAATATTTTTCATATTAACTATGTTTTTAAATATTAACTAAATATGTAATGATGATGCATAGAATTATTTAACATTTGACACAAATTTTAAATACAGTCAAGTACCGTATTAACACAACACTTTGCTTTTAGAGAGCTTTCTAGTGATGTATATAAATCCTGGATTGGACCGACTAGAGGGACTGTTCAGGTAAAATTGGGGGTAAATTTTGAAATAGGATTAAACTATTCAATATAGGACAAAAAGTTAAACGACAATATTGTAGTCCAACTGACGCTTTACAAAAAAGTTCCATATATATAACTGAGGGCCCTAACTTAATGCGTGTCAACCACGCACTTGACGAATTTTTAATATTTAAAACTAAAACATAAAGGCAATTAGCGGATAAACATGGGCAGGAATGTCCTCGTACGAATTGTGTTGGTTTTTTTTCTGCTACCTGTTTTCGGCACAAAATTGAAATTTACTGAGATACAGCCCTTAAATACTTAAAACCTTTTTTTAAAGCCTCGATCAGCCGAACACTCATCACCAGTTTTGAAACCAACAAAATGACAATTCGGTTGTAGACTTTCAATCACATTTCGCTTGTAGACATTCAATACCGAAGATGAAGGGGAAAATTCGACTACCGTGATGGGGCCCCGCTGCTCACTGCGTTTTTTTATTCTTGTCAAACAACAGATTGCAACGAGCAGAAAAATAGAAATTTGAAAGTGTCTATACATAGTTTATGTTCCAAAAAAAAGGCATAATCGCTTTTTTCACTCCGTGAGTATATTTGTGTATGTAATTTATACACATATTTGTGTATATGTAGATATATTGGAAAATCGATGAATGTTGTATTGTTAAAAGCATATACAATAGCTTAGTATGTATATAGTATGAAAGCAAGCTAAGCACATTTTTACGAATCAATCGAATAAAACTGTTACATGAAAAATTACCATCTGTAACGTGTAACAAGTGAACATAACTTAAATTTTCCTCCCCACTATAGTGTGTTCTAGAAAATGCTGCTAATATATAGATAAAGGAGATTCAGAATTTTTTAACAATAATCCCTTAAACTCTGGCGTTTCGCAAAACTGATTTATTAACAGACTTCAAGATCCTTTATAGTATTGACGAATTTGTAATATTACTTTTTCACGTCTGAAAGTAAAACGAGTTAAGTTTTGACCGCGATACGCGAGCTGGCATTTGCGAAATACTGATGTAGATTACACTTGTTGATTTGCACAATTTGGATTTTCTGCAACCCTGACTAACGTCTTAAACGAAGCATCAATTTACGAGTATTATTTTATAAAAAACAAAGTATTTCTTTTAAGATATTTGGTGCGAGATAGGTACAAAAGTATATCTCAGCGAAATAATTTTTTTTATCGAAAATTAAATAATATATTAATATTCTTCAGTTATTATATTTGTATACCGTGCTTTTTTTTAATTTACGCGCACTTATTTTATGACAGTATAAAAGCACTGTTGAATAAGCGTTGTAAAAACGTTGCAAAACGTTTCTTATCATTTTGATACAATCAAATCAATATTTACTAATAAAGCTGAAAATAGTTTAGCCAATTTTAAATCATATGGGATTGAAAATAGACGCGAGGATAAAGTGGTTCGCTTCGCTCGCTAAACAGTTCAAAATTCTATGAAAGGTTAATTCCATGTAATGCTTCGCTCCGCTCGCTATACGATTTACTAATAAAGCTGAATATAGTTTAGCCAATTTTAAATCATATGGGATTGAGAATAGGCGCGAGAATAAAGTGCTCCGTTTCACTGGCTAAACAGTTCAAAATTCTATAAAAGGCTAATTCCATGTAATGCTTCGCTCCGCTCGGCATACGACTCGAAAGTAACCATTAATATATCTAATTTTCACACTCTCGGCCGGTCTTACATTCACATTTAAAGCCGACTTTAACACTAAAGCCAACTTTAAAACTGATTATATTTTTGGTACCGTTTTATAATCAGATTTCAAACTCCGTTAGTGTAAAAGTCGACTTTAAACTAAAGTTAGAATTATCTCGAGTTTTACTGCTTAAAGTCGGCTTTAACATATTTGTTGTTGTTGATTATTATCATTGAATTTTGTTTAAAAGCATAATTTTTCTATAAAATATTCGTACCTTAAATAAATAAAATAAAAATTATATTTGTTTGCTTATTTTCAATAATATGTTTGATTATTTTTACGTCTTGGATTAATATCAAACATTCCTTTTGGGTTAAACTGGCTGAACGACTTCTGGGTTACCCGCGATTTCTTTTATGATTCATTGTATTTATAATAAATTTTTTTTTAAAGAAATAATGCAGTTTTCTATTCCAATCTCACTGGTAGTAGCGAAATGAGTGAAATGCATATTTTTTGAAATTCAATCATGTTGATATATTCGTTTCTATACTTATTTTTTTTAAATGGAAGATTGGCTACGATCATTCATAGTTCGTTTTATTCGTGCAACACTTAAAGTTCCTTTAACAAAAGTAATCAGACCTGATCATTGTAAAACAATGCTAAAAATAAAGTCGACTTTAAATTAAAAGTAGCTTTAGTTAAAGAACCTTTAAAATTATGAATGTAAAACCGGCCGTCTGAGATTTTTCCATAGATTTCCATATTGATGGTTTTAGATACACTGCACAATTATTATATAACACAATACACACTATAATAATAATAGTATATTGTAAAATAAGTGGGAAAAATGGTTTATTTCCCGCGTATTTTACACTATATTTTTTCTACGAAAACATTTTTTTCGTAAAATTTACATTAATATTTATTTAAATAAATAGTAAATTATTTTATTAAATTACGTCAGTTGTAAAAAATGTTCAAATTTTTGCCAATGCATACTTTGAAATTATGGAAACAAAAATCAATAACAAATAGACGTCTATTTGTTATTGATAGACGTATATGTCTATTCAAATTTATATAGATTTTAAGTACAAAAGAGTATATTGTTATTAAAACATTTAATTTCCAAAAAATAAATATTAAGGTCAATAACTGAGATAAAAACTATCCTGTATTTTAAGTTGGGCCAAATTACAGATAGTTACCAAATTTGATCAATATCGGTTCAGTAGTTTCGGAGTTTATCATAGCCAAACATTGTGACATGAGATTTTTATATATATGTATATATATATATGTATATATATATATATATATATATATATATATATATATATATATATATATATATATAGATAGATAGATAGATAGATAGATAGATAGATAGATAGATAGATAGATAGATAGATAGATAAATTTTTGCCAAATTCCTTTGACACGTTTTTATTTTATTCAAAAAAAAAAAAAAAAAAAAAAATAGTGTTTTTCCCATTAAAATTAATAAGCCCATATTAAAATTACATAATTTTGAAACCGTTTTTCTCAAAATTGGTCATTTTTTTCGGTATAAGTTTCGTTAAATTTCGAAAAATTTCGTTAAAAGTTTTACGGACCAATTACCTTAAACAGTACATCCTGTAAAATTCTATTTTCAGCTATAACTCCTTCTCACATTCATATATTATTTCAACTCTATTCCCCTACATGTTCCTTCACATATCAAAAAAACATATTATATAGATAGACATGAATATATGTATGTAAATATTCGGTGGGTACATACTGTGGCAATTCTTACGTCGCACAATGATCATTCTGAAATTGCTTTACGCTCTAAGATATTTGATTGTCACCGTGCGAAAGCAGAAAAATCAATTTACAAAAAAAAAGCTAAATGTTTAAATTATGTTTCGATAACGTAACATTCTCGTATGCCATGAATAAATGTACGTTTCGAATCAGAACCCAGACAAACCAATTCAAAAAAAAATTAAAATTCCATTTTTACGTTTATCGTATCGATGGTCATGGCGCATCTTATTTGCCAATGTACAAAATTATTCTTGTCCACATATAAACCAGTAATGTATATAAATTTTTAAAATCAATTTTAACGTTCGCTTTCGATTCTCTCTCGTCTCTCTGACTATGTGTGATGTTTTTTTGCGCTACCAAAACAAATTGCTTTTTAATGTATGTTTTTTAATGTTCGTTACTTTTTTTTTGAATTTGTTCTTTTTCAAATGTGTTTTCCTCGAATGTGTAAAAAAGAAAATCTCAATTGAATGTCGGATACAAATATTTTTTTTTTGTAAACTATTGACACAGTTGAAGTAAATTAAAAAATTGTTCGCATCGGAGATATTTTTGTCGAACGGTTTTGTGGATTTCTAATTATTTATGTAAATTTTTTTTACCACTTGTGTGAGGAAGTAATTTTTTTTTAACAAGGCCGTTACAACAGTCCCACACATGTCGAGTAGTACATGAAAAAATATTAGACAACTAAACCTTTTTAGAGATGGATTAAATTTTTCGTGATTACTCGAAAATCATAAATGGAGAAACATTTTAAAGTAACAATTTTTGATAATTTTCGATTAATATACAGTAGACTCTCGTTAATTCAAACCTGCGATAATTCGAACCTCTCTATAATTCAAAGGTATCACGAGTTCCCTACAAAATCTCTTTATATTTCGAACTAAATCAATACATTTTTATGCACTTGGTAATTCGAACGAAAAAATCATTTCTACGTAACAAAACGACGCGTTAATTCGAACTCATCGGCGTCAAACACTCGACAATTCAAAGTTGCAGAGAGAAAGAGACAGAAAGATTGTTAGTACATTTTGAGACAAGTTCAAGTTCATTCATCGCAAATGCTTAAAAAATTAAAATTGTTACCTGCGATAATTCGAACCTCTCTATAATTCGTAATATTTTAAGAGTCCCTCGAGTTTCGAATTAACGATAGTCGACTGTATCTAAATTCGGAGCTGAATCTACTAGAAGGGTCATTCATGTGAAATTCAGGCTAAAATTTGAAATAGAAGAATAATATGCTTTGATATTTTAAAATTCGGTTAGCATTAGTAAGTAGAGTGGATTATGGACCTAAAACAGTGGTTTCCAGCTTTTAGACCCCATCCTAATCTTAAGCCGAAAACCACTCCTCAAACAGGTATATCAGTTAGTTATATGTATGTATGTATAAATAAATAAATTAGTGATATAAAGATAAAAATTTATAATTTGAGATACGGCAGACTACCTACTAAAGTTCCAGAGACCACTGTTGGTCCACGGACTACAATTTGGGAAACACTAACCTTAGAAGAAGAATAAGAATTTAGAATAAATTGAATAACTTGTTTAAAATTACACCATTCGGGAATATATCGAAGAATTAGGATTAAAGAAATCAAGCTGTTTTAAGGTGACCCATTATGTGTTGTTACCAAGCATTTTGTGATTGGTTTCGCACGTTTATTTATAACCACAATTCGTCAAATAAAATCCTATCTATAGAATATACTTAAGTTACTTCTAATCGGTTACGAAATCGCCTTAGGAGTTTGTACTTGGGTCGTGTTGCCTTAAGCACACTCCCAATTTTCTTTTTTTATTCCTATTTAAGTAGTTTGGGCATGTGCAATTACTGGATTACTGAAATTGCTTTTTCTGAACAGTAGGTGAACCACAAATTTTCAATTGTGTCCCTTTTCCAGTTTAAAAAATCTACAAAATTCTATATTTTTATTTTTAGTTTAAACAAAAAAGTGGACTTGAAAAAACAAATATTGAAAACAACTCTAAAATCAAAAATCTATAAAATAAATAAAATTATATTCAAAATATAAGCAAAAAGATATTCACCGTATAGTAAAATAAAACAATAAAATATGAATCACATGATTCACGAGAAAAAAAAAAAAACAATGCATAGCAACAAAACAGAAACAGTAGAATATTTTGCGAAAAAAACAACAGAAAAGCAAGAAAAAGAACATCATTTGTCATATAACATGTTCATTGAATCAGTGAAAATCTACGCCAAACCATATATTGCACGTCTCAAATATCTTGCTTAGTTAAGCAGAAAATATTACTCTACTATACCTATACCATACCTCGCAACACATAGGATTGTGTGTGTTGTACCCACGTCTACTGTACACGGTGTGCAAATGTATATATAGGTATTATGTGTATAAGGATAGATAGTTTTCTGAATGTAAGAAAACGGTGCGCAAAAAAGAAAATAATGTTTCACCCCTCGTACCAAGCAAGGTAGTCGTCAGTCATTCGGTACCAATCATATATGCATATGTCTCATATTACTTCCTCAATATCATGGTAAGATTGAAATATGACAGAGTGCTACAGAATAAATATGTCCGATATACAAAATTTCGAAAAAATAAGCTTTTTTTACAAAAATTGGCCAGAATTAAAAGGCATAAAACTTTTTTTACACCATTGCAAAGACCGGAAAAAATTACAATAAGATACGCTTTTGAACCATTATCCTATGTAAGCATATTTTCGAGAAAAAATAACTTTTAAAATGTAAATTGACTCAGCTACGCAGGATGCTACGACCTAATATACATTGTGTAGACCAGCGGTTTCCAAATTTTGTGAAGTTTGGAAAAAATTGACCTAGAGACCCCCCACCCCCCTTGAAAAAATTTAGCTATAAACAATTCGTAAATAACTTTTTTACTGAAAAATTTCATTTTCTTGGCGGACGATAGGTCTATACGACACTTACGCGCTAACATGACTCTGACCGCTTGAGAATCGTTATTGATGAAATATTACATACAATAGCGAGTGAAAAATCAGTGTTAAGGAGTTACATGGCTTCTTTTTTAGCAAAAAAGGCTAATTTATTCCAATTTTTGGCAATTTTTTTCTGTTGGTAAATGCTTATGGCTTGTACCTTAAAAAAAGAGATTTTTAAAAAAATGAAATTTCAACTTTTGACAGTGTTTTAAACAAAAAGTTTCAATTTTGGCAAAAATTTTCGTGCTTTTTGTTGATTTTCTACTTATAAAATGAGATGTAAAATGAGATTTTCGAAAACTAGCGGCCAATGGCTTAATTTTTTTTTTCATAAAAATTTTTATGGAGTCTCAAATAATATGCGAAAAGTTGAAATAAATTAAATTTTCTTATAATGTAAAAAAAATCAAAAGAGTGAATTTTTTTGTTAAAAAAGACACATGTAACTCTTTAATACAAAATGTCCACTATTTGGTAATTATGTTTGAGCGCTTATTCTTAAAATCATGATTTTATTAAAACGACGACGATCTTTGCAATTTACCTGCGCCCCCTGGTGAAAAATGCGCGCCTCCTGGGGGGGGGGGCGTACCCCAGTTTAAAAACCGTTTGTGTATACGTACAATGTTTGTATTTGGGTTCTGAAGAAAAATTTCTAAGCTCTCATGACATACCTTCATGAAATTTGGTATGTACATTCTACAGCAATAGATCTGAATTAATAAATAGCACAAAAAATAAATTAATAAATAATTAAAGAAAAATTGGAAAATAAAAATGAAAATTTTTGTCTCAGGTATCACATCGTGTTGGACTCTTATGTCGGGCTCTTATAGTGAAATTAAGATTCCTTTTAAGATTGTTCTTTTTTAACTCCATTTATGAAATATTGAGTTTCAAAATAAAGTTGCTATTAATAAGTCAAAAAAAAAAAAAGAATCAGTCGGTCAAACTGTACTATTTTTCGAGAAAAAATAATTTTTATTACTGGACATTCGCTATGTTATGTAGGATACTGCGACACAGGGGTATTATGTTTTCTATAATTTTTATTATGTTTATTGCATAAATATTTGAGCATTTTCTAACATGTTCAAAATTTTATTTTATTTGTAAACTATATTATAAAACACAAAATGTACAGCTCAAATGTTCACTGTTAAATGCCGTTTCCATACTATTGAGCTTTTTGGTGACTAGTACATTTTTGAGGTACCCTAATTTCGAAACTTGAGACATATTCTACGATAAAAGAGGGCTCTGTTTAATTTTATCTGTAACACTCAGTATCAAATTAAAGTGTAAGATAAATACCTGTATACCGAGCGTTCATAAAGTTCCGGAACATCCGAAAATCTCAGTTAATATTGACTTTATCGAAAAATAACCCGGACAAAAGTTTCATGGGAAGAAATGGGAAACTAGAAAATAACCTCGAATTTGACCTTCAACATGACCTTGACCAAAATTTGGAGGTCAACTTTGTTTTTTTAAATAGAAACCTCTACTTTTGATTCGGAAAGAGCGGGAAATTCTACGTTTAAAACCGTATTCATACTTCATATTCCAAAGTCGTGTGAATGTCATAAAAACCAAAAAAATGTGATACTGTTTGGTCAAGGTCATGTTCATGGTCAAATTCGAGGTCATTTTCTAGTTCCTCATTTCTGCCTATGAAACTTTTGTCCGGGTTATTTTTCGATAAAGTCAATATTAACTGAGATTTTGCGATACTATTGCGGAGCTGTTCTGGAACTTTATGAACGCTCGGTATAATGTACGTCTATCTATTTAGATGACTGTCTGTCGATGGTAGTGTTGTCACAGTTTATTACGTACCTATATTATAATATTATATTTATAAAATCTGTTATAATGTTATATATTGAATTTACTGATATAGAAGTAATTTAAATAGATGCGAAATAAAAATACACACTCACAAAATTATTAGCATACAAAGCTGGTTATACAGTGCGTTCATTTGAAAATTCCACATAGGTTAGTACTTCACTAAAAATTAGTACGGGTCAGTCCACACTATAGTGCCGATCACAGTTCGTTTTCGATCCAGTCTCGGTCCGATAAAGTCACATTAAAAAGTTGGTTCACTATTTGCTATACTTGGTAGCCATACTATTTTTAGTGTAAAACCGCTACTTTACTACTTTTGATATAGAACTCTTGCGACTTTACTACTTTTGGTATAGGACCGCTGTAACCTTATTATTTGATCATCCGGAAAGTTCGTGCCGTTTTCGGTGTAAATGACCAACCCGATTTTCTTCAAATGGCCGAAAACTGTCGACTTTTCGACTTTGAATGCTTAAAAGTTGTCGGTAATTTTTAACAGTTTGCCTCAGGTTTCACTTTATTGCTTAACGGATAAATTCATCGTTAATACACACAGATCAACCAGAGGGAGTCGCGTCTTCTAAAGAAAAATTACCCATTTGAAATCTAACAAACCATTTTCTATAAGTTTTGTCAGAAAACGCATCATCACCGTAAACACTACAAATATTTTTCGTTGCGTCAGCTGCATTAGTACCTTTATTAAACTCGTGTAACATGATATGATGTTCCTTGATGTCTAAGATTGCTCATCGGCGTAGCATGCCTTGGAGGGGCCCTGTATCAAAATTAGTTGGGGGCCCAAATGAAGGGTAAAGATTTCTCACAAAAGAAACAAAAATGCTTGCATTAAATTAAAATAAATATTTATTGATTATAAGTTATCGCTTCCTCCTAGAAATTGAGCTAGCCAAACAATTCAAATTAAATATACACTTTTCTTGCCTTTTTTTCGGCAAATTGATTTATTATACGTACGATTTATTATTCAGTTTTTTTAAAATTTCTGCCTATATAGGTAATAGTGACGAATCTGATAGTCGTTCCTGCCCCATCGAAGTCTCATTTTTGAAGTTACCCATATTGCCAACTTTTGGACTCTGAAATCTCTATTATAGGCACGTATGACAGTTTTTTTTTATATGTTTTTTCCCCGGAAACACGAGATTAAGTGACATTGTGGATAACATTTTAGTAATTTTTGCTTACACACGCTAGGGGCCTCTGTAGCCCGGGGGCCCCGTATCATTGATACGACTTATACGGCGGTAGCTACACCCCTGATCGTTACATACAAAAAAAAAAATTATTTATACACTGTTTAAAGATGTATGATACATATTACAAGCAACACTATCGGCCTAACACTAACATGTTGTTGTATGTTTCGTTTACGGTTACTACTTGAAGAAGTATGAATTTATCTGAGCGGCTCCGAAAATGGCACGAACTTTCCGGATGACCTAATACGTTTAATACAGAATTCCTGTGACCTTGCTACTTTTCGTCTAGAAATTTGGTGGACAAAATTACTGAAGAAGTAAATCCATCTTGATTTACGGTAGATACAAAGAATATTTTATTATGTACAGTCTTGAAAATGATCTTTCAATAGTTTAATTGATAAAGTTAATATAGTTTTGAAATCATGGTACAGTAATAAAATTTGCATACAATTAAAGTGCATATTCTTAAATAAATATTGTAATACGTATTTGTAAATTTGTGATTCTGGAACGCTAAATTCCACGACAAAAAGTCAATATTGTTTTTCAAAGATCACATTAAAGTTTTTGATTTTACAAAATCAAATAGCAGCACTGAATATTACTGCTACAAAATTTATGCATAACTTAGGTACCCATTATTTTCAATAATCTTATTTTTCATAGTGACGCCGGCATGTGATAAAAAATTAGTATTGGAATTTTTTATTCATTTTTAAATTTTGAATTGACTAAAAAAATCATAAAAACATAATATAAAAAAATAGGGTTAAGTCGTTCACCTATAATTTTGAAGTGGATAGTATGATACTGTATTACATTATCCAACGTGTAATTTTGAAATGAACGCACTGTATGTAACACACATACAATAAAGATTTGTCAAAAATCATTTTTCTTTTTTTTTGTAAAGTTTAAAATTTCAATATAAAATATATTTTGATTTCACGGATAATGCATAAACCACAACAAAATCACGAGATAACTTTTTTTAAAAGCAGTCATGCAAATTATTCATTGAAATAAAAATATAAATTTTATAAAATAACTCAAAAAGTTGTGGTAGTAAAGCCGGTAACAAAGTTAATATTAATAATTTTGAATGAACAACGAGATTTCTTTACAGGGAATCAATGATTTGATAAGAGTGTTTGAATAAATAACACTGGTACACACTGGCTTTGTAACGGTACGTCTTCACAAAGCACGCAAAATATTTGAAAATGTTCATAAAAGTTCGCAAAACAATTCAAAAACTTTATCTTGATTGTCAAAAGTAACGTTTCAACAATGCAATTCCACGAAAATGTATTAATTTAGCGTCATTTTGTAAATTTTGCTTCCGAGACTACTAAAGTAGCGGAAGCATTGTGATCACTTTTGAAAAATAAAAAATTTTTTCCTGTGAAAATAAAATTTTTTACGCACATTTTACGCTTTCGAGCTTTTTGAACAATTTTGGTTTGGTGTCTGTCCGTCCGTCCGTCTTTACGAATTATGCAGTTTAACTCCTAGATGATCCCCTATAAATTTAATCGAAATCGGAGTTACGGTAGCTACGCCGCTACCATGTCATTCCATTAATATACTAAATTACACCAAGTGGCATAACTTCTGAACTATTCGATTCTTTTTTACAAAATTGTTAGAAATTATGCGGCCTGGTTCCTAGATGATCCCCTACAAATTTCATTACATTCGAAGTAATAGTATCCACGGCGCTACCATGAAATCCCATTAAATGTCAATATCTTATTTACTGCTAGTTCCATTTCGCTCAATTTTTTATAAATCGTTTTGTTTATTTATTTTTATAAATCTGTTCCTACAATTTTTGTTATTTTTATTTAACCTTGATTTTTTATACAAATTTGAGGTATGCGTAACTTGCATTAAACAAAGAAGAGAAATTGTGACCGCTAAAGCATAATGAAAAATTTGAATGTGGGGTAAATGTGAAGAATTTGAGTTGGGTTTTACTCTGATGTACCTCACTTTTCTTGTAATCGATTCTAAATAATTTTTCTGATGGCATTCACTTTTACCCCAAAATTTATAAGATTGGCAAAACCGCACCGGGGAAATGTGAATGGCTTATACAATTTTTGTTTTTCATACGAATTTGCTCAAAATTTATGTGGTGCATCCTGAATAATGTAGAATTAAAAATAAATCAACCATAATGTGATATATATAAAATAAAAAATACTTAAAACAACGCTTTTATCTCAATTCATCAAAATCCATTCACAATTACCCCGGTCAACCCTACATATTTTACTTATTTAAAAATTACCAAATTTTTTTTTTTAATTTTTGTTTCAGACAAATCGATGGTAAATGCCAAATTTGGAAAAGTATTGCGCTGGGTGGACTGAGTATGTTGGCCAAGGAGACTGGTATTACGGTGTTCGTTTTGAATCTAGCCTATGACGTCTACCGATGTGGTCCTTATATCAAACGGTAAGCGCAATATTCTATTCCAGTAATAAAATCCTCAGAAATCAAATTGCTGATTTATCAAAATTACACACATCAAAAATCGACAACATTTCCGAATACTGGTTACGTTATAATTTATGACTTACACCATGACAGTAATGATTGCCTAGCATGTTCATTGTCCATAGTATAATTTTCTAATATTATTTGCTTGTCTATTACCACACAAAGTTCGGTCATACATGTAATTATAATGAAAATGTGTCATCCGTGTTTAGATATGAGCCTAATGATTTTGTTTAATATAGATATTGGTATTATAATTTATTACTCGATAATTTTCGATAATCATAATCACGAGTACATGAAAATTAGATAAATTTATAATATGTTCATTAAAATGTTACATTTCCCCTCACTCACCTTCCTCTTCGCAAATTGCGCCACGTTTCACAATTAGTGATAAATGTCCCTGATTCATACAGTATACATAATACGGTTGAATCAAGTTATTAAAAATTTAGTTATACAGTAGACTCTCGTTAATACAAACCTGCGATAATTCGAAATTGTCTATAATTCAAAGGTATTACGAGTTCCCTACAGAATCTCTTTATATTTCGAACTAAATCAATACATTTTTATTTTAACTTCGTAATTCGAACGAAAAAATCATTGACGAAATGACGCGTTAATTCGAACTCATCGGCGTCAAACACTCGACCGTTCAAAGTTGCAGAGAGAAAGAGACAGTAAGATTCTAAGTACATTTTGAGACAAGTTCAAGTTTATTCATCGCAAATGCTTAAAAAATTAAAATTGTTGCCTGCTATAATTCGAACCTCTCTATAATTCGTAATATTTTAAGAGTCCCTCGAGTTTCGAAATAAAGAGAGTCGACTGTATATTAATGTTAGAACTAAAGAAGAATCAAAATTTGAAATAAGTTTTTTGGAATTATTTTATTAGCAAAATGCCCTTACTGAATTAGCAAATATTATAAAGGAACTTTTTTATAACAAGAAATTCTTTTTAAATAAGTATTATTATTCACTTAAACTATAAAATTATATACTTTAGTCCCTATTTTGACGGACTAAACGGTTTTATTTTTAGTAAAAAACAACTTTTTTTTTGCAATATAAGAAAATATAATTTTATTGATTTCAATTTTTGGCATATTACACTTCTATGTATTGATCACATGGACATAAAAAAAAAGATATTAAGAAATTTTTAAGTAAACAAATCATTATATATGTATTCAGGGTGCAATTTTAATAACTCTTATACCCTTTGGTGAATATCTATAAAATTCTACGATCGTTTAGAACGAGCTTAAAACATAGCTATTCCAACAAATTCTGTTCTAAGTAAGCGTAGAAGTATAAGAATTATTAAAATTCGATCTTGTATACATAATAAAATAATGGTTTGTTTACTTAAAAAATTTCTAATGTTCATTTTTATATCCGTGTGACAAAAACATACGCATTTTTCTTTCTCTCAATAACTGCCAAGAGCCTAATTTTCATTTCTTTTCTCATGAAAATTTTTTTAGAGTATCTCAAAATAATATATATATATATATATATATATATATATATATATATATATATATATATATATAGATATATATATATATATATATATATATATATATATATATATATATATATATATATATATATGTATATATATATATATTATTTTGAGATACTCTAAAAAAATTTTCATGAAAAAAAAATGAAAATTAGGCCCTTGGCAGCTATTTTTTGCTATAGGCAGAGTAACTCGTGAAATCCTTATCTGAAATCAAAAAGTAAAATTTTTCTATTAGAATATATCTATTTAATTATATGACTTGTACTTGAACGAAGAATTACAATTTCAGTTCATTACATCTTATTTTATAAATCAACGACAAACACGAAAATTTTTACCGAAAATCAAAGTTTTTTGTTTAAAACGCTCTCAAAAATTGAATTTTAATATTTTCTTAAATCCTTCGTTCGAGTACAAGCCATAAACATCTACTGATAGAAAAAAATTCGATTTTTTTGATTTTGATTTTTTCTTATTTTGTGAAAAAATCGAAAAATAGTGTTTTTTTTTTTTTGCTAAAAAAAACTCACTGAACAACCCATTAAGTAACATCCACGTAGAAAATGGTTTATAAATAATATCACCTACCTATCTTTTATCCCCCAAATAGAACACCGAATTTTTTCACTCTAATGAACTACTATATGCAGCACTTTTTGTTTTTATTGAATTGCTCACAAACTAATCTTTTGAGCTAGGTTAATTAAGACATAAAAAGGTAAAAGATCCTAGGTCTTATAGATTCGCATAAAATTTTGGTACTTATAGAATGCCAGTTGGACTCGAAATTGACTTTTTTTTTTGTTGTAAATAATAAAAATAAGTTTATTTTTTATGAATACTGAAATATTTGTAACATTGTAATTAAATAATTGATAGAATTAAAATATTTGTGAGAATTTTTTTTTCTTTAATTTTGAATTAATTTTGGCTAATCAGTTCTTCATCTAGTTACCACAATAAAATATAATTTCAATCCAAGTAAGCGTTACAAAGCTCTTTAATAGTGTTCATAATACGAATCACTACTTACCTACTAAACCATCGGACTCTATGTCACCAGAGAGACACCAATAAAATTTCTGACACGTGAAATTTCAAATTAACACAATAATTAGAAAATGTTTGGGTGTATGCCATTAATGTTCGTTGGACATTCGAAAATTATCCTCATTGCGCCATTACGGATATACGTACGTATTGACAGGATAATAGTATCCTACAGGATTAGTGACACTTGTTAGTTTGTGCGTTGTTAGAATTGGAGGATGTTGTCGAATTTAGTTTGATTGTGTCTTTTATATCTACCCAACTGTATGATTGAAAATTTTGGTAGGTACGGAAACTTAAAACATAAAACTATCAGCACAGGAGAGAAAAGAGATTAGTGTATATGATTATGAGAATTTAATGGTATAGTGTTACGTTTTGAAGCGTAAGCTCTTTGACCATATGTTATATGAATTGATTAGTCTGTTATTTAGTTCTTGTATCTACCATTATGTATTATAATGATAAGAAAATATGTACAGCTTGTTCAGTTTTACTTGGCGGGTCACAAAATCAGCGCAGAAACCTATTTGTGTACGTAGTATTGAAGTATTGTAGTAGTATTTGTGTACTTACACTCTGTACACATGCTGATACACACTAACATATATACAGATATGCGTGAGGTTCAAAGTCCAGCCGCCAAGTAGAAATGAACCAGCTATATCTATGTCCATTCTTAATAAATTCTATTGCTTTCTATTAGTGATGTCCAGTCGGGGAATATTTAGTCGATTAATTGACTAAAATTGTTTTCCAGACAAAATTAGTCATTAGTCGAAAATATCGAGCATATTGCAATCGACTAACCGACTAAATTTTTAGTCGAATTTATGAATAGGATAACTTATGTAACTCTTCCAAAAACGAGGTTTTCTTTTATTATTGACTTTTAAAATTTTTCTTTTTAAAAAAAGAATGATATGAGATATCACATTATGTTAGTCGCGTAAAAGTAAAAATTCATACAAACAGAGAATTTTTTAGTTTTTATTTTTTTTTAAATTCCATAAATAATACAGAAAAATTGTTAAAGTAGTCGTTTTTAGACAAAACAAAAAAAAAAATAATCATTTTAGTCATTTAGTCGCGGATAGAATAGTCGACTAAGAATTGACTAAATGTAAACAAAATTAGTTGATTAAACCGACTAATCGATTAACCATCCGACATCACTACTTTCTATAGATGTAAATGAATCCTATTTTTTTTTAATTGAGACCTTTACCATATGCGCTTTATTACAATATCTGTAGAGAGAAGATTTTGGTCGGCTCTGTGTACATCACCTTAAAGACAAAAAGCATTGCACCGCCATCCAAATAACAGTTTTTATGAAATACACCCAAATTTCACAAAAAAATAGAAAACTTGACCTGGATCATATCCAAATTCCACTAAAATTACCAGAAACTGACCCGGTCTATTAACACCTTACAGTCTGAGCTCACCACATACATGTGATAGCCAAAACAATCGTAAAGGCCGATCGTCGATTAGTGATCAAAAATTGCTTTTAAACATGTGTGTGGTACTATTGCAGACGGATATTGGCCAGTAGTATGGGTTACACACTCTCAGTGTAGTGATGATTTCTGTAAACGTTGTAGACGAATAACATAATACACAACTGTAGCACACTTTCTGTCCTGGCAAAGTAGTGTGAAGGTTCGATAGCCACCACAGATCTGCTGCACAATACGTAATGTATTACAGATCATATCGGACCGTACCGTTAATCACAGTAACTAGACAGAGGACAAGCTATTAAGATATCAGATTACAAAAACTATATCTCTAATTATTTTGATCTTGACTAGACCCAGTTAAATAACTAATTGAAGAAAGTGAGCAAGATATCTAGTTACTAGAAACTATCCATAATTATCAAAATCGCTAGAAATTCCCGAAAATTTGACTGAGTGGTGATACATAGCTTTAGTCCATAAGTTAATGGGCTTCGAACCGACTAAAACCCTCTTGCTGGTATCATCAGAAAGATAGGATACAATGTACTATATAAAGGCTTGTGTACACGGAGAGAAAAATCCTATAATTTTTGTAGAGAAAATTTCAGAAAAATTACCATGCTCCCCTATAATCCGTGCGCGATCGACGACCAAAATAAAAAATATGTGCTAGCATGGTAAAATTTAATGTGGTGCTAACACAACTTTTATCACACTCTTATGCATGAATATTATAGTTTAATTCTTGTTGTCGTACTCTTTCATTTGCGCATCTGACTCGCGACCTTATATTGGTTGCACTGTACCTGTAAAAACATGTATACAAAAATGATTGCCAACAATATATTCTAATACATATACTAAAGATAGGTAAATAACAAAAAGATGAATTAAACGATGACATAATCCTAAGAGAGCGTAAAAGCAAGTGACTACTAGCTGCATCAAGGTGCTTGGTGCGAGCTGTCTGACAAAGTTTCTTTCACAGTCCACACCTATGGTTCGCATGTAACCCATGTAACTCGCTGATTGAGGTACATTTCATTACAGCGTTCCCAACACAACCAACCTTCTTTCTGTTTTTTTTTTCTTTCTATTATTAGCATGTTAGCATGGTAATTTTTTTAATAAACATAATTAAAAATTATTTTTTTGTCGGTAATGGAACTTTTTACTGTGTTGTTTTACAAATTTTACGGAGACAATATTACGAAAAGAACATTCCATCCTTTAAATTTTTTATGATTAATTATAATCTTTATATTTTTACCTTACAGAATTTAATATGTTCGCCTTTTACACGTCGATTGTAGTGCTGAGCACAGTAATTTTTATAGGAATTTTCTCTCCGTGTACAGAAACTTTGTTTTTACTCCGTTTTACAATATTTTGTTTATTTATCTATTTATTTTGTATTCTTTCTAGAACATTTGTGGAATTTCGATGGAACGAAGAAACATGCCAGTTAGCGCGCCGTATGGCGAAAGTGTTAATGTCGGTAAGTATGTATAAACCGTTATCTCTCCGTACTTTTTATTTAAAAATTCGAATTTTTTCTTTGTTTATTTACAGTTGAGTGTGCTTTTGGCAGTAAGACTAGCAATATTACAAGGTTCATTGCCAAAATTTTCACAGCAAGATAATCCGGCCGCGTTTCATCCGTCACTTTATGTTAGGTACGTAAATTTTTATTTTAAGTGTCAAAAATAAAAAAAAAATTATTTTCATATTTATTTTGTGCAATAAAATTTTTTATTTACAACATAAATTTTTCTTTACAAAATTAACAAATTAGAGGAAGCTATTTAAATTTTTTATGTGAGACAACATCTTTTATTGTAGGGTTTAAAATATATTTTAAAAATAGGTAGAAGTATGTATCATTTTTTTTAAAGAGGTTATGTTTGTACATTCTATTGTAATTTTTGTGTACAATCTAAAAATATTTCCGCCGACATCGGGAATATCGACAGAGATCGTCGAGATAAATATCGACAATTAAGCATTTCAAAGATATTTAAAAGCAGTTGTTTAAATTTAAATAGAATTCCTGTAGGAATCATTTTCGTCATACAAGTTGAAATAGCAGTAAGGCCTCCAATAAGAAATGTATTTTATCTACGACTACCATGAAATTGCTTGTTTATTGTATAAAATACTATCTAACAAGGAGATGCACCCAGAGTGAAATTCGGAATTTTGATGAAACTTCGCTGGTGTGTTGAGTAGGCAAAAATAAGGGACCCGCATTTTTTTTATCGGCCATCTTCCACGTTTACGGGGTGAAACCACCTCCTAAAGTTGGGGGTTCAAATCGTATTTCTTAAGATATCTCGAAAACCATAAGAGATAGAGGAAAACTTTAAATTGACGAAATGTTACTCTTTGAAAGACCTATTCACTTGTATAGGTTAAACCAGGGCCGGGTTCATAAGAGGGGCTGGAGGGGGTAAATTTTTTTATACAACCTGAATGGTTCAATGTATCAAATTTGTACCATCATAAATACAAAGAGCACCAAAAATTAGGGGATACCTGTTTTTGCGTTTTTTCGAAATATGTGTGAGATCCAAGTCATATAAGGAAGAAGAAAATAGGGTAGATTATATTGCATTATTATTGATTGCACATGCGTTCTATATTTTTTTATTTTTATGTTTATTTTCACTATGACAATGTAAATTTTTACTTTCCCATAATGATTTACATATATTTGTGTACATCATGTGTACATTTGGTTACTCATATTCGATGTTTTTTATACCTATTTCTGCGAAAGTTAACGTTCTGTGGTGTGCTTGTGTTAATGAATGCTCTAAAAGAAGCAATAATCTCTTTCGCTCACTGTTCAGGTGCTTTGTAATAAATTTTGCGATTTGGGAAATGGGGTTGACACCTATAAAACATACAAAAAGAATAAGAAAAATAGTTTGAATGTTGAGAAAGAAATAAACGGCGTCTATTTGGTTAAAAACGAATTGTAAGAAGATAAAGGCAGTTGTTGAACGGAAAATTATTGCTTCTTGTTGAACATTCATTAACGCTTGCAGACCAGAGAACTTTGATAGAAATAGGTATAAAAAATATCGAATATGAGTAACCAAATATACACATGGTTCAATTACCAATGAAGTAAGTACTGAAATATACATGAATCATTATAGGAAAGTAAAAATTTACACTGTCATGATGAAAATAAACATAAAAACAAAAAAGAACGCATTTGCAATCAATAATAATGCAATATAATCTACCCTATTTTTTTCTTCCTTATATGGCTTGGATACCACACATATTTTAAAAAAACGCAAAAACACGTGTCCCCTAATTTTTGGTCCTCTTTCTATTTATGATGACAAAAATTTGATACATTGAACCATTCAGGCTGTACAAGAAAATTTACCCCCATTTTCACCCCTCCGACCCTTCTTATGAACCCGGTACTGGTTTAACCTATACAAGTGAATAGGTCTTTTAAAGAGTAACATTTCGTCAATTTAACGTTTTCCCCTATCTCTTACAGTTTTCGAGATATCTTTAAAAATACGATTTGAATCCCCAACTTTAGGGGCTGGTGTCACCCCCTAAACGTGGAAGATGACCGATAAAAAAAAATACTGGTCCCTTATTTTTGCCTACTCTACACACCAGCGAAGTTTCATCAAAATCCCGAATTTCACTCTGGGTGCATCTCCTTGTTAGATAGTATTTTATACAATAAACAAGCAATTTCATGGTAGTCGTAGATAAAATACATTTCATATTGGAGGCCTTACTGCTATTTCAAACGAATGACGTATAACGTATGACGAAAATGATTCCTACAGGAATTCTATTTAAAATTAAACAACTGCTTTTAAACATCTTTGAAATGCTTAATTGTCGATATTTATCTGAATTATATAGTCGGACAATTATGGTCGAAAAATCACTTTTCATATTAAATCTAAATAATATAATTTAAAAACTGATAATCGTCATAATATGCCATCCTAAATGTGATCGATCCATACAAAATTATCCGCGATTTTACCGCGTCCAGAGGTGAAGGGGGGGGGGGGTTGAGAAACGGTACTATAGCACCAGAGGCGTAACTACAGTGGAGCAGGAGGAGCAGCTGCTCCAGGGCACATGGTAAAAAGAGGCGCAAAAAAGGCTGGTGACGTTATTTCGGGAAAAAGCTTGGGAGCGCGTTTAGTTAAAATCGCTCCAAGGCGCAAAATTTGAAGTTACGCCTCTGTATAGCACACGACACTTTATTGGATCTAGTGCCCCGGTTTCTTTGATATTTACTTCGTACTACTATGATAATTTCAATTTCATTATTAATTTATGTTGATATTTTCTGGAGAGATATTCTTAGTAGTTAGGCTATGAGAGAGCTACCCCACAGTAGAACCCCAATTTTCCGGACTACTTTTTTGACGATGTTAAGAACCGTGTAGTTTGGGGTCCTACTGTACCTAGAGTATGAATTGATCTCTGACCCGGCACGTACCAAGTACATGTATCAAAATTTGTTGTTGACATTTGACCCCACACTCGCTCATACTGTTGGCCTTGAAATTCGTAAGAGATGAGTCATTACCAGCAACCAAATTAATTTATGTTAACCCATTATGCGTCATCACAATTTACTTATAACAATTTGGTTTTGTGTTAACCCATTACCCGCCAGCACTGACGTAGTTTTTGAATGCAAACCTAACGCATGCGCAGACTGAATTTAAGTACACGACGCATGCGCAGACTGAATTTTAGGTTACAATTTGATAGATGGGGTACACTACCGCGTCAAAAATGTGGGGTTACCCTAACTCGGGGGGTGGCCCCAAACTTTTGACGCCGTACTGTACTTAAATTTTTGGTACACTGCCGTGTCAAAAGTGCGGGCCCCCCTGACCAAAAAGGTATCCGATCACTTTTTTAAGCGTACTGTACGTGCAAACCTTGGCCCCAACACGCGCTTGCCTTAATTACATCATCTTAAACGAACTATCACGTCAAAAAATGTGGGGAATACCCTAACTCGGGGGTGGCCCCAAATTTTTGTCGCCGTACTGTACTTAAATTTTTGGTACACTGCCGTGTCAAAAGTGCGGGCCCCCCTAACTAAAAAGGGTATCCGATCACTTTTTGAAGCGTACTATACTTGTTTTTTATGTGTACGTGCAAACCTTCGCCTTTAATCTCACTTAATTGCGTCATCTTAAATTGGGTGCGGTCGCTAACGATAAATTTTGTCAGGGGCGCACTGTACCAAGCGCTAGATTTTAAAATCAGAATCCAGACTCCAGATTTCAGACCGCTACTGTACTGCCGGAAATTTGGGTGTCAACTGTAACTCAGGGGTTTTTTTGTATATTTAACCTTGGAAAATTCCAGGAATTTTTATCAGTTTTAACATAAACAAACAACCAATAATTAAATGTTTGTTTTAGCTGAATTTTGATCGTAAGACTCATATAAGGAGTTTTTTTGGTATAAGAAAGATGACGTCATGGAATATTAATGAGTTAAAAAATTGTTTAGTAAAAAATATCACCCATTGTAGGCCTCAAGCAAGAAATTATTTTTATCAGTTTTAATACTTTAACATTTAACCTACAGTGACCAATTTTTTAGTTAACTAACAGAAGTTCTTGAAATTTTAACAAGTTACAAAAAATATTACTTCTTATGGTGCACAACATTTTTGAATTTGACTGTAGCACAAAACTGTTTCTATATCGAACGAAAATTATCTGAAATAATTCAGTATGTACATATGTATAGACTCTGTATATTAAAAATATTTTATGTATACACTCTGTATATTGAGAATAAGAAAGAAAATTTGTATATAATTTTAATTTTTATGAATACTAGTAAACGAATTGTATAGCCATTTATGAATAAGTATTAAATCTAATTATAAAATAATTTATAAATATTGCAAAAATTTTGTTTAATCAGCAAAATCAATGTATATCATTTTAATACTGATACATATTTATATTAGGGTATAATAGTATTGTATTTATCATTTTTAAACAGAATAAAAGTTCAATTTTTGGTTTTAAATTACTATAAGTTAAACACGTCGCTTAATATAAAAATGATAACAGCATTGAGTTTTACTAAATTTTTAAGTCTGTAAAATCAAAATTTTTTATAGACTAGAAAATTTTGAATTTGCTACTCTATCATTAACATACAAATAATATCATGTATATATAACGGGTGTATATTTAGTATTTTTAATAAATATTTTAGTATACAGGGTGTATCATGAAATATGCTTTTTAATTAGAACAATAAATTTCATAAGATTTTTGTTAATACTCTTATAGGTTAACGAAAGAAACTTTTTGCTGTAAAAAATAGGGGAATGCAGGGTAATAATTAAATAAAACGCACATATTTTTTTTTTTAAATTTTATTTATAGAATATGTATACAAAAAATTAAATTGCTTAAATCTATATATTACTTAAAATCTATTTATTTTCCATATAAAAATTTTTTAAAAGAATACAATTTTCTAATGAACAAATTTTATCTGAATGAAGCATACAGCGTCTTGAATAATATTCATCTCGCAGAATGGAAATCTTCGGTACATCAAATATTTCTTCCAAATTCAAAATCCACGGCTGGTTTTCGGTACCATCAAACAAACTTGATATCCATTTCTTCTTTTCACCACCCTTGACGTATATAACATCATACTTCTTTAATATAGGTTTCAATATGGTATGAAGTTTTTTGTATGGAATAAATCCATACGACCAAGGTATCCCATGCCAATTTCGGTAAAGCCAACTGGCTACTCGTTGATATTTCTTCGGCAACTCGTTGAAATCAAACGGTGCGTCGAATATAAGATGTAATATATCATCCGAATTTTCTGCAGCAATACCAACTTCTTTAAAATAAAATTCGTTGTTAGCTCCTTGATAGCCTTGTATGTCAAGAAACGCCATTTTTTACCACCACCGTAGAACTGAATTTATTCACACAATCCACAACTTTATATAGAATAATTAAAAGTGGTGGGGGTAATTAGGTATACTTTTTAACCAGGTTAGTTAGTGGAATGTATTCGAAAATGACATCATGAACTAAAATGGCTATTGCTGTCGTACCAGCCGGAATATCTTTATTACATTTAAATTCTAAACGAACATCAACTGAACCGCTTTTCAGTGACTCATTTTGATGTGAGCAATCGATAAAAACTATCGGAGCTATAGTTTTAAAATTTTCCCAATTTAAGAGCGGTTCATTGGAACGATGATAGTATGAGGATTGAAAGCGGGTATACATATCATAAAGTATTGCATACTGATTAATATCAAATTTAATATTCAAATCATCATAAGGGTACACTTGTGAATTTAGGTAAACTTTGAAATTATTTAAATCACAATGATCAAACTTAGAAACATTTTTATCCTTTTTCTGTAAAGCGAAAATGATATATCGCGGTTTTTCTAGCTGTGTAGTTGTTTTTACAACCCAAGTGTTTTGTTGTGTAGTGGGTAATGCAGGTTGAATATAAGTTTCCCACGCTCTAAAACTAATCTGTATAGGTTCAGCTTTTTCAACATATTTTAGCAGTGATAATTTAATTTCATCTGATACAGTTACATGTGGAACACGCCATTCGAGTTTATTTATTTCAAATTTCAACGAATCCGATTCTGAAACAATTACATCGTTGTCAGTTCGTGCACGAATAAGAATTAATTCATGCTTTGCGTTTAACATAATTTTTCCGTAATCCTCAGCGAATCCCAATAATTTTCTAAGCGGAATGCAAAAGTTAAAGTTGGCTTGTGGTAATTTTATTGTACAATCATTATCAATCGACCAACCAGCATTTAGTAATTGTTTACTCTCACCATCGTTTAACGATAAATAATTTTTCAATGTCGATGTTAGACCAACATACCTAACACGTTCAAGTTCAACCCCATTTAATTCATATCTAATTTCATCGAATAGAAAGGCAATACAATTATTAACCAATTTTATATCTGGAACGGCATTTTCATTATTTAAAATTTTCCCCTCAATGTAAATAAAACTTTCACTAGGTAAAATATACAAGTCCTGGTTTTGAATTAATATTCTAACTTCGTCATTATTCTTAAAGGATCGTAAAAAGGGCGCATATGTATGATATTCAAAGTTTGTAATGCTATCATCAATTTGTGAGCCACCAGGAATATTTAATACGTCGCTGTATACCATTTTCTTTTAACTTTGTGACCCAATGCTTCAAGAAATGCTAAACGTTCAGGTGAAATACGCTGTTGCTTAAATGCTTTACGTTTAATGGTATTCAACTGAATGAGCTCAGGCTGTAAAAACGCTCTATTATATAGCCTAGCGGCGGGTTGCTCCAGATTGTAAATTAACGTGGTCTCAAATGCAAACGTACTGTGATTGTTTCACCGCGAAAGTCAACCAAATCACCGTCTTGATCGACAATTTTCAACGAAAGAGATGTTAACTCTCTAACGGTTACTGGTGAATAGATTATATTTCGCGGTACCTCAACTATTTTATACCCTGGCGCAACAAGAGGTGAAAATTCGTGAAGTGTGTGAGCTAGCATACCATTCATATAAGCATTACTCGTAATATTAGATTCAATGCGTATTGCATTCACCTTCATAATACTGACAGGCTCATTAGATGAGTGAAGTTTGTTTGGTTCCAATATCCGTTTAGTAAACCCTAAAAGTGAACCAATTGTATTAGGTTTAGTGAAATCAATAGCTTTATTGCTAATTATTTCGCATTTGAGTGTGTTATTATTAGCCCTTAGATGTATGTATGGTTTATCATTTTCGTTGTTATATATTATATTACCATACTTGTTGTAAATAGTTTTGTTTATATATGTAGCTAAATCATCTATTTCAAAGGTGCCGGTAGGAAATGATATTACATCATTATCACCGTAATGTAATAAATTATTTTTAGCAGTTACGTTAGGAATTGAATTGTATACTTGGAAATCTAATAGAGCACACTCATATTGATTTCTAAGTTGAATTGCCGGAAAATAGTGTGCAGTGAGTATAGAAGTATTTCCCGACAAAGTTAATGTGAACGCCATGACTTCGTCTTTCGAAATGACAAACATACGTGAGCGTTGATTTCTTTTATAAATATTTATCACCATCACCGTAATATTTATTATAAAGAAACTCTAAACATAAATGACCACATTTATAGGAATTGTAATCTTGATATTTATTATAATTGTATGTAATATTGTTTCCACTGAGGTAGCGAGCCACTTCAAGCGGTGGTTTTAAATTACCAAAACTATCAAAATAATCTACCTGATTACCATTTTTCCAGTAACAGGTCCAATGAGTACCAGGTCCGGTAGAACTATCTAAATTTAAAATACCGCATTCATTATACCACGGTCCACGTTTGGGTAAATTATCACGCATAAATACACCACGAAAATGGGGTAAATATTTCGCATATTTACGTAAATCTCTATCTGTTAGTGCCCGCTCGGGCAATTTCATTATAAGTTTTTTGGATACGGTTGCAAGTATAATCCTAATCCTTTTCTATATGGTTTTATATATAAACCCCGGCCATTACGTATAGCAATAGCCTCCATCGTTCGGTTATGGCGTTCACTTTCATTCAACTGTTTTTGTGCCGCTTTAGCATCATTAATAGCTTTCGCAATTCCTGATGCACCCCCGGCTAGCGCACCGGCTGCCGAAAGTGCCGCAAAAATTGGTAAAAGTGGTAGAATACTACCCGTTTTAGGTATTGGAATAATACGTGGTGTTTTAATTTTTTTACCCCTAGCTGCAACTTTAGCCGCTTTAAGAGCAAGCTTTACAGCATTATTAATTGGTTCACGATTTAATTTTTTAACGGTACCGCGTACACTTCGTCGCACTTGACCGAGTGTAGCCTTTTTGTTCACACCCATACCAAGTTTTACTTTAGCTTTCATTGCGTTTGTTACGGCCCACGCAGCAGCTTTTTCACCAAATTTTGCGTCTGAAGATTTAACTCGATCCCAGGCTGCGTTTGCTAAAATTAAATCCGCCTTATGTCGATCAGAGAGATTTTTACTTTGCGAGTAAGCGATATCGTGTGCCTTACAAGCTTCGTCTAATTTATTGATCCCCGGATCACCTCTTGCTAATCTTTCTTGTAATTTTGTACCCGGTCCACAATACTGATAGCCAGGTATGTGAAGTTCAAATGGCAATTTGTTAATTAATGAATTAACAAGTCCACGACCACTTCGTTGTTGTTGCCGGTTGTGACGTAACATTAGAACTGAATGCTAATAAAATTTGATTCGAGCTATTTATAGATTCATGAAAAATTGAAATGAATCAATTTCATGAACAGCTAATTTACAATTTTGATCACTTTCAATCAAATAAATCCTCTTTTTACAACAATTAGAAATTATAATACATAGATGCATAATATCATCCTTTTCAATATGATTAAAAGTTATTGACAACAATGGTTCATCAGAATCGTTAAACCATTTAATTTCATTGTTGTCGGTAACTTGTGGATCACTGCAACAATTAAATTCATTGTTGACGAGTATACATTCAAGACCTAAGGTGCGCCAATCCACGCTGTAGTGATTCATGATGACTACTGCGCGTAAGTATATAAGGGGCTGAGCGCTTATATAATAAATCAGTAGCGTTAAAAATGCGTTTCGTAAAACAAGATGTTGAACTGCCAATCAAAAATATGGATTTTGTATCAATCACACTAGCTGAAAAAAAGCATGGTCCCTTATTACCGAATAGTATAAGATGTATAATCTCTGGTCCTTCGGGGTGTGGCAAGACTAGCATTTTATTAAATTTATTAGAACATCCGAATGGATTAAGTTTTGAAAATATTTATCTCTATTCAAAATCACTCTGTCAACCAAAGTATGAGTATTTGAAACGCGTTCTCAAACCGATAAGGGGTTTAGGATATTTTACTTTTTCTAATAATGATGATGTTATAGCACCAGAAGATGTAAAAAATAATTCAATTTTTATATTTGACGATGTTGCAACGGATAAACAAAATAATATTAGAGCATATTTCAGTATGGGGCGTCATAAAGATGTTTCAGTCTTCTATCTTTGTCAGACGTACAGTTTCATACCAAAACAATTACTTAGGGATAATGCTAATTTAATAGTTTTATTTAAACAAGATTTGACTAATATCAAACACGTTTTCCAAGAACATGTAGGTAGTGACATGTCATTCGATCAGTTCAAAGAAATTTGCAATGAATGTTGGCGTGAAAGGTTCAACTTTTTGGTTATAGATAAAGACAGTGAGTTGAATAGCGGAAGGTATCGTAAAAATTTCGATATCTTTATTCAAATTAAAAACTGATCTATAACATATAGATTATTTCTATATGAAATACCATTATGTTTCGAACCGAAATAGACTAACTCATTTTACCATTTACATATAGTTCATTGCTAGATGATACTATACTCAGCATCAATATTCAAATACTTGCCCTTGAATATAGGCAATTACACTGCGTTGCCAAGTGGCCCCATACCTACTGATGCAGTGCGGTTGGATCGAATACATGTGCGGTTGGACCGAAAATGTGTGCGGTTCGACCGAAAACGTGTGCGGTTGGACCGAAATCGTGTGCGGTTGGACCGAAATAGTGTGCGGTTCGACCGAAAATGTGTGCGGTTCGACCGAAAATGTGTGCGGTTCGACCGAAATAGTGTGCAGTTCGACCGAAAATGTGTGCGGTTCGACCGAAATAGTGTGCCGTTCGACCGAAAATGTGTGCAGTTCGACCGAAAATGTGTGCGGTTCGACCGAAATAGTGTGCGGTTCGACCGAAATCTCTGTCCAGTTCATCAATTCGGTTCGAAAAAGCTATAAAATGGCTGTGTACACGTTCACACTGCACATTTGCTAGTAAACTGTAATAGCATAAGCACGCACACACTATGGATAGCGAACGGGAGCTAAAACGAAAAATCATCAATGCTACAAAATCTATACGCGCCAAATACCGTGCGCTCAAAGATAGTCAGTTTAAACGAGAGAAAAATTTACAAGAATCATTTAAACCAATAACGGAGCCACTTAAGGAACTAGCTGCTGAAATAAGAAACGAACCAATAAAAAGTTTCTTGCTTAAAGATGAAAAACCTAAAATTAAAAAAGCACGTTTTTCAACCGATTCTGATGTCGATATAAAGTCACATTTTCTTAGTAATGATAATGATACTGAGATATTTAGGTCAACGCTTATGGAACAAAGTAGTCAACCTACAACAAGTCAACCTACAGCAACACCTTATGTGATGGAACAAAGTAGTCAACCTACAGCAAAACCCTATGTTGGTGCACTAGCTGAAAAATATCTCACGTTAGCAACCACACGTAGAGCTAAAAGAACCCTTGATCGTACCTATGGACCGCGTATAGATGAGCGAACAAATAAATGGATGATTGGTAATTCTGAATTGGATATAATTGATGATAATTTTATTATTAACAACATCGTTTACCCCGGTACTGAAGGTCTCTTTGAGTTAATGTTTAAAAAATATCCAAATCATCATGTATACACAGAGTCGGATTTAGATACTTATAAGACCATTTTAAAAAGTACTAATGCGCATAAAAGAAGTTATAATATTAATGCACCAGTTAATTCAAATCAAAGTTATAAGTATAGAATAATTATAAAAAAACTTTTTCCATCATCACCAAGGTACACGTCAACACCCAAACGACAACCAACCGGTTCCGGTTTAATGCATTATGATGCTAATCAAACGATTGATTATCGTTATTGGAATGATATAGATGAACTTATCGATAGGCTAATATTATTGGTTGCATCACAGCAAGCTGGACACACCAATCATCAAAATGAGATACAAGCCATTTTAGAGGAATTGCGCGAGGCTGATGTAATAGAATAAATACAGGTGATCAACCTGATTAGATAGTCATTTCAAACATGAGCGTTGACAAATTCGGTCGATTCAGCAGTGGTGGAAAAGCCGCTTCCATTAATTTAACAACGAATGGTGATTACGATATGAAAGGTAAACGTCTGACAAACGTTCGCACACCTAAACATAAAGCTGATGCTGTTAACTTGGCTTTTCTTAATGAAGCGCTTGCTAAAATTTCGGACGGTATGACAACACTTGAAAATTCACATAAACAATTTGAATCAATTGTGACCGCAAAACTTAGTCATTTGGAGAACATGGATAATGAGTTGAAAATGGTAATGGAAACTATTGCAAATGCGGTATTTAAAGAGGAATTTCACGTTAAATTTAAGCAATTAGAAAATAAAATACAATTTATTTCGAACCTATATAAGCAACTCACTGTAAATACCATGCCAACAGTTCAAGATGAGTAAAGTTAAAGAACAAGTTGTAAGCGAATTACACAAACCGGCTCGTAAAAATTTCAAAAGGCGTCGTGTTATAACTAAGGGTATCGATGATTTATGGCAAGCTGATATTGTTGAAATGGGTGCTTATGCGAAAGAAAATCATGGATATAGGTACCTGTTGACAGCTATTGACACATTTTCGAAGTATGCTTGGACTGTACCGGTAAAAGATAAATCTGGAGTGCTTGTTACTGCTGCCATGGAATCGATATTCAAACAGAGCAAGCGCACACCGACGCACCTTCAAACAGACGACGGCCGAGAATTTTTTAATAGTAACTTTAAGGCGTTAATGGAAAAACATAATATTAATCATTATTCTACATATAGTACGTTAAAAGCTTCAATCGTTGAACGTTTTAATCGTACCATTAAGAATAAACTTTGGCGTGCTTTTTCTCTAAACGGTAATTATAAATGGTTGCAATTAATTAACGATTTAGTTGATGAATATAATAGAACAAAGCATCGTACAATCAAAATGGCTCCACGAGATGTCACTGCTGATAATGAAGCATATTTATTATCTAATGTATACAGTAATATAAAAATTGCTGGTGCAGCCAAGTATAAAGTTAACGACTTTGTTCGAATTAGCAAATTTAAATCGATCTTTGAAAAAGGCTACACACCGAATTGGTCTACGGAAATTTTTAAAATCGTCAAAGTTAAACATACAAATCCGGTCACATATCTACTTGAAGATATCAATCAACGGCCTATCCGAGGCAGCTTTTACGAGTATGAACTACAGAAAGTTAAATATCCTGATGTGTACCTCGTGGAACGAATTCTGAAGAGACGTGATGGGAAAGTATTGGTCAAGTGGCTTGGTTTCCCATCGGATAACAACAGCTGGATTCAAGAATCTGATATTGTTTAAACAATCTAATTTTTGATAATCTGTAAGATAAAAATGTTTTTTTCAAATAAATAACACATATATGTAAATAATTATTGTTCTTTATTTTTAAAATATAAGTATGAATACAAAATATTTTCACAATAAATGTATATGTAATATTTTTTACAATAAATGTTTTGTATATGAAATATTTTTTTACAATAAATGTATATGAATTATTTTTTACAATAAATAAATATTAAAAATTGTATGATTTGTTTATATATTCAATAAGACCCGAACGTAATTGTTTCATGTTTTCAGGTAACTGATCCCATACTTGACAAATTCGTTGTGCATATTCGGGTATCATATATGCATACAGATGTTGCACCCAAATATCATATTTCAATAGTTGTTTTGTTAAGTATAATAACATATCGAAATTTCTGACTTTTGTATACAAATAAGGATGAGTCAGAAATATGTCTTCAACGTGTGAAATCCGTGTTGCAAATGTCAATGGTTCACCAACGGGCGGTTGAAAGTTTTCCTCCATTTTCACGCCATTCTTGCACATTTCACAGCGAATTTTTAAACCAGGTGGTCCATCAATATGATCTTGTTGCCATGGTCGATTATAATGTTCAAAACATGGTTCACATTCTTGAAACATGGCTCGATAATCGGATGGTAACCAAATCCAGGCGCGTTGTATGATTTTTGCACCATAACTTTTCAGCACATTCAAACTGATCCACTTGTAGATTTGAAGAAATGTTTCCAAAGTCAGTTCGTTCAGCAGCATTGGTTCACGTTCGAAAAATTCACCAATTGAAACATCCATTTTATCCCACTCCATTGATTCCGGTTCAGACAATTTCAAATTTTGCATTTTTACAATAGCATCAATTGTTTTTTCGTAGGTATCAATCCGTTTACGTAGTTTATCCAGTTCACTTGAAAATATTTGTAGCCGTTTCCAGTAAGCCGATGATGACGATGCCATTTCCACTTGCGTACTAATTTAACGAGTAATGTCCCCATGCTAAAGTATCCGTTTCCCCCTCCACAATATATCGTTTCGTATCGTACGGGCTGAGCGCCACCTTGTTCTGAGTTACACTATACACGTTATGTTTTTTCGATTGTATCAGGTTTTGTTGTCGGTTTATGATTGTATTGTGTTTTAGACAGTCCACGTAATCGTTGAAAGTTATCGTTTTCTTAACCACAGAGTTCTTTACACCTTTCGCTTTCTTCGTGTGATCCTCGCCGTCCACTTGACAACTATACATTTTTGACCTTAAACCCACAAATTTTGTAAAGATTCGTCCATTTAGCTCATCCTTCATTAACCCGGGTATTTTCTTATTGACTCTTGGCATGTTATATTTATTATCCGCGTTGTAATCCGACGTATCGAAGTATTGAATATCTCGTTTCATTATTTCGTAAATATCTGAGCATTTTATCTCGTAAATCAATGAATCCGTGTCTGTGTAGAGTAATTTGCTGTTGTTCCCGAACGTTGGCTGTATGTAGTTGTAATGAAAATCGTAGACACATGTTTTCGAAATATCCAGAATTGCTTGCCCGACGTATATTGGTTTGTTCATAAACACTTCCGTTTTTCGTAGTTCGACTGCAATAAGATTCTCGTCAAATATGGTGCGGCTGTGGAAATTCGGTTTTGCTATCATAACTTCCGCACCATATCGTCCATACCATTTCGTAAACAATTTCACAATCAAGTGTTTCCGTACGTTTTCCATCGTTTTCCCGAAGACCGCGTTGTTGAGTAGCTTGTAGAGATTTTTCTCGAATTCGTTTCCCGCCGTTTGTCTTAGAGCTGTATTCAAGTCGATGTAGGATTTAAGCCATGGTGATTGATCGAATTGTAGCACTCTGTGTATTTTCTTTAATTTCATCCCGTGTTGTAGACATTGTTTCAGATTCCGATAGTGTATCACGTATTTCTGTTTGTTGTATAACGTTGCTAGTAACATTTCCTGTTTAGTACCGGGTGCACACATTCTCTCTGGACATAATGGTAAATCGTTGTGTTTATCGTGCAGTTCTCTCGGGTATTCCAAATCCACTTCCAGTAAATATCCTATTGGTGAATCGTCGGGTATTTGTTGAACATCTATGTCGGTATTTTCCATCCATTTGAAATTTCCCGTTGGTAAGTATTGTGACATTGCCCATCCATATAAGTTGTTCACGTCATAGTACATCAGGTATTTTGATTCCTCATCCGGGTCGTAGGTGTTCATATATTTATTGTTTGCTGTCGCGTATCGGTTACTACACTGGCTCAATCCACCTCGAATACCACGTTCAATGAATAATAATTGGTCCACATCAGATATCAGTTCTAACTCTACTTTTGTATATTTTAAGGCTGCATCCCACGTAAGTCCCGGCGTCGTGTAGTAATGAGCAGGATCCAATCCGTGTGTGCGCATGCACGTATCCCGAAAATTCTCGAAAACATCCGCGAGTAGTAGTATGTCCGTTTTCATATATAAATCCGAGTATTCTCCAAGCGTCTGTATGTTGAAGGTATCCCAAACTTTTTGTGCGTGTGTATAGTCATCCATGGTGATATCGTTGTCGTTGAGTCGATTGTAGAATTTCTCCCGTGATGGTAAACATGTTTCTTCCAATTTATCCCAGCCTGATATGTAGTCGTACGGAAAAACACCTTTGCGCGTAAGTAATTTGTAGTCAGTATCCGGAAATTGTGATTTAACTATGTTGAACTCGTTGAGATATGAAGATAATTTATCCAAACTTGATGCCATAAATCGGAAAGAGTCGATGAATCTAAATGTAATTTCGCTGCCCATAACATGTTTAGTGAATGCAATATATCGTTCCTTGTTGATTGGTAGTAAGTCGACACGTCCCTCGAATGCTGTTGCTATATCCTTTATTACGAAATGTGCATCATAACCACTCAAGTTGTGGAATACAACAGGAATCATATGGAAATCCTTATAATTCAAATTGCATCCCTTGTGCGCAGGTCCATTGTATTCGCCGGTGAAGTGGTTATGATCACGAACCACAATATCCTCAGGTTTGAATGGTTTCTCGCAGATGTGGCACCCGGTACTTCGTTGTTTAAGTTGCTGTTGTTCCTCTGGTGTTAACTCGTTCATTGGTATTATGTTGTCATATATGGGTTCCAAGATATTTTCACGTAACGTTGCCAGTTCTTCCGCGAACCATTTTTCGCAATTTGGTCCGCGGTATGATCTATAGTAGCTTAACTGGTTGTTGTAGGAGCAGTGAAAGTAGTAACCGATACTGTATGCCCGATGTTGTTGATACGTTGTCGTGTTTTTCCGATTTTCGTTATCCGTCACAGGTTGTAGGAATGATTCGACGTCCGCGTAAATTATAAATGGAACACGTTTCTTGTTGCTGTAGTTCTTGAACGATATGTATTTGCTTTTCCCTTCTGGCATTATCACCCGACAGTTGTTCATGTTGACGCAGTCTTCGGTATGTTTGATCAGCTTGTCTTCCGTATAAAAGTAATTCAGGCATCGATCACAGATGTATTTTTTTCCATTACGATTTGATAATTGTCTTGTCACGAGTTTTGATAAGTCCTTAATCCAGCAGAAATGGTAGCGTAAATCTTGATCGTTGTCCTGTTCGTTGTCCTCATCCTCGTAATACTCGTTCTGGATCATTAAAAGGTTTATGTGGTTTTGTTTCTTCTCTCTCGTTAGCGCAGCAGGTACGGTTTCAAAATGTCCATTTTGTTTCTTTAACACAAACACGTTGACTGATATTGTTGGGTTCTGTTTCTCGAATTTGCTCAGTTGTTGGATTGTCATTGGAAACTGTATCCCGTCCAAGTTTAGTATCGTTGAGTAGTATGGGTACGATGATGTTCTTTCAGCATGTTTATTTGTTGGATAAAGTGCTGATACCACTGCCCACGCGAAACAGGCGTCATCGTTGAAGTTCTCAATGTTGATACATGCTTTTTTAGTTTTTATTTCCTGTGGCAATTCAATGTAGCTTGATCCACGGAAAGGTGTGTATTTGTTCACGTTCACGGCTAGGTTGATTATGCTTGATAAAGCCCATCCGCTTCCCGACTCGGTAAACTCGCTCAATTTTCTTAGAATTGGTTCCTGTATATGTTCCATGTAGCACTGTTTTAAGTTTGTTCCACGATCTATTATGATATTCGGTGTATTGAAGTGTTTCATGTCGTATTTATCCTCGTCACCATCAGTTTTCACAAATAACCCGCAAAACGTTGTGTTGACTTTTATCGTTAGGTATTGTTTCAGAATATTTTGTATTCGCCGAGTGAACATCGATGTAGCGTCGTCTAAAAAGTCCTTTGGCTCTATGTGTGTTATGTTGGTAACCACTCCCGTTCGTATTCGACTTGCAAATGCGGATTCCACGTCAGCCCATTGAATTCTATCAGATCTTTTACGTTGATTTCGATTCATGCCGGCACCTGAAACAATCAACATAAAAAAAATTATTTATCAAATTTATAAAAAATCATTTAAAAAAAAAAAAAATTTATTCAAAAAAACTTACCATGTTGATATATCAAAATTATAAAAAAAATCATTAAAAAATAAATTTATATTTGAAAAAACTTACCATGTTTTCGTAGCGCCTTCATTCTGATTCGAAATCCTTTCATTTTTCCCGCACATGATTCAAAATGTTTGCGTTGTCCCAAGTTTTCCGCTCCACGAATTGCCTTGTTGATTAGTCTTATGTTGGTATTTGTATGTTTCATCCATTTTTCCAGTTCATCTGCATCCCGGGTATCCATTTCCAGTAATGATAGCGCGTTGCGTACATTTTCCACCATTCTAGTTGCCACGTCGTTTAATGAAGCCATCGTTGTATTTTAATTTAAAAAAAAAAAATCTCGATACAAATTCTTGCAACAATAACAATATTAACTGCTTGAAGTTTGTTGAAGAAGTGATTTGAGGGAGCACGCAGACCTCAATTTATACGATTTTGACTGCTCGAAAAATTCTGGAGGGGAATCACAAAAAATGCTGGCTCAGACTTTTTACAACGCAAATAACCGAAGGTCAAATGTCAAATTCCGAGAAATTTATTTCGCATTTGAAACCTAATAAAAGAATTGCTGACTAATCTTAAATAAACATTTTTTAAAATTAAACCTTATATAAACAAATTGAAAAAACCCCCGATTATTATCAGGTTATAAATTAAAAATTCCGAGAAAATTATTTCGTATTTGAGATCAAACAAAGAAATTGCTGTGTTGTCAAAATCTTAAATAAACATTTTTAAAATTAAAACATGTCTTATATAAATAAATTAAAAAAATATCTGAGTATGAGTCAGCAAAATCTTAAATAAACACACAGCTATATTAATAATTTATGAGGACATTAATGTAAACAAATTTATTTGAATTCAACAAGTTGTGACATGTTTTTAAATAAAATTCCCCTCCGACTATGCTGTAAACATATCATGAAATTACAAACAGTTAGCTAAAAAAGCTTAAATAAACAAACTCAAACCATATAAAAAGTCACGAGTTTATTTAATATATAAACAACTTATAAAGTGCTGACCACATATCCCCTGAGGTACAGCTGAAACCCAAATTTCCGGCAGTACAGTAGCGGTCTGAAATCTGGAGTCTGGATTCTGATTTTAAAATCTAGCGCTTGGTACAGTGCGCCCCTGACAAAATTTATCGTTAGCGACCGCACCCAATTTAAGATGACGCAATTAAGTGAGATTAAAGGCGAAGGTTTGCACGTACACATAAAAAACAAGTATAGTACGCTTCAAAAAGTGATCGGATACCCTTTTTAGTTAGGGGGGCCCGCACTTTTGACACGGCAGTGTACCAAAAATTTAAGTACAGTACGGCGACAAAAATTTGGGGCCACCCCCGAGTTAGGGTATTCCCCACATTTTTTGACGTGATAGTTCGTTTAAGATGATGTAATTAAGGCAAGCGCGTGTTGGGGCCAAGGTTTGCACGTACAGTACGCTTAAAAAAGTGATCGGATACCTTTTTGGTCAGGGGGGCCCGCACTTTTGACACGGCAGTGTACCAAAAATTTAAGTACAGTACGGCGTCAAAAGTTTGGGGCCACCCCCCCGAGTTAGGGTAACCCCACATTTTTGACGCGGTAGTGTACCCCATCTATCAAATTGTAACCTAAAATTCAGTCTGCGCATGCGTCGTGTACTTAAATTCAGTCTGCGCATGCGTTAGGTTTGCATTCAAAAACTACGTCAGTGCTGGCGGGTAATGGGTTAACACAAAACCAAATTGTTATAAGTAAATTGTGATGACGCATAATGGGTTAACATAAATTAATTTGGTTGCTGGTAATGACTCATCTCTTACGAATTTCAAGGCCAACAGTATGAGCGAGTGTGGGGTCAAATGTCAACAACAAATTTTGATACATGTACTTGGTACGTGCCGGGTCAGAGATCAATTCATACTCTAGGTACAGTAGGACCCCAAACTACACGGTTCTTAACATCGTCAAAAAAGTAGTCCGGAAAATTGGGGTTCTACTGTGGGGTAGCTCTCTCATAGCCTATCTACTATTCTTTGATTCCAATGAAAAATTTCTTTTACTTGTACCTACCCTTATTTTTATTAAATATAAATAAATTATTATATTTATTTTATTATTTTATTTCCTTTGAAAATTTTTCAATAAATCAACCACCGTCGGTCGCTTGCCGTTTACGATAAAAGAAAAATATTATAAAACATTATTGAAACAACTAATAAAAATTTATAATATTTGAAAGGAAACTGAAGCTTGGCACTAATAGCAATAGTTGATGTAATACATAATGCAACGTGGGTAGAACACCACAATCTTATAAAGTAAAAATCAATTTTTTTGCTTTATTTTGCTTGGCGGTTGTGTTGCCTAGGAAAAATGCATCAGTTTCAATAAAAATATATTTTTCCCGTTTGAAAATAAGCTCACGTCTCAATAGCGCAGATAGAATTCACACAACTAACTTCATTTAATATAAGATTTTGAAATGTATATTATTATTTTGTTGACTGGGAGAGTCGACTCGACGGGCGCGGCAACACATCCTGACGGTGGGGGGGGGGGGCGAGGGTTTGAGACGATCAGTCGTCCGATAGTCGTGTATAGGTTACGATACGATTGAAAAAACATTCAGTCACATATAACATTCTTGATGTGTGTTCTATGAGAATGTAAAGGGTGATATGATGGGTGATGGTGATTGGGTGAGGTGTGACGGGTAGTATGTGTAGTGTGTAGTAGCCGAGTGTATCGGTGTGTCTCTGTGTTGAATACAAAAATAATAACACCAACTGGTCAATACTAAATGGAACCAATATCGAACTAGACGATTTTATAATTGAATCCGTTTATACATGTGATTACATTTTGACTTGAATTTTTGTAAATTTACAGTAAATCGTGGGATTCAAATCTGAATGAGTGTTTAAAGAAATTCTAAAATAAGTACCTTCTTTTTCCTTCCGTAAATTTCACTATTAATTTTGATTTAAAATCAATTTTTTTTACACGAATCACATACAAATTTTCACGAAAAAATTGTAACGTAAACTTATAGTAACAAATTTTAAATCTTTTTAAGCTTCAAGTCTTTTTGATGACGACATCATTTTAATGTAATTTCCTTTGTGTCAATTCCATTTTAATTCGTCAATTAATAAAATTCCTTTGTAATCTAATTTTTCATATATTTTGAAGAAGTAGGCAAAGCCTATGAAAAACAACAAAGGGGGGGGGGGGGGTAACCGGGACTGTAGCTATAGGTTCCGAGCCCGGAATGGGGGCCCGGAATAAAATACAATCAGGTTAGAGCTAGAATTTTCTATTTACCGTAAAATAATTTATGTCAAAAGGCCTAGCTTTGGAATAATATAAATAGAAAATATATTTGATATCTATTTAATTCGCATTAAATGAAACCTCAGTTGTTCTAATTTGTTAAATTTATTTTCATTTATTTTAGGTTCCATAGATTTGTTAAATTTTAGGAGACTGAATAGGATAGACATTAATTAATAGGTAATTATAATGAAAGTAGAGTGAAGTTATTTTTAAAATCTTTTTGAAATATCGCTTTCACTATTACAGATTATTACATATTTAATTACACTCTTACCCTCGTTACAGAATTTGTCACTTCAAAAACATTAATAATGTTAAATATTTCTTTAAAATATTGAAACTTACTTTTACTTTTTAAACTTAATGCCATTCAACTTTTTAAATTCATGAAATTCTATCATTAAAAAAATAAATAAATAAATAAATAAATTTTCACAAGAAACATTTTCCCACTGTATCGCCTTACTTTATAATCAACTGTATCAATTATTACAAAATATTGAAATTACTATTCAAATGCCAAGGATATGGTATCTTTTTTTCCACATAACGTAAGCAATTTTTGTAAATCGAAACAGTAAAAGAAAAACCTTTTTTCCGATATTGATAGTAAGTTTAAATATGTTACATATCCCAAAGAAACGCCATTCAAATATAATATTCTCTCTAATATTGGAATAAAAACATCTCTTACATATATATCTACAACATGTAGCAAAAAAGGGTATCTTTGATTTGAAGTTTAGAAATAAACTTCAAACTTTATGCAGCTGCGTAGCTGAAAATCATAACGAATTAGGTTAAGAAGGGGTTAGGGGTTGGCAGCAGTATGAAAAATTGAGTATTTTAAATAATATATATTTTTTTTTTTGACAGTAGTTTAATTTATTTTATAAAATAAATAATACGTACAGAATTATTATATTATGTTTTAACTTTATTTGAAAAAAATAAAAAAGTATATTTTTTGTAGACCAAGTTATCCCCATGTTTGTTGGACCGACATGTCGCGTTTTGAGCTTAACATCATAATATTTTACTGGTTAATCATCTAAAATTAGTCAAACAAATAAAAATCGTTAGTAATAGTTAATCTAGTACCCGATTCAAGCTTTTTATTTTCTTGTGAAAATACATAAAATGGCGGCCTCTGATAATTTATTTTTGGATTTTTAACGAAAAATTCATCAGTTTGTTGTCGATAAAAAATACAAATTTTGATTTTAAAAATTAAAGTAAAAAAAATGTTTTTTAGAAAAAGCTTTTATTTAAAAGTGGGCTAAAAAAACTAAAATAACTTTTGAGTGAAGTTTGAAGCAATATGCAACATAATTTATAAAAGCTTGAGGCGTTATCATTAATTATTTCTGTTTTGAATATAAGTGTAGCTATTTTACTTTTCAGTACTTACCAAACTTAATTAAACGCCTCAAGCTTTTATAAATTATGTTGCATATTGCTTCAAACTTCACTCAAAAGTTATTTCATTTTTTTAGCCCATTTTTAAATAAAAGCTTTTTCTTAGAAAACAATTTTTTTTTACTTTAATTTATTTTCTACTTTTTAGTCTGATCACAATTAATTTAAGAAAAGAATTAAAGAAGTAATTTTTTTACCTATATTTTAATCGGTTAATTTACCCTAATCAGACATAACTATGGAAACAAAAAATTGCAATGTAAAATCAATGGACAGTATTTGACAATTCGAAATGTCAAAAAGTTTCACAGGACTAAAAATCAACAATTTTGGTTTTGAGGCGATTTAGGACAAAACTAATTATACAATATTGCATTGTCATCAAGGTTAGACAGGTATGCAAAATTTGAAACCTCTAGCTCAATTAGAACCTGCCTAAATTTTGATTCCAAGATTTGATCTAAACCAACATACTAACATAGCAAGTCAAATAAAAGCTTTTAAAAAAAATCCTTCAATCGGGCACTAGATTAACTATTAAACTAATGATTTTCTTTTTTGTCTGATTGATTTTAGATGAACCAGTAAAATGTTGTGATGGTCACCACAAATCAGGACAGAGTTCAACAAATATGGCGATAACATGATTTACAATAAATATATATATATATATATATATATATATATATATATATATATATATATATATATATATATATATATATATATATATATATATATATATATATATTCTTTTTTAATATTTATAAAATAAACGTTAAGAAAAATTATTTAAAATACTCTTTTTTTTTTAAAATTGCTGACTACCCGTAACCTCTTAAGAGATTTGGGTCAATCCGTAGGAAGTCTGAACGGTGCTACGGTATAAGACGATTTTTTTAGACTTCTTAGTGATCGTTTTCACTTAATAAGAAAGAAAATTTCCAAAAATTTCATGTTCAAAACAGCATTAAATTCAATATTTTGTTTAAAGCCGCCACGTAAATTAACCATACATCGAACCCCGCTTCTGTTTGAGCCGGTCCTGAGCTTGTACATCATAACTGTATAGTAACAGTAGGAAAAAGAAAACAAAATCTGACGTGGGTTCTCATCTGTATAATTTTGAAATAGTAGTAAACTAAGAAACACAACACCAAACTAACCACTCTCACACGCTGTTACTGAGCTATAGCTCACCGGTCCACCGCCAAGCGAGGTCCGTACAGTATTTATAAGTTTCCCACATTTTACACACTGTTTACATTTCGGGGAAAAGTGAAATAATATTTGCATTCGTCGGTGGGGATGATGAATAAATTCGAAAAAGAGAAGTTGGCTTTCCTATTAATATTTACCAATATTAAATTTATTTAAAGTGGTTTAAGTTGTTTAAATAGGTGGATTTATTTCAAGAATAAATATTTTCTAGACACAAATAACTTTGAGTCGCTCTCATCACTGTTTTTCTGTTAGAAAAGTTTTGTAATTTGAGTATCTTATATAGTAAATATAACATTTTTTACATTTTTATTTTAGTAAATTTTCGAATAAAAAAAGACGCACATATTTTTGTAGGATATATTTTTTAAGGGGATAGATTCGCCAAAAAAACATCAAAAATCGATTCTTTTTATTATTTCTTTTTTTTATACAAAAAATATTCTTTAAAAAATCTAAATATACAACATTGTTTCCAGATGTCTTGAAATTACAAAAAAAAATTTTAATTAAATTCAAAAATGAGGTGAGTATAGATTGCTTTGAAGTCGACACTGCGAGATTTTTCCACCTTAATGGTTCCTCGCGTTCTGAAATCCCCAGTGAACTCAAATCAAAAAATCAAGAATTTTCTGAAAATATTCATATACAGTTATGGCACTAACTAGGATCTAAGAAAAAAAGCGTGAAAATAGAATTTAAAGTTCATTTTTTTTTTTTTTAAATTGAATTATAGTAAAGTGCGTGCACTAAAATGCCCATAACTTTTTGATTTTTAATTTTTTTAAAATAAAATTTCAGGAGAATACTTCTAACACCTTAAAGAACATAATTATGGAGGAAAAAAAATCGATTTCTTTTTTTTAGCGAATCTCGCCTTAGTAAGATTAAACTAGAATAAAAGGTATATACAAATTAAGTTGGATGCAAAGATTTTTTTATTTGGAAGATGACCTTATGACATATATTGTATCAAAGTAATTTCCAGTTATGTCCACCACGGACATATAAGCCACATTCTGTCACTCAAATTTTGAACTACATTATCACGTAATTGGGGCCTTATTTCAACAATAATTTGAATTATGTTGATTTAAAAATTTAAGTTTCTGTTGGTTTATTAGCCTGATAATGCAGAGGCGAAAAAAAAATTAATCGATGTCAAACCATGAATTGTAGAGGCCATGAACCATGAATTTTAATTCATTTTTGATTTTGATGGGCACACTAGGCAGTAAAGGACGGAGAGATATCGAGTCTTGAACTTGGGCTTATTAGATCTTTGCAAAATTTTAAAAGCACTCAACTAGTAGGCCCAAGTAATGTTTTCAAAAATATCTTCATTGCAGAGTTAAACTTCTGTCTAAAATTCATTAGTAATACATCTTGCAATTTTTACATTCCCAGATTCTAGCGCCCTAGACGGTCCCCTAGTTCGCCTATACGGTCGCGCCGGCTCTATAGATACAGGTAGGTACTTATCAACAAAGCCGGAAAAAAAATGATGAGCAAAAAAAAGTCTTCTCACTTTCGCGGACCCTCTTTGTAGACCAGGGCTTCCGGGCAATTATCTCACCTGTTCCACCCTCTCGCTGGCCCTATTTATCAATTTCAGATCAAAATATTCGCTATAATCATTCACAATAAAACTGCGAAACTCAACAATCCAAATCCGAATATTGAAAAGGCACAACTCTTTCGCATATTACATGTAGGAAAGTGAGTATTCGTTACAATCTTAGACAGAACTATTTCATATTTATACAGTGAGACCCAATTTTGCCCTATTCTAGACGTATACATAATACCACCTTCCATTATAACGTAATATGGTTGTAGTAAACGTATAAGTACATAATAATAAGTGCATTTATGCATGTATTTATGTACTATATATGTATGTCGAACAAACTCCAAGTGAGTCAAAATGAGTGAACGAATATACATAACTAAACTAATAGTTAGCTGCGAGACTGCATTTATGAGCTTGATAAATGGCTATTACGTTATATAATATATTAATATTATATAACCATGAGTATTCATGCATATTATACGTATTTGTTCATTTTTACTTAAATTACAGAATGTTATGTAATTGGTACACCAATATTTTTGAATTAAACCAACCACTCACGACAGACCAACCTTTGAGTACTATTATACATACCATGAAAAATTTTTTTAGTTATCTGAATGACAACAAAATTTTTTTAGTGAAATGGAATATCAAATAAATCTCTTCACTTACCGTAACTAAAAAATACCCCTGTCGCAGCATCTGCATAACATAGCGAATTTCCAAATCTTGGGCACTGGCGGATCTCATCTAAGACCTGTACCTATTTAAAATAGTTTAACTTTCTAAGAGTAAAAGAATTTTTAAAATCGGTTGGGTAATTAGTTTTGGTATTTTTGGGGACCCAAGAACCCGAACGAATTTTGTGCAGCATAGTTGTATCCATCTAAAATAATTTAGTTCTCTAGCAGTGAGAAATTTTTTAGCATCGGTTCGATAGCTTATTACTGGCGTTTTCTATATATATATATAGAATATATATATATATATATATTACTGGCTTTTATATATATATATATATATATATATATATATATATATATATATATATATATATATATATATATATATATATTCAAAACCCGTTGTGTAGCATTCTACGCCGCATTTGCATCCGCAGGACAGTTGTGGATCTCAGATAACACAACCTGTACCTATCTAAAATATTTTACCTTGGTAATAGTAAAAAGGTTTCAAAATCGGTCAGTTATTTTATTTTTGACACTTTTAGGTCCTACTGACACTTCAGACCTTACATAACGTAATCTATATGTATCTAAAATAGCTTAGCTCCCCAACAGTGAAAAAATTTTCAAAATCGGTCGGCTAGTTTATTTTTGACGCTTTTGGATCCGATGGACCCTGGCAGACTTTACATAACGTAATCTATATTTATCTAAAATAGTTTAGCTCTGTAAGAGTGAAAAAATTTTCAAAATCGGTCAGTTAGTTTATTTTTACCACTTTTGGGTCCCATGGACCCTGGCAGACCCTAAATAACGTAATGTATGTCTATCTAAAATAGTTAGTTCCCCAACAGTGAAAAAATTTTCAAAATCGGTCGGTTAGTTTATTTTTGACACTTTTGGACCCATGGACCCTGGCAGACCTTACATAACGTAATCTATATTTATCTAAAATAGTTTAGCTCTGTAACAGTGAAAAAATTTTCAAAATCGCTCGGTTAGTTTATTTTTGACACTTTTGGATCCCATGGACCCTGGCAGACCTTACATAACGTAATCTATATTTATCTAAAATAATTTAGCTCTGTAACAGTGAAAAAATTTTCAAAATCGGTCAGTTAGTTTATTTTTGACACTTTTGGGTTCTATGGACCTTGGTGGACCTTACATAACGTAATTTATATTTATCTAAAATAGTTTAGCTCTGTAACAGTGAAAAAATTTTCAAAATCGGTCAGTTAGTTTATTTTTGACACTTCTGGATCCTATGGACTCTGGCAGACCTTACATAACGGAATCTATATTTATCTAAAACAGTTTAGCTCTGTAACAGTGAAAAAATTTTCAAAATCGATCAGGCAGTTTATTTTTGACACTTTTGGGTCCTATGGACCGAGGCGGACCTTACATAACGTAATCGATATTTATCTAAAATAGTTTAGCTCTGTAACAGTGAAAAAATTTTCAAAATCGGTCAGTTAGTTTATTTTTGACACTTTTGGGTCCTGTGGACCCTGGCGGACCTTACATAATGTATTCTAAATCTATCTAAAATAGTTTAGCTCTGTAACAGTGAAGAAATTTTTAAAATTGGTCGTTTAGTTTATTTTTTACAATTATGGGATCAGTAAATCCTGGCGAAACTCATACAAGTCTAGTACTCTAACAGCAAGAAAAGGGTTCTAAGGATCTCATATAACTTATGGCAGTCCGTAAGCTTCTTGCGGACATCATTTAATTAATTAATTCAAATACTTTAACTTACTAACTGTGAAAAAATTTTTAAAATCGATTGGTTAATTAATATCTGGCCTTTTTAGGTCCCGAAAACCTTGACCTCACATAAAATACCTTAAATCCATTTGAAATGGTTTAATTTTTTAACATTATTAATTATTAGTGAAAAAATTTTCAAAATCGATTCAAAATATTTTTCCGTGCATACGTATGTACATTATACATATTTTGTTTTGTTTCATATATTTAATAATATTATTCATAACATAATCTTCAATTTCTTGTTTACTTAAAAATTCAATAAAAAAAAAAAAAAATTCTTCATTACATTAGCTTAGAAAATCTGTTTAATTTACATTTTTTAACATGGGATAGAACCATGCTAATTATAATGCAATAAATGAGAAACAAAACTCTATACATGTATGTGTGTTATATCACATATATGTGAATAGTTTTCACTTGTTCTCACAAAATTCTTTAATAAAAAAGTGAAATATTTTTATACTTAATAAAGAACTGAGATATAAATATAAATTACTTATTAGACTAACAAAGAAAGAATAAAAGTGAAAATTTACATTTTCTCGAAAAATACTTAAAATAGAAAGAAAATTATAAGAATATTTTCTTCATAATTTTTTTTTTCCTTTTCAACGATGTAAAAATTGAACTGCCTTATGATAGGATCGAATGATAAAAAATGGCCAGAAAACCTACTTCTGGGCATCCGACGTGTCTGGCTAACGAACTTAGCCAAGCCAATTCAGAATCCAGTCCGCACACAAAATTTCATAAGCGTTAGACGTTTCGTTCGAGAGTTATCGTGGGAACACATAAATATATATATATATATATATATATATATATATATATATATATATATATATATATATATATATAAATTTTAGTGAATATCATTTTCGTATTCTAGGGACCTCAAAACAGATTTCTGCCATAGCCCCGGACTCAGATTGCGTCATGACACCTACTGTAATAGCTGAATTTCGAGTTTTCGAAATTCGCTAATAATGCTTGTAGCGTCTACAAAAATTATTGGAATAACATAATTATAATTCAACTGTTATCATATAGTTATATAAACAAAATAATTTTAATAAGCATATTGTTACAGATACTAAATAACAACGTGTAATTTAACTATATTCTATTGTTAATACAGCCGAATTCCCTTTTATGCGGTCCTTTTTTGTGGGATTTTTTTTTTGTGCGATGTCTTTTATGCGATTTTTTTATGCGGTTTGTAAAAAATGGCCATTAAAATGCATAATGTGAATCAAAATCACGAGACAGTAAGAAACTTAAACAATTACTATAATAATTTTCTTTGATAAAAATACTTTTCAATGGTTTTTAAGCATTTAATCAATACATTGCATAAGAACGTAAGTTATTGCATCATTTAATTTTGATAAAGATGTATTTTTCAAAATTTTCATAATATTATAAAATTGAAATAAAATGTTTCTACGTATAAATTAATGCTTTGTCTTGTTCATAGAAGCAACTTCTAAGGAAATTTCTAAGTTTTGAGCGTTTTGGGTGACGTTTTTTTGCTGAAACTTTTTTTATGCGTTCCTGACCAACCGCACAAATACAATCTGGTTTTATATCTATATATATTTTTGAATATATTTTCTTTGTGCAATTTTTTTATGCGGTCCCTATCCACCGCACAAAAAAGAGTTCAGCTGTATAATCAAAACATTAAGCATACACTAGCAAATGGTTTTGTTGCAGTAGGTAACTAAAGTTCCTACCAAATTTGATAAGTAATCTTTGCCTTTTACATTTTCTTTAACCTATTTATTTAACTTTTTATATCTCTTACTTACTTAATGTTTACTACATATTTAAAATTAAATTACTATTGAAAACATCTGCAATTTCATCCTACAATAATTGTTTTTCCATTAAATATATGTGTATACCACTCCTTACCGGTTGCGTCATAGAACCTGTCATACTGTCTATTTTGAATTTTCTATAGTTACTTGTGTTACGAAAAATAAAATTTTCATGGTTCTATTCTCTTCAAGGATGAGAAGAACTTCTTGTAGGTTTTATTGAATAAAAATTAAACTAGATCACTGATTAAACACTATGGATACCTCATATTTGTAAACTGATTTCAAGGTTTAATTTCTTTTGACCATGTATATTGATTATGTATGAATGTATGTTGACTAGCTTTTGCTCAAATAGGTACTATTGATATTCTGGAGAAAAAAATTGCAACAAAAAAATGTAAAACTGAAAAGTGAAAAACACCAGAATCTCCTGTAAAAAGTTTTATTGGTTGAATTGCTAGGTACATTTTTTCTCTTCCTGACTAGTCCGTGTTTTCATCGATACATCTTTGGACTATTTCTAAAACACGCTGTATTTATCCGTAATATTTACACGAATCATTTTTCTCGTTATTTGAGCAAATTTATATGTTCTTATATTTTTGTTTTCGTTTTTGATGGTCGTGTTGTATTTCTCAGTGTTTGAAGAAAAATGAGGCTGGTTTTTTGTGTTTTTTTTTTCTAAAAATACAATGTGCTATAGTAGTAGAAAAGTAACTTCAGTATAATTTTTGCAAAAAAGTATAGAAAAAGTGAAAAAGTGAGTTATAATAAATTTTTATTCAGACACTATTTCATACGTGGTTAAAATATGATCTTTTACTTATAAACAGACTGTGGAATGTTGTTATGATAGAATTTTTTTAAACTTTCAAATAGATAATAGACTAACCGAGAGGTACTAGATAGTTATTAAAATTTATATTTATTAGAAGTATAGTTTTCAAAGACTATTAATTATTTGATTTATGTAGGTAATCCTTTCTTACTATAGGTAGGTACTTTAGAAAAAAAAGTCTTCGCAGTATTCGTAAATTTCTATTCTGACTGTAAAGAAGAAAGTTATTGTATAAATTCGACTACCTTAACGTAGATACTTAGTGACAGTCAGGTACAAAAGTATATCTCATTGTCAGCGAAAAAATTTTCTTTTATCAAAAATTAAATAATGTCTTAATATTCTTCAGTTATTATATTTGTAGGTATACCACTTTTTTTGAATTTCTGCGCGCTTATATTGTAGCAATATAAAAGCATTGTTAAAAAAGCGTTATAAAAACGTTGTAAAATGATGTTTATAAATAATTATATTTCAAAAACGGGGCGGTCAATAATTTTTATTTTTTATTATTTGTATTTTTATTTTTATGGTTGGTAATTTTGTATTTTATAACATATTAAATTTTTATCAAATTCCTTTGACACCTTTTCATTTTATTTAAAAAAAATCGTTTTTCTCAAAATTGAGGCAATCAATTTTTTTCTCGGAATAGGCTCGTATTATTGGTATTGAATTAAATAAATATCTAGAGAAGTTTCGTTAAAATTCTTTGAAAAATCGTTCTACTCACCAACTACCTTAAGTACATATTACTTTATCGTATGTTTAATTTGTAAATTATTGATAATTTAATATCTCAATAAATCACTTACGTCAACTAATTATTTTATTGTCATTTCCCCTCCACCATCAACAACGATGAATTAAGTTATCAAATTACCCACACAACCATTAATTGCCAAAGACTGACCTGGATTGTATCTATATTCAAACAATTAACTGACATAAGTAACCGAGATATCATCTTACCGAAGTAATTGTCGAAAACTGGCCTGGACCGCAACAAAAATTCGCCAGAAGGTGTCAACAATTTCTAAAAATTGGCCTAAGACATTGCAAATGATTAGTTTACGTGAATGATCAAGATATAAGATTAGCAAAATTCCATGAAAATTATCAAAAACTGTTCCAATTCATTAAAAATAGCAACTGTAGTGAGTCACTAACCACCCCTAAATGTCAATACGGCCCGAGTTATAACCCAATGCCACAAATCCTAAAAATGTTTCCATTTTGATATATTAAATGTTTGATTCTGTTCTGGTGTATAGTATGCCATGTGTCAAACGGTGACTTGCAAGGGTAAATTTGAAGCTATTTTCCGTCTTTTTGTCTTGAGCACCTCTATCCCGTTTTGTAGCGTTTTTACGACTCACAGCAGGGCCAGATTAGCCAATAGGCCAACCTAGGCCATGGCCTAGGGACGGCCAGTTTTTAGGGGCGGAAGATTTTGAAAACAGGGCGACAAATTTTGTAATTGACTTTTGTTTTTGCTCGTTAGTTATTTTTTAAGAGAAATTTCGAAAAAAAAGTAGGAAAAATTAGGATTTTCTTCTTTCCAAGCTCATTTTCTTCAAAGGTAGGGGCGGCAATTTTCACGGTGTCTAGGGCGGCACTCAGGGTTAATCCGGCCCTGAATCAAAGTAAACTAAAAATCACATTGAGTCATTACGAGTTATCGGAAAATACAAGAAAAATCTATAAGAAAGTCTAAACAAATATATAAATGGCTCTTTTTCATTTTAAAACATTTCAAACGTATTATATATATTCTCTCGTTATCTATAATGTTGACGTCACAATTTAACCTCGGATTCTCACAAATATTTTCACTTTTATTAAATATCATTTTAAGGATTCCTATTTTTTGATATTGTATACCTACTTTCATTTTATCCTCCGTATTTCGTTCATCATAACGCACAACCGTAAACAAAACAAAAAAAAACGCACAAAAAGAAAAAAATGGAAAATCAGATAAGTTAAAAAAAAATGAATCAAGATAAGAAAAAAAGAGGAACATCGAACACAAATGAAACAAAAATAAAATAGGTAGCAGAAAATTGAATTTACTTTGAGAAAATGAAAAGCTGATCTAACGTAAGTGCCTATATGTATTTATGTATATTTGAATAGTATAGGTACCTACGTATGCATATAAGAGGGCGTGTATATGTATTTCACGATAGAACACCATATTTTTGAAATGAAATATTATTATTAATCTATGTAAAGTAAATCTGTCCATCAATTTAAATTATTATTTTCTATATTGGCGTCTTCAATCTGATTCGTAATAGATAAGATATTGATATACCGTATGAATCGCAAACAATGTTGTTTCGTAAAGATCAGAGCAGGCGCAACTAAAATCGAGAATTGGACTTCCGAAGTCTTGAAACAAATTTCGTGTGTCTATAAAGCTAGCCCCGCCAAGTCATAACCCCGAGATCCCACTTACGCTATATTTTTTTGCTATTTTTTGCTAATTTTTTACCAACGAATTAATTTTTTTGCCGCAGTCGTTACCGAGATACGATGGCGGGGCTGACTTCAGACTTAAGTGAGCCCCGCCATCCCAATATCTCCGGACCTGCTGCACTTATTTAAATGAAATTTACGGGATATTTTTTTGCTATTTTTTTACCAACGGATCGATTTTTTTGTCGCAGCCGTTACCGAGATACAATGGCGGGGCTGACTTAAATCTGAAGTCAGCCCCGCCAGCCCTGTATCTTCAGACCTGCTGCACTTATTCAAATGAAATTTACAGGATATTTTTTTGCTATTTTTTTACCAACGAATTAATTTTTTTGCCGAGGCCGCTACCGAGATACGATGGCGGGGCTGACTTCAAATTTAAGTGAGCCCCGCCATCCCTATATCTCCGGACCTGCTGCACTTATTCAAATGAAATTTACGGGATATTTTTTTGCTATTTTTTTGCTATTTTTTTACCAAAATTAACAAAAAAATAAATAGGAAAAAAATAGCAAAAAAAAATATAGCCTAAGTGGGATTTCGGAGTTATGACTTGGCGGGGCTAGCTTTATAGACACAAATTTCGTACAGAAATGAAACAATTTATGGCATTTTGCTATACTTTTTTATGGTACAAATTTGCAGTTAGCAGAGTTGTGTGTGTAATTTACTTCGGGTAAATTACACAGTTTTTTACATGTAAAAAACTTTGTAATTTACACACACTTGATCTGATAAAAAAACTGTAAAAAATTAAATTTTTTAAATTTGATAGATATGTAAGCATTACCGATGATATTCCATATTTGCTATTGAAGTATTTTCTATATTTGCAAAGTAAAACTTAAAAATTAAGTAATTTGAAAATTAAAAATATAAATGGGTACAAACAGGAAAAAGAAAGGCTAGTTTTGATAGAATAGCTTATCTAAGAATTCAATATTAAAAAGATTTTTATTTATTCAGTTAAATTTAATTAAAAGTATCAATCATCTTCATCATCACTATCATCAGTGATTTTATTGTTATTATAATTTAAAGAGAGATAAATATGTAGTAGTTTTCTTGATCTGTCAAAACTCAGTTTGTTAATTTGGAAATTTGAAGCTTTGTAGTCAGTTGTGGATGGCTTTCCACCAGCAGAAAAACATTTTTGTGTCCACATTTTGTTTACACGTTTTTTCCTGTGAACTCATAAACAAGTCATAACCGTCAAAATAAATTGTTTGTCAGTGAAATGACCAATGATTTAAGTATTTTCCATTTTTTAGAATTTTCTACAATTTTTTACGGTTTTTTACAGTTTTTTACATATTTTACAATTTTTTATATAAAAATGTAAAAAACTGCTTTTTTATGGCATATTGAATAACTCTGGTAATTAAGGATAGGATGATCTAGACGGGAACGATTTGGAAGTTTTGAACGAATGATAGATCTTTATGGATCTGTGGTTGTTCAAGAAAGTTATCGGCATAATATGTTTTCCACATATGAAGACTGAACTTCAAAAAAAGGCTAAGTGCCAAGAAAAAAAAACAATGTAGACAGCATGCTAAAATTTTGTTTTTTGACACTTAGCCTGTTCTTCAAATCCAGTCGTTATATACAAAATTGTTATATGCAAAATTTCAGCTAAAAATAATCACTTGAAACAAAATACACGGTTGGTCTCTTTTTTATTTTATTAAGTTAAAATTATAATGGAAAAACGTATTCGTGAGTTTTATTTCGTTTTTGTCAATCTTCTGGGATACAGAATCACTTTTGGGAGAGAATAGCTGTGACTTTTGATACAGAATCGCTACTTTTGGTACTACTTTTGGTACAGAATCGCTGTAACCTTGCTACTTTGGTGTAGAAATTAGATGAACAAAATTAGTGAAGAGAGTCTTGACTAACGGTAGATCCGAAGTAATATTTTATATCCTTCAGTTTTGAAAAAGATTTTTTTGTAGGTAAATGGCAATAGTTTCCTAAAGTTAGTATAGTTTTTGGAATTGTAACAAAATTTGGATACAATTCAAATAAATTACATATTAGAAAATTTGAGGGGACAGATCTACTCGCACCCTCAACTTCCCATTGGGTGCCCTTAAAGACTAGAGACTACTGTACATAAATTTTTTTCATTTCTTCATTTTTTAATTACGCATCTAATGAAATTAGTCCGGAGTTGATAACATCATTTATTCACAAACGAACTAACAAACGCACACACAGACATCATGTTAAAAACGATGGATTCGGGTTCTAGTGACCTTGAAACGTAGAGATATGTCCAAATTAGCGATTCGCAAAATCGGCCCCATTACAATAGCTTCCAATGAGAAGCTAATAATTTAGATTTACACTGGTAGCGTGTACACACCAAATTTCATGTTCGTGTGTCGAACGATGTAGGAATTATGGCGGATTGACTGATAGATAGACAGATGGATTTGACGAAATTTTAGGTAGGCCTAGATCTTCCTTTGGGACTTTAAAAATTAACAAACGCTACGAGAATATATAAACATATGTTGTATTATTCCCTATTTTTCACGCTTTTCGCATTTTTAACTTCCCATTGGAAGTTATTGTAATGGGTCCGATTTTACGAATCGCTAATTTAGACATATTTCCATGATTCAAGGTCACTAGAATCCGAATTTATCGTTTTTAGCGTGATGTCTCTGTGTACGTTCGTTAGTTCGTTCGTTCGTTCGTTCGCTCGTTCATTGGTAAATTTTCTTTCGTCTCCCATATCTCAAGAACAAATGATGAAATTGACTCCGGATTAATTTCATTAGATGCGTAATTAAAAAATGAAGACCGGATTACAATAAAAAAACGAAATTAAAAGCTTTTTATGAAAAATTTTTCCTTTTTAATATCTTAAAAATAAATGATGATATCGTTTGTTCGAGGAGGGATGGAGTCCCCCACGGGATGCACGGGGCTAAGCCCTACAGTGGGGTGCAAGGGCGAAAGCCCCTGTCGGGGGTTTAGGAGGCGGAGCCCCTGAAATGAAACAAAAATTTATTTATATACAGTAGTCTCTAGTCTTTAAGGGCATCCAATGGGAAGTCGACAGTGTGGGTATACCTGTCCCTCCGAATTTTTTAATGTCTCACCGGGTTTATTTTTCGCTGACAAAAAAAATGTATTTTAAAAAACATAATCTACTACCTTCATATTATAAACAGATTAACATGCTTAGTAATACTTAAATTGACTTATTAAAAAAAAAAACAAAAAAATTACTAAGGAGTAAAATACTAAAATTCATGGAATCAATTTTACAATTTATCCCATTTTATAAAATATAGTAGTACTTCGAGTAGGATATATATAAAAGTCTAAATGAAATATTTCAATTAAATTAAATAATTTATCCTCGTGGGTAGTTTTATGCTTTTAATCCACCATTAATTATTCATTTATTAAGAAATGTTTTCATAAACAAAATTAACTTGTTGTTTAGAGTTAATGGATTAAAGTTCATGTTTATTTACACAGTAAGCAGCGGGTATACAATATAAAGTTCATGGGAAGTTCATCCTCTCTTTTTTTTTATTTTGTTGAAAATTATTTTCATAATCTTTTTCAGCAACAGATAACAGATATTCTACGTTCAATATGTCGTAGTCGGGAAAATTTAATATGGCAAAGCGATTTTTCAAATTAGTTGTATTAATCAAATCAGATTAATAAATTGTATGTAATCTGTTTTTACAATTGAGAACTGAAAGGAAATTTATTGAACACGAGACATTTTCCAGTACGTTCAATGCATACAGCGACGATTTAGAAAATATTACTTTTGATAATTAAGAAAACAAATTCTTGTTTCACACAGACGCTGGAACTTGGAACTATGATGGGCCTAAGTGAATTCTAGTTCCACCACCAGTATGCTCGGGAAAGTTTTCCTGACGTTTCCCTTTACAATCTCGTACGATCCAGGGCCAAATTTATGCATGAGCCTTATGGGTCCGAAGGCAGAGCAGTAAAATTTAGTTGTATACGGGGCATCTCACTATGTGTTTTAACGAGGCAATATCTGGAAAAGGATTTGATGGATAAACCTGAAACTTGTTGCACTCTTGTAATCCAAAGCGATACCAATTGCTTTTTTTGTAGATATTTGTGATTTATTTCCGGTTGCCGGTTGCCGGTTTTCCGTTAGTGTAACCAACCTTGAATATTTCTTACAGTAAAGTCGAACTTAAAGTCGAAATGAAATATCGATATTCACTGGAGGAAAAATCATAGTTCATTCAAAATTTTGAAGTTGATGTCTTGTGACGCGAAACCAAAAATAAAATTTAATAAAATCCAACACGCTTCAAATTTATCCTTCAAATCCTTTCGAAATATTGTCTTATTGAGCATCGTGGGACACACCACATTTTTTGTCTCTTAGTTATCCTAATTAAAAATCTTGGAAGCGCAAAATTTTATTAGACCCAATGGCGTAGGAATTTCAAACTCAACCTTAAGTATGTACCGACACAAAGATTGTCGTGAGCATAGAACACTAGAAGCCAACTAATATCAAAAAAAGTGTAGCTCGCTTGGTGTCATTAGTTCGTCAGTCACAGCTTAAGGCATGTAGCCAGTCGGTGTCAGTCACCGAATCCACTACGATTTTTATGTATTGTAAGACCTTTGTTATTTGAGCTGCACGTTGCTCTATCTCATAATACGTGTTTTGTAATTGTGTGTGAGTGAATACGCACACAGAAGCAAACATCAAACCAACACCACTGCAAACTAGAGATGTCGATTTTAAATCGAAAATCGATTAATCGAAACTTAAAAAATCGATTCTTTTTTCGATTTTTCTCATTTGAATCAATTATTAAAAGTAAGAGATCGATAACCGATTTTTTCCAAAAATAACTTCATTTTAAAATAATAATTCAAAATTCTACAAAGAAACATGTGTTAAAATGAAATACCAAAAACTCTATTCTTAATTGTCACTTTTTACTCGTTATATCAACGAACCGCTCCTATGGCACTATATAAGTCAGAATATTACTACAAAAGAAAGGAAGAGACCACCTCTCTGTGAAAACGACGATCCCTTTCCCACAAAAGCGACTTATTTAGAAAACATTTTTTTGTCAATTTGTTTGAAATTTTTGAATAAACTCGGTTCAATTCGTGGTATTCGTCCTACATATTCAATTGCCTTATTTTTTATAATTATAATTGAAAAGTTAAATCACTCATCGCCTTTACAAATATAATACCTTACAAGGCGTCTTTACACGATATTACCGATATTACCCTATGTACTATCAAGTAAGTCCCTTAAACAAAAATTATCAGCTAATATTAAACTTTTCAAAATTTCGATTTTTAGATCGATCTCACAGAATCGATTATTTTTTAGCCGATTTTTTTTAATCAATTTTTTTGATTTCGATTTAAATCGATCCGAAAATATATCTTTTTTTTTGGAGAATCGACATCTCTACTGCAAACAGTATGTACCTACACAACATATGCGAAGGGGGGATGATTTTACGTCACCTGACGGCTACAGTTGCAATACTACTTATTATATTTTAGTTTGGTCACTTGGTCGTGAGAATGTAAATTTCCTAATTTTGGAAATTCATATAGCTTACCGTGTAAAATATAAAAATTAAAAATTATTACTATTGATTGAGTTTTCCTAGCAACTAAAATGATAAAATAAATAAAAGGGAGTCTAGTACTGCAATTCAAAAGATATAGATGTATTTCATTTAACTGCTGTTTTCGTTAGCGGATAAAGCTTTCGTTATAAGTATACCATTCAAATTCTATCCCTAGGTACTACCTTTTTTTCCACAACTCACATCACAAAATGCATCATTTAAAACTATGTAAAAAAATAACGGAAATAAGGATGTGAGTGGCATCTGTTTATCTAAACAATGAAAATTAAAAACCATTATTATTCTTATTTTGTTTCTAACTGAATTTTTTTTTTTTTTTTTTTTTGTTACAGAATTATGACATTTTGCTATTTGGCTGCATTTAATTGGTGGCTACTACTATGTCCGGCGACACTGAGTCACGACTGGCAGATGGGATCTATACCGTTGGTGACGTCCTATACGGATTATCGTAATTTGATTACGTGTTTCTTCTTTGGTTTTATTATTTTATTGTTGTACAGATGTTTAATGGATTTCGAGGTAATTAACGTAATTTATTGATACAATTTTTGACTGGAATAACCTTGCCTTGTGATCTGTTTCTGTCCAAATGCAATGGCTTATAAAGAAAGGCAAAGTTATTTATACCTATATAACCAAACGTATTGTTTCCTTTTTCTGATTTGGTTTTCTTATACTTTTTTTTTCCAGCATCAACGCCATGCACCAATCGTGTTAGGCGTTCTACTACTAATTCTACCCTTTTTACCGGCAACCAATTTATTAGTAACTGTGGGTTTTGTGGTGGCCGAACGTGTATTGTACATACCAAGGTTAGTATAACTATGTAAATTAGTGTTTGTCATTTTCTCCGGAACACAAATTTAATATTCAAACTCAATAAATTTAAATAAAAATAATGTTAATAGTTTTTAAGCAGTTTCTAGGAAATCAAAGACTTTTTAGGTTATCCGTTAAATTTAATCTTTTTTATTACTCATGCGGGAGAAGTACTAACTTGACGCAAACATTTCTGCACACAAAATAGATGTTTACCCACTGTACTCTTCCCGCATACTTTTTTGCGTGTAGAAAGTTACATTCCACACGCAAGTTGATAATAAAACACGCAAAATTTAATGAAAACACGCAAAGCCGCCTCCTAATTTTTCATTTAATAAATATTTCATAATTATTTCTATAGAAACCACCAAAAAAGTATTTTAAACGATAATTAATTCAGAAAAGAAAAGAAGAGCACTTAAAAATATTATTTTAAAAAGTAATAAAAATGTCAAAAATAGTGATAATAATGGAAAAAAGTGTGTGAAATTCATAATAAAAAATAGTATGTGCAACTCGTGCGGGATTGTCGATTGCCCCACTCAAGCGAATGAGCGCACTCACTACGTTCGTGCACTCAACTTCGCTTTCGTGTACAATCGACAATTTCCCGGACTTATTGCACAATATACTATTTTAAAACCATATTGAATTTACTTGAGTCGTGAAAGTCTTGAAAATTCTTCTTTGAAAATTTTAGAGAGAAATTCCGAATATTTTTGAAGTTAATATAGACGATTATAGCGCCAAGTACTACAATGCGGGTATACACTTGGTCAAAATTTTAATCTGACTTTCTCAAAATAACATTTTTATACTCGGCTTGTGCGATAACAAAAAGTACCATTAGCTAATCGGTCGAAAATTTTAGCATACTCTTCTATAAGCCAATAAAAAAATTTCTAGACTGGAAATGTCCTTTGACTTTACAAAAATTGAATTCAAAAAAAAGGTAGGTATCTTGTTAATAAACTATTTCTATTTTATTAAAGTGACTCGTATCTTCTCCCATATTATTTTGTTGTCTTTTAACTTGTTATTATGTCTAAAATTTAAAAAAAAAAGGAAGAACATAGAAATTATTCAAGTCCCTCTTTAAAGTAGTCAAAAAGCGAATATCTTTATTCAGTATTATAGCAACTATTGTAGTTATAACCATAGGAAAAGTATCGTAATAAACATCAAAACATTCATTACAGAAAATTAAAATATTTTACGTTTGCGCGTACAGATTAACTATAATTACTCTGATTGTAACAAAATTTATAGGAGACCATAGAACCAGGGCCTAACTCCCAAATACTCTCAAAATTTTGTGCGAAATGTGACTAGCAGTAGTAATTTAATGGGATTTCACAGTAGCACCGTGGCTATCGTAACTTCGATTACGATTAAATTTGATGAGGGCACGATTTAGGATCCAAACCAAATAATTTTTAACAATTTCATGCAAAACGATCAAACAACTCCAAAATTATGCCACTTTGGCAGGATTTTCGCATATACAGACGAACCGATAGACAGACAGACACAAAACCAAAATTATTCAAAAAAATTTTAATATTTCAAAAGTGATTACAGTCCTTTCGTTAGTATGATAGTCTCGGAAGTAAAATATTTTACCACTGTGAGGGTTGTCTCACACTGAAACGATTTTCTGTCTCTCCTGGCAAACTTTATTGGATAGACTTGACCATATTCGTAATTAGGCTACTTGAGTACACCTCAATGGTTAAATTTTTAGCATGTATATTGTAGCTATGGTAAAATTTCAATACTATTTGTTTATGCTACGAAAGGCAGTTGGGGCTGTGGCTCCCGGCCCGAATCTGAAAAGGGGATTCAGAGTCATTTGTCGGGGGCCCATACAAAAGAGGAGTTTTTCTTATTTTGCTCGTTTGTCCTCGAAGCCTGCCATTTCTCTCCCCGGTCCTGCTAATTACCTATATAGTATTGATGATGTATTTCTTAAAATAAATATATGTATTTCTCTTCACAAAAATTTGAATGAAAAACGTACTGAGTGAAAATTTATGGAATACACACGCTCTCTATAACTCTTATTATATATACTTAAAATTTCCATCCCGATTCCCATAATATATTATTATGGCAAACAAAAACTGCTACTCTATATAGCAGCAAGCACTCTACTGGTATATGTAATATGGTTGTGGAGATTTATTTCATCATAAATTTCATTTTAATTAATAAAACAGACGAAACTTAACAGCGAAAATAAACAAAACATTAATCTATTTTACTAATATCTATTATACCCATCAAGTTCGTTCACATTCGGTTCGGTTGATTCTCGCCTTTCGTCCCGCCGCTCTTGCGCCGCGCCGCCAGAGTTCTCTAGCAACCCATACCGCACCGGTTGGATGGTTGGTTGTTGGGTTCATATGTTTTTCCGAAACTTTAACTGAATGAACCACTCTCTAGCACTCACTCACACACTCAGTTGGTCGGTCGTCTGGTTCCCCCGGCATTCCCACCTACTTGCAATACTAACCTCATCCTTCACTTGTTCCTTGTTATGTTTTTGTTTATGTTTATAACACCTATAAATGTGTACAAGGTGTTTAATGAAGAGTTGGATGTTAATGAAATACGGTAATGTTTCAGAAAATGGTGTGAATCTTCATACAAGATTTGATTCAAATATAAAATTTACTTTTACATATTGCTTCCGAGACTACTAAAGTAGCGGAAGCATTGTGATCACTGATCACTTTTGAAAAATAAAAAATTTTTTCCCTCCGAAATAAAATTTTTTACGCACATTTTTCGTTTCTTTTTAAGCTTCCTGAACAATTTTGGTTTGGTGTCTGTTTGAAAATGAACTAACGGTTCGAAACAATATTGTCACAGTTTCAAAAATAAAAGTGGTATTTTGAAAAGCAAAGTTTATTATTTACAAATATGGAATACCATAAAGTAACGCTCAAATCTAAAGATAACCGAACTGGAACTGGATTAAGATATAATTATAACAGTAGGTCATTTTTGGGCGAGCGATTTTACTCCAATTTTTAACAAAAAGTGACCACGAACGTGTCCTGGTGGCTGATTTTTTTTTTAGTCGTTTCAAAATCTAAAATGGAATAAAAAATTCCAATACTATTTATTTATCAAATGCCGGCGTCACTATGCAAAGTACAGTGAACTACCAAGAAAAGAACCATCTCTCTCTCTGTGTAATATATATATATATATATATATATATATATATATATATATATATATATATATTATTTTAAATTCTGGATCGATTAAAAAAAATCACTAGAACGTTCGTGGTCACTTTTTCAATTTCTAAGCATCTTTTTAAAGATAAGTCACTCACCTAATAGTATTCATAATTCCATTAGTACCTGGAAAAGATGACATACACTTATTAAACATCCTGTAACCTGTGTTTACATTTTATTATATATACTTATTATATAAATCTGTTCGCTCGCGCTCCTTTAATTAATTAGTGAAAGCTAATAATTTGTCATTTAAGGAATAAAGCTAGTTAGAGTTCTCATGTTATATCTACATGTTATATATTATGTACCTAGGAAAGTTATTTATATGTTTTAGAGTTAGAGTACCTATACTAACATATATGTACATATATACAGGCTGTGAGGTTTATAGAAGTGAAGTAAATGATAAAACGCAAATTACAAATGACTAATTAGATTTTAGATTGAATTTAACATTAATAATAAAGAAAGTAACAAACTTTAATTTATTACGCTTATTAAATTGATTGACTATGTGTCGGGGTAGGTATATGCAAAAACAATGTATGTCTACGTTAATATTATTGACTGGCAAGTACAGTGGTAGAAAAAATAATTGAAATGGATGGTAACGATTGATCGGCTTATATTTTGTTCGAACAGCGATGCATAGGGACTTTTAGCTAAATTGTAGATATTTTACAAAAAGTACTTCACACTTATTGTTAGTGTATATTATATTTTCTCGTGATTGTTATTTTTTCTAAATTTTTGAATTTAGATGTGTCTTTTATTATGTTTCTTAAATAAAGAGTTGCTGCTAACCCAAGAGAGAGTACCACATTTCATTCAAATTTAATAGTACGTACATGTGAAAGTTTCGACGTATGGAAATTTTCACAGTGATTTTTTTTTTCATTGTAAACTACAAAACTTCTAAATTAAACTGTGAATTCTATGTGGTACTTCTTCATTTGGATTTTTCAAATAGATTTTTCGAACTATCAGAGAGGTAATCGTATTTTCTGTCATATTGATTTTTTACTCTAATTGAATAAAAAAATCAGAATCTTCACTACTTTGGGCGAGAATTCAATTTTTTTCCTTTCTTAAATTTTATGTTTACTAGCAAGTAAAAAGACAACAAAATAAGATACTATTAAAGTAGGAGGGACACTTTAATATAAAAATCAGTTTAGTAGTAAGATCAAATACATACTTACTTTTAGATTTACAGGGAGTTATAAGAAACTTCATTAGTATATTGAAACTTATTTCTTAAAATAATGTGTTCATTTTAATTGCTGTCAAAAGTAAAACTTTCACACCCAAATAATTTGGATCTCTAGATTAATCCAGAATACCTTGTTAGAGAAATATCAAAATTTTTAGTTTGATGATGTCATCACATATATCAGACTTATCAGGGTAGTAAAAGCACTGAAACATTCGAAAATACTAGTTACACTGTTTTCGAGAGGGATCATTTTTCCCTATTCCTTCACCATTCTTTCGCTACGTCACAATTTCCAACTCCTACCTAATAATATACGCCAAAAAAACTGGACATTCTCCCCAAATACGTCACCCAAAATTCACGATTGCTTACTCTTCCCTTCTCCCTACCTAATAATACGTCACAAAACTTGGACATTTTTCCCAAATAAAATAATAATTATGTCTAATTGTATCTAAGTAATATCGGACTATTCATAAAATTTAACTGTAATATAAATGCCCTCCTCCTTTTTGCGCATATATTTTATGGACGACCCCCATAGTGGAATATATCACATCAAGGTGTTTCAATAATTTCATACGCTAGTGTACTTTTACCATAATTTCATCAAACAGAATATTTTTCCCCTAATAATATAAAATCTGTCTTAAATTACTCAAAGCGTATTAATTAAACATATTATTTATTTTTTGTCTAACTCTATCACGTATAACTTCACCTTTAAATAAGCTTATAGTTTGTACAATATTGTATATAATAAATAATAATATACATACATATGTTTTTATACAGTTTAGGTGGTATTATGTTAACGGTGTATGGAATGCAATTACTTTGGGGCTCGTGTGTCAAACATCGTCAGACCATATTGTGCTTTGCGATGTTGCTATTGGCAGCCGGATGTTTGCGTACAATTTCCCGTAACAGAGATTGGCGTTCGAGAGAGACGTTGCTCAGGTATGTACACCTATACAACTAGCAATGAAAAAAAGCAATTATCCTGAAATTAATTATTCAATTATTTCTATGTGAGTGGTCCTTTTATTTATTGCCTTGTTTATTTACCGTATTTTTTTTTATTTTTAGAAAAAATTCTAGGTACTTGGTGTTTTTTTTAATTAATTTTATTTATTTTTTTTTTTATTTTTTGTTAAGCATGGAATTTTTATATCTCTCTACGGATATAAAAAAAATTAAAATACAAATATGATTTTTTTATTTTTTATTTATTGTTTTTCTTCTTGCTTTTTCGTAATTTTTTTTTTTTAAATTTTTAAAAGGAGTGGGCATGGATTTAATTTTGTACAAGAGGTTGAAAAAAATGACTATTAAAATTTAGTCTGTAACGAACACCACCCACATCATTACATTTTAAACTTGAATTATTCAGTTGCGATGTGAATGGCGGATACGAAAAGTGGAAGTATAACCTATAGGCGGAATAGTAGGGTAAACGGTACAGTGGTTGACGCACCCGTATAGTGATTGACACGTATAAATTTAAACCGTTATTACTTATTATTAACAATTTAAGTGGTAATTATTTTTAAAAAACGAATCAACGAATTCTTTGTTGTGGCAGTTTATATCTAACCAAGTCTTGTTACGAAAGGTTTATAAACTATACCGGTTACCCTATAATGGAATGGCTATACCGGTTACCCTATGACAGTGTTTTTCAACCTTTTCCATGGCGCGACCCCCTTAGTATGGAAAAATATTTCGCGACCCCCTACTCTCTGCTATTACCAACTTTTATTTTTTTATGTTATAAATATCGAATCCGTTCATCATTATTAATTATTTTCATAGTTAGGTATCGATCAAATACGTAATTAAGGACTTGAAACAAGTGTATTTTTATATCGACATCGAAATTGGCGACTTATAGTAGTTTCTGAAGGCGCACGTGACGTAAAAAGTGACATGCGCACGTACGACGGTCGTCACTGTTTAACACTTTCGAGAGTAATCCATTTGAATTCTTTGAATTGTGAACTCGCGTTAGTGTTTAAATTTATTGAATTACCTTGTTTAGTAGTTGCTCACTTATTATTGTCTAATATTCAAAATTCTATGCTTATTGTAATTATTGAAAATGTATAAGTTTTTGGAAACTTATGCACAACCGTCAGCTTCAAGTTCCAATGAGAGTAATAAAACAAAACCAAAGAAAAAGTGTCTATATGACGACAATTATTTAAAATTCGGATTTACTGTTATTGAAAATAAGTGGCAATTTTGAAACTTTATTGCGCAAAAGTATGAAACTCTCATATTAATGTAACCATTAATTAACCTTCTCTTTATTAAATATCATATATTAAACTAGAGTGGTTTTATTTTTAAAGTAGGTACTGTGACCCTCTTAGAAAAGCTGCGCGACCCCCCATGGGGTTCGCGACCCACGGGTTGAAAAACACTGCCCTGTTACATATAATATTAACTCTAAATATGAACAGTAATATTCCAGTTAACGATGCAATTTATTTACGCTTACGACAATGTATATGCTGACGTCAAACCATAAATTTTAAGGGGCGTTCCAGAATTTATTTCACGTTTATAGTAGTAATGTTTTATTTATTTATTTTTTTAAACTTATACTTTTCGTTACTGAAAATTTTTGATCATAAATATTTCGTTAAAAATTCAATATTAAAATGTAATATCTTGAACATACTATGACTGTTAAAATTTGCTTTTAATCACCGAATTCTATTAACACAATTTTATAGCTTTTCATTCCTTTTTCGCTAAATTAACCGTCAAATTTCAATTCCCGATCATGCTTATTTATGAATTTTAAATAAATCTTTTACGATTACCTCATTTTTGAGACGTTTTTTCCGTCACTGTTTTCATTTTACAAAATATACAATACATACCTATTAAATGTTAACCCAATCCCAAATTTAAGAAAATAGTACTTTTATCATTGAAACTCTTATGACATGTTTCGATTAATATGATCCCATGCTATTTAAATTCAGCAATGTCTTAAATTTTTTCCTGAAAACCAATTACACTAATTAACTCACATAAGGAAACAGATAAGACGCAGCCGATAAGATCTTCTCAGTTCTCAAACAATTTCCGTCTTAAATGTATGTACACTAATCAAATAACATCATAATAGACTCTCTCATTCAATTCGACAAGATCAAAGTTAACAATTTTCTTTTTAATAGAAATAATAATAATTATATGCCTATGGAGATAGCAACCTCTGCTCTGTTACTCGCATTTGAGTTCAATTGAAATTAAACGTAGTGAAACCGGTGACCCCCACGGCCCACACTATCCCTACGACACAGTACACGTGTCTTACGACGTACCGACCCTTGTTCGGGAATAGTAACCATTATTAAGTTATCTAACGAAATAATAGAGACAATCTGTATTATATAATAAGTTCCTCTGTATATGTCTATCTATCTATGTATCTATCGGCTTGCATATCCTCGCACGGAGAGAGTATGTATGTCTTCATAGAGTTGAATTTAACTCTAATAGAATTGTAAATTACTTGCGACAATAAATTTTCAACAAAAGGGTTAACAAAAGGGTCAAGATAAAGAACAAGTCGTTTTGTTGTATTATAATAAAATCATTTATCTAATCTACTCCACTCAACTGTACAGTTTGTCCTGAAGTGTACAACGTAGAAATTGTATTATAAACGGGGAAAAGATTATAAGGTGAAGCCACCAAATATGCGACTATTATAATATAGATACTTCTGTTATTAGAGGTGTTTACAAGTCAGTTGTTAAAATAAAAAAGTAAAGAGTATAGGCGGATAAGTGTAGGCAATTCGGCCCTCGGCGCGGATTGATTTAATAAATATATTATCGGTATGGTGAGGCTATAAGTAATCGGCGTCGGGGCCGAATTGTCTTTATTTAGCCGGCTATACCCTTTAAAAATCAAAAAACTAGACTACGGAGAAAACTAAATACATATAAAGACTGCAACCAGATGAGATAGGAAAAAAACAAAATGAATGAAATAGTAAAGGAGTTGGAGACATCAGACATTTCTACTGTGCTCGATATATTTTAAAAAAAGAACTATCTAAAAACATTTTTTCTATGTTTTTGTGAATAAATTATTGCTTAACCAAATTTTTAGTTATTTTGAAACATATAATTATTAGAAAACAAAACTGCAGACATTTATTTGATTTTTTTCAAGAGGAAATCATGAGGACTTCATGTGTAGATTAAGTTGCAGGTTGAGAGAGATAGAAAGAGGGTGAATAGAAATAGCACGTGGGTTAATAGGGACACTGTATTACACATAAAGTGACGAAAGTGGGGTGTTTAGAGACGGGTGAAGGGTGAATTGAAATAAGAACAGAACATTATAAAAGTTGTCGGGGTATTGGAGATTTATATTGATACGTTAAATATAAAATTTCTGTACGTTATAAATTTTACATTTTATGTCTACTTCTACACAAAATTACGGAGTAAATGTTAATCCTTTTTTGAATGCATAAATATAAAAAATTTCTAAATTATATTTTGTTTTAATTTCAAGTTTGGTCAACCCTACTGATCGTTCCAAACTACCCTTTTAATATTTTTGGTTACTATAATAAAGTAGCCATGCTGACATAAATTTTCAGTATATTAAAAATAAAAAAATATGATGTGCCGACTCGCTTCGTTTACGGTAATAGTTTCCTTTATACTCGTATTTACAGCTAAAAACAAAAAATTGAATATAGTGTTTGGTGACTTTACCTTATTTTATAGAGTACCATGTTTCAGTGAATGTAAGTATAAAAGTACATACAATATACCAATAATAATAATAATGTTTCAATTTCAATCAGAAAATTGTAAACACCAGTGGCGATTTTCATGAAAAAATCACTGATGTAGCACACTAGATATTTTGTAACACTATACCAAATAAGTTTTTAAAAATGGCCTATGTACAGCAAAATTATTAAATACAACAAATTCTCAGATACAATATTTTATATGAAACAAATTAAAATTTCATGACACATGATGTCTGTAGCACTTTCTTTTTAATGACAGGAACATTTATAGCAAATCAGTGATATTATAATACAAATATTTCTGGCAATGGTGATTTTTTTCTAGAATATATTTCTTCAACGAGTTGACAGTAACATATCATATTAATTAAAAATAATAAAAAATGCTATAAGTTAGAGTCCGGTCACTAAAGAAAAATGCTACAGACATAGTGAGGCATAAAATTTTAACGCATGTGTTAGACTAAAGTTCAAAATTAAAAATTTATATTATACTTTTGGTAAAATACTATATTTAAAGGTAACGTTTAAAATTTGAAATGTCGCATCATAATTTAAACATTACAAAACCGCCACTGTTCAATTTATTATCACTAAAATAATAGTTACAATCAGACAACGGCTTCCGTACTTCCGTCTATGCTGTGGAACGACGAACGGTATACACAATATTCTTGCTAATAGAATATGAATAATTGAACATTTAAACTAACTTATGTAGTAGGTAGGCACAGTCATTAAATGATTCGACAATATATTCTTCGATCATGTATATCCATCCGTTCGAAACTTGTAACAGAATAAATTTGGTAAATTGGAAACGATTCGCAGCCACACCCCTCAACCTCTTTTGACCGGCTCATTTCATCAAAATATTTATTACCTAAGTTTCCGAATGTTTCGAAATATTTTAATCTAATGTTGGAATAATTAAAACATCTTATTTAATCGGATAAATACGATAATCCAGTGCCGGGTTACGATGCTCCAATAACGGCCTATAGGGAATAACCTCGAATAACAAATTTCACTCAGTACAAAATATATAATTATTTTCAAATTAGTATTTAAATATCGGGATCAAATTACAATTTACGAAGAAAGATATTTAGTAAAAAGTTTTTCAAGGGATTGGGACACAGCAATTTTTTTTCTTTTCTTTAAAGTGCTAGCAGAAGGAATAGATTAAGGTACCATTACAGTGTGATCGACCAATAAATAGTTAATACGGTACTTGACTGTATTCAAAATTTGTTTTAAATGTTGAATAATTTTATGTATTATCCTTAAATTTATTCAATTTTAGTAGTGACAAATAAAAATATTCTTTAGTTATTTAAAAATTCGATTTTGAAAATTATAAATTTTTAGCCTTCATTTAAATGATTAAAAACGCAGTGATATTTGAAAATGACGTCATTTTTTATAGCAGATCTTATTACTGTAGTTACGTATTGTCTATGACAAATTGCATTTTCATTGTGACATTTTTAAAATTCTAATTGACCAAGAGAAGTTGTTTTTCTTTGTAATTTATTTTGAACTTTTTGGTTTGCAATTAATTTTGCACTCAAAAAAAGATCGATGGAAGGAATACATCGTTACTTAATACGTAAAATATCCTTATCAACTTGTTTTAAATATTATGCTAAAAATGCTTTTATTTCTTGCTACAATTTTAAAGTTACGTCAAACTGGTTTCTTAAAGTGTATTTAATACTTGTAGGGCTTCATAAAAATCTTACAGTGATGATAAGTGAAGAAGATAACAAAGTAGAAAGTTGTAAATACCACTAAAACTGAGCATGATGACTGCTGAATATTGTGTATAAATTTGAAACCATGTTGACAAGTGTTGACATGAATGAAAGCGACATCTGTTTGAGTTAAATCGTGACGTCATTGCATACGTCGTTACGCCAAGTTGTTTTTCCCGCCAATTTGTTCATTTAAAATTGAACAATGGTTTTTTTGAAGATTTTTAAAAATTTAACAAAAATGAACTAATTTATACGTAAGAACAAAGCATTTAGAATCATTTCTCAATTGCAGTCAAGTACCCTATTTTCGCGATTTTTTTTTCGGATAGATAGGATGGGGGAATGTGGATGAATTTTCTTTTTACGATTAATACCACTATTTAACAATACAAAAATATTTTTTTATTCATTTTTGTTTATTTTTTATAATTATTATAATTTTTTGAAAAAAAGTGTCTTTAACAAAGGGCGTATATTGGCGCCGACGATTACGGCGACAGTTTTCATTTAAAAAAAAAAAAAAAAATGAAATAGAATATCAATCTGTAGGTACCTAGGTAAGCCGCTAGGTTCCTATGGGAGCTTTTTTTCAAAAAAATTCATCCTCCGTCCGCCATCCTATCCATCCGAAAAAAAAATCGCGAAAATTCGATATTTTTCGGCCATTCACACTGTGATGGTATCTTAAACCATATTTTTACAAAAATATTTGAGAAAAAATCGAATAAAGCGACAAAAAAAGCCCAGACACTCTGAAGAAGATTTTCCTACTGTGAAGAGTTAACTATACGGTGGGGATCGTATTTCTTACCTTACAGAAGTAGAGTATAGTTGGAACGTGCTGTATATATTGAAAAGTTAAATATATCTATAATATTATTATTTTACTGTATAGAAATAGGTATCGGAAAATCATCAATCATTCAAATAAATATTGACAAATATTGAGAATTATTTAACTAATTTTTCGATAATTTGATTTATATTTAATCAAAAATGTATACGAAATAACGATATTATGTATAGACAGATAGGTAGTATATTCGAATTGATATAAAGGTCCGTTGATATCTACTAAAGATGTAACGAATGTTAGAAATTTTTGATATTTTCGAATGCGAATATTTGATTTGGATATTCGTGGATACGAATACAAATGCGAATGTTGACGTCATCTAACCATTGTTTGTAAATTGAAATTCTGTGTTTAATTGTGAGTGTTATAAGGAAGTACTGGTCAAAAATCTAATTTAAGGGACTATAGGTAAATTACATTTTCGAGTAAACACTGTTTAAGTTGTCTCTTTTTATGCAGAGGATAGGGACCGCATAATAAAATCGCACCAAAAAAAAAAATTTCAAGAATTTCATAGTTATAAAAAATATAGGCATTTCGTTTCAGATTGTAAAAAAAAAGACAACTCTTTTATGCGGTGGATCGCAATTGTATAAAAATATTTCATGAAAAATGCATAATTCAAACGGCCCGCAATCTTACGATTTCCCTAGAAATTACTTTACTAAATAAGATAAAGGAATATGTTTACAAGGTAAAAGTCCCTATACCGGAAAATATTTTTAGGTGTGTAATTAAACTGGCTTATAAAAATTCACAAATAAATTAAACACGCATTTTTTTTTCCTAATACACATGAAAGTTTTTTTAATCCAATGAATATGTGTTTAAAAAAATACAACCCAAAAAAAATGTATTTATTAATGTTTTTCTTTTACAAAATATCGACATCTATATCTAAACAAATAAATATTCATGACACTAGGAGTTGGGAACCGATATACAAACCGACGTATAGAGTGACATCTAGATGTCAAAGTAGGAAACAGAATGGTTTAAAAATCAGACGTAAATAAAGGATCAAAATACTGTATTCAAAATATATATACATATATATATATATATATATATATATATATATATATATATATATATATATATATATATATATATATATACATATATATATATACAAATATATATACAAATACAAATATATATATATATATATATATATATATATATATATATATATATATATATATATATATATTTGTATTTCTTTAATTAAGTAAGGAAACATTAAATGCGAGATGAATTTAAATTGAAAAATAATAATTCTATTAAAAATAATTTTTGTTATCAGAGGTTTCTTTCAGAAATAACTTCATTAATATATAAATGCCAAAACTGTTCGGACATATGATCGCGTTCCGGTATAGGGGCTTTTACATTACATGGAAAAATTTTAAAATAATATATAATTTCATTTTTATAACATTACAAAAATTGCAATACATACTTATGGGTAACAATTTTTATTCTTATGTAATGTACTGATAAAATGCTTAAAAACAGTCAATAACTAACTTTGCCACAAATTAATGTTCAAACTTCTTACTTTTTCCTATTTCCTATTCTCATTACCTATGCAATTTGATAGGCATCAAATATTTTTTTGGCAATTCCGGGACTAAAAGACATGATTTCATCCCACAGAATAGGGAGTAAAGCGGCACTTTTATTCCCAAGCGACTAAAAAATTATTTTGTTCTCACTTTTAAACCAATCAGCAAGCACAATTTACAGAAATTTAACTTAAATAAAATGGTATTGCTAGGTAATTGGAAATAATAAACAAATTCAAACTTGCAGATAAAGACAAACAGTTATATTGTATTGTACAATTCGATTGATTTATCCAAAGTATACTTGATGAAATATTATTACATACAATCTGAATGACATTTAAGTAATTCTTTTTAATTTTTATAATTTTAAATTATCCGGAATTGCAAAAAAAAATACACCACAGGACTAAAATGTTTCTTTCATCCCTCGTGTGATTTGTTGCCCTCGGGCATTTACAGGCCCTCTGGAAAAAAAAAACTTCACACTCGGAATTGCAACTCGCACTTTGGTCCATTGGTGTATAACATACTATTTTTTTATATCGCAAAGAAAAATTCACAAAAAAGACTGCATAAAAAGAGTTTCGGCTGTACTTATATTTCAAAATTCACTATGAGTAATATTAAAAACTTATTGTTAGAAAAAAATTCATTTTTCCATTTCTACGTTATAAAAATTGTTTATGAAGTCTGTGTATTTTTGAAAATGTTGCGCCTGTCACGGTACCTGTCTGTTACGTTCAGTGTCTAAACGAACCTTTATACGAATACAGAGGGTACGTCCTATCCGTATAATACACTGTTGAGCCCGTAGAACAAAAACCCGGAAAATATAACAAAATGACAGTAAGTTTAATTGATATTGATTATATTCAAAGTTATTTATAGTAAAAAAAAAAAAAAATTTAATTAAAATTAAATAAACAAAATTGCAATGAATCAATACTTTTGAAATTGGATTGACGTGAAAAATATTTTTTTTTTACATTTAATCTGGTTTTCTCAGTAAAAAATAATTCGAATTATCAAAGCTATATTAATAATTAAATAAAAAACTGCATATAAGCTAGTAATATAGGTAAAGTAAAAATTCATTTTTAAAGTCCTAGAGAACTGGTGGGTAATTCATTTAAACACATACAAAAATTTGCAAGGGTAACGACAGACCAAATCTTGCTCTACTAGTGAGAAATCCAGCCCTGACAAGAGGATGGCGTAGCCGAGGTGATAGTTTGGGGGCCCACGCCTAAGGAGGAGGCCTGTAGCTGTCGGTAAAGGGTCCGAGAAAAAAGTTAAAATTTTATTTTTGCTTACCACTTATTTTTTGGAAAGAAATTTTTAAAAAATGTGATTTCTTTCCACGACACTGGACAAATCAATGATTATTCTATCGATATGGTTAAACAAAACACTAAATGGTTAAAACCGGCAAAATTTCTAACTTCAAAAATCCACAAATTGAGAAAATTTTTGACGTTCAATAACTAAAAAAATTTATTACAACTAGTATAAGTTAAAAATTTCTAGAAGATAGAATATGAAAAAAATTAAAATAAGTTGGGGATTAATAAAGATATAAATAAAATTGGTTGGTATATTTTAATACCAAAGCTATCTACTAGGTACGGTATATAATATGTGCTCGTTTACATAAGAATTCGTTAGTATCTCATTAAAATATTTTAAGTTATGTTAATTCGCAGTTAAGTACAAGATCTTCATTATTAGATATACGTATATTATGTAAAATTCTTCTACTTGAACAATAACTAATATTATGAGTGTATTATATGAGATAACACCATAAATTTTATGTGTAGACCTTACGTCAAAAATAATATTTCATATTCTTTGTGAAAATTTACACGCTATGCGCGCGAGAGTGTATTTGTGCCCCCCTATTCGCTAAGTAAAGTTTTAACTTAGGATTATAAAAAGAGTATGCCCTGATTTTAAAACGTGGTGCACAGATAGTCAAAAATTTGATACCACTTCTTCTATTTTGATGTTTTCATTGCAAAAATATTAAAACAAATACTTGAGAGAAAGAAAAATGTGTACGTATTGGTCACATGGATATAAAAAAAACATTAAGAATTTTTTATGTAAACAAATCATGTATACAGGGTGGAATTTTATAACTCTTATGTCTTTTGGTGAATTTGGATAAAATTTTACCATGATTTAGAACGGAATTTATTGGAAACCACATAGCTTAAAACCAAAATCATTTGATTGATTAGTATAATATACTATACAGGCAAGCCAGTTTCGCTAGTTTTTTTATCCCAATTTTTAAATGCATATATAACTCAGTGGTGTAGAATCTAATTATTAAAAAATTGCCAACTAAATGGGTTTATATGATAGACGTACGCATAAAAGAAAAATGTTTACAATCACATGCTTTCGGAAATCGAAAATAACTAACTTCGTCTTGATGAAGGTGGATTGGCGAATATTTACTTACTTTCAAATACAAAACCTGCTTTCCATTTTTAAATTATACTTTTTACCTAGTTGAACGTCACTGGTAAAATATCTAAAAATTACAGAATTTTTGTGTATTTGTGGTATTTACTATGGTAATTAAAGGTTTGTTTACTTTTGTAACTACGGAGATGGCTTGTCCGTAGTAAGCTGTTGTAATAAAAATGGGTATAAGACAATAACATGTAACTGGCCTACCTGTCTAGCAAATAGTGTCAGATTGATGTATATTGGCTTAAAACATAGTTATGTTGTTTCCAAATTTTAACCAAATTCACCAAAAGATATGAGTTATTAAAATTCCACCCTGTATACATATATAATGATTTGCTTACATAAAAAATTATTTATGTTTTTTTTTTATATCCGTGTGACCAGTACATACGCATTTTTCTTTCTCTCAATCGAAGCACTAGTGTACATTGTGATTACAATATTTTGGGCAATGAGCACCCCACCAAGCACAGCACGATGAGATTAAAGTAAGGAAGCAATTAAATTTGTTATAATGAATTGAGCTTTTTTGCTCGGGGGTTATAATTCGGGGTTTTTCCTAAAACTGTTTTTACCCATGGAGTACATGCATTTGCTGACGGTTATATTAAATTAAACATTAATTTTTATTAAATTTTGAATGAGACATTTTTTGAAATAAAAAGAATTCTAGTTTGTGCAAGTCGTATTTTTGTTTTATTTTTGTGACATTTGATCATTTTGATGACAAGCACATACAAATTTTAGACAAGTTATAAGTTACTTTGAGACAGTTTTTTTGGATGATTTTCTTACTATCACTTACGAGTCCATTAAATACGTGATAGGGGAAAGGATTCGAACAAACGTGACGTACTATTAGGTAGGAAGTTGAAAGGAATATTATGCAGCGTGATATGAGGGAAGGAAGGGATAAAAAGTGCTTGAATTTCGCGTGACGTATTTTATGAACGATTCCTTAACTTGATCCTTACTTAGAACATAAATTGTTTTTTAGACGCTCTATAATAATATGACTTCTTTTTAGCGAGAAATGTAACCAATTATTATCGTACCTTTTGTAAAATTTTTCCTCAGTATTTTTATTTTTTCGACAAACTTTGGAGTAAATTTTAAATAACATAATATTAACCCTTTGCACTTATAAGACATATCTAGCATGACAAGGTGGTTTGGCCATTAACTCAACCATATTTTACATTTAAATATTAAAATCTGGGTCTGTGGACAATAAAATAATAACGTTGAACCAACTTTTGAAAATAACAAATTTAACAAAAAGAGCATTTAAAACACTTAATTTGAACTTTGAGAAAAAAGGTTGTAAGTTTAAAAAAAAAAATAGGAATAAAAATCATACGTCATGTCGTGTGTCACATGTCTTACTAGCTAGCCAAGAAACACTTTTATTTTTGCTTGAGTGCAAAGAGTTAATAATATAGCCTAGATTTTTCGTATTTGACTTTTCTTACAGTAGACTCATCGAGGTGACTTATTGTTATTCTTGTCTTTGATGATTTTTTCAAAAACTGAGATTTGTTACTGGAATATGTATAACCAAAGAACAACCCACAAAAAGCACCCACGCTTTTTGTAACGTACAATAACATTTTTCAGTGCGTGTCTTATCATATATTTTATAAGATTATGTGAAATTATGTTCTGGCAAATATTATATTAATATTAAAGGTACACATACACTCTTACAATTTGTATATATACAGGGTGTAAAATAAATAACTCTCGTCCTTTTGCGGGGTGACTCATAGCACTGGAATCACAGGAACTTTTTCGGAATTAACAGTTTGAAAAAATCGTAAATTAACTGACTACAGATGTTTCAAAAGTTTTTTAAGTACGGCTCTGACGAAATTATGTATAATACCTACCATCTTAATAATTGAAATAAGTTTATTGACTAAAATTCAATAAAATTTTATAAACATGTTGAGGCTGTAAACGTGTTTTTTAGATGTTTTTTTAAAAAAACAGAAAATTTATCTTAGAAAGATGAGACGGTCAGATCCAAATTAAAAAAAAAATTTAAGGCCCCCTTTTTGACTCATATTTAGTATCAAATTTTTTCTGTTAAAAAACAGTGTCGGTTCAAATTTATTGGCAAATATTAATTACATGGGTCAGATCTACCCTCTGTTTTCGTAGCGAAATTTATATACTTTACACCCTGTATAAGAACACTCACACAGCCATACATACACTTATATTCTACTTGAAAAATATTGTGGTGGTATTAACTTTAAAGTAAGTAGCAAAGCAGCTCTAAAGCACCGAGAATAAGTAACAATAAAAGAGAAAATGAGTGTGTTTTTGAAAGTACTTCATAGAATTAATAATTTTTCAATCTTTTGAACAAAGAAATGTACCAGAAAACAATTTACTTTCATAATTTTGTTGATTTTATTTTTGTGAAGGCACAACGCGGAATTAAATTTGTCTTTTGAAGTATAGAATTTGACTAAAAACTTTTTTTTGGTGGTCGGTGAAAATAAAAGAAAATTAAATTTTATTTAATATATGTACTCGGTTTTTCTGTTTGTTAAATTATTTTTATGAACATTTGAGAATGTGAACTTGAGAATTAAAGTTGATTTGTTTTTCGAATATTTAATTTTGTTTTATTTAATACCTACTCAAATAAAAATGGGTCAAGTTGTATTGTTCTCTTGAATTTTATTAAACGGTTTTCAAATTTTTTTGTTAAATATTAAATATTTTTTCGATATAGGAATTATGTTATTTTCCGAAAATTTGGCCGAGCATATAATTCAGATACATGTTGGCGCTTTCTTAGGCATTACAAAAATGTTTAGAAGCGCAATTACTTAATTTTAAATAGAATTCTTGTGGCCTGGAATCATTTCCGCCATTAATTGCAATAACATTAGGTCGTGTAATATGAAAAGTCGTTCTCCAACCACTTAATCTATCATGTCCCTAATTAAGAAAAATACATATTAGTGAAATATTTAAAAGCAATTATTGGATTTTAAATGGAATTCTTGTAGCTTGGAACGGTTTCGGCAAATAGTTGGAATAACATTTACTCGTGTAATATGAAATGCCGTTTTCCGACTACTTTATCGACCATGTAATTCGGATAAATATTGACCCCATTTTTCAGCATTAAATAAATGTTTGAAAGCAATTTATTTTAATTTTAAGTAGAATTCATTCAGTTTGGAATCATTTACGCCAAGAACCACATTAGGTCGTGTAATATGAAATGTCGTTTCCGGACCACTTACAAGGAACCTTCTCCAACTGTCAGAGTCGTCCTTAGAAAAAGTGCATTGGTGAACAATCATTACCGGGGGGTTTTGAGGGTATTTATTTGAAAATAAAAGAAAATTAAATTTTATTTAATATATGCACTCGGTTTTTCTGTTTGTTAAACTATTTTTATGAACATTTGAGAATGTGAACTTGAGAATTAAAGTTGATTTGTTTTTCGAATATTTAATTTTGTTTTATTTAATACCTACTCAAATAAAAATGGGTCAAGTTGTTTCCCAGGGTCCGGGGAAGGACCCCCGTTCCCTTGGGGGTCCTTCCCCGGAAATTGTTGAAAAATTATACTTGCAAAGTCGTCATTTTAAGCACTTTGACAAAGAAAAAGTTTAATCTCTTACAGTCTGAAAAGGGGTTGTGTAAGTGCAAAACTGCCATTTCGGGTTGGTATAATTTCGAGTTGTTATTTTCTTGTAGGTTTATAAAAAAAACTGAGTGCTTTATTATTATATGTAAAAGTTATTATATGTAAAATAAATAATAATTTTGGTCTGACAAGAAATAAATGAATTAGAATAACAACTAAATATTTTTTTAACGAGAGTAAGACTTCCCTGCGCGAGGCCTGGAGCGGCCGCTCCACTCGCTCCACCCTTAGGACGGCACTGCCAACTGTACCTCTCAAAAAATTTTGAAACTTTGGCGGATTGTAGATCTTATTAAAACTAATCCCGAGCCATAGTTCGTTCATACTCATAAACGGTTTAAGGGGGTGGAATTCACTCCTGAAAATTTGGTTTCTCTTTCAAATTTGTTAAATATTTGGAAATGGTAAGATCTTTGGTAAGAAAACTACATATATTCGTAAATGGCTCTTTAAGATCTTTATTATGATACAAAAATTAAAACTATAAAATCATTGGGTCATCACTAACCCCGCTCCTAAATTTTATCGGGTTCTTTTTGGTAAAACAGAAAGCTATTATGTGTTAAAAAAAGTTTGCTAGTTTCTCAGTTGTCTCACAATTAAGTTTTTTGATTTCCTGAAGATGATCATTTAAATGATTGAAACATGTAGAATAATTTTCTTTTAATTTTTCTAATATTTCTCATGCAGGTTGTCGCAAACTTTGAAATTACTCATTCATTTTTACCTGCAGTTGGATTTGGATAATTTTTGATAATTTTTGATAATTTAATTTTTGCTAGTTAATATATTTTACATAACTCCAATTTATTTCTTTTTACACAAATACATCCTTTGCTAATAATAATTTTCAGAGCTGGCTTACAAGCGTTACCACACAATGCCAAAATGCATTATAACTATGCCAATTTTCTTCGAGACACTTCCCGTACGGAATTGGCAATGAGCCACTACACGAGGGCACTACAGTAAGTAAATTTAGAAAAACCATTTTTTGCTATCATGTAACTTTATATTTATCCAAATTCAGACTTTGGCCAGCATACGCCAGTGCCCATAACAATCTTGGAACACTGATTACAAATAAAATTCAAGCTGAAAGACATTTTTTATTGGCGATACGATATTCGGCTGATCATGTGAATGCTCACTACAATTTAGGACAACTTTATCGGTAAGTTTTTAAATATGTAGATATGTTTGGATTGGATTTTGAATTTGATTGGTTTAGGAAATCAAATCGGACAATTGAATCAGCACGTATGCTGGAAAAGTGCATTACACTTGAACCGTCATATACGCCGGCATATTTGGAGTTGGCGCGACTTCACGGTGCCAACGATCTCCGTTCGGGACAATTGTTGAAGCAAGTGGTTCAACTTCATCCCACAAATCCGAATCATTTGGCACTGTATGGACATTGGCTTCGAAGTAAAGGTAAGAAGGCAATCTTGTAACAGTTTGATGTGGTTGGATCACATTTCAGTAAAGTTTCCTGGAAAATTATTAATTAAAGTTTCCGAGAAAAATGTTTCCAGACAAATAAATGAGGTCAGAGCTGATGTAGTTAATGGTATCAAATATCTAATTTAATGAATTGATGTTTAATCTCCAAGGACGGTTCTAAGAATGTCACAATATTAATTTTTTTTGTAAATTTCTTCGAGACGAAAAATAACTAACATAAATACCCTAAAGTTATTAGATAATTTCTAAGAAATTCTCAGAGCCATTTTCGAAAATGATTTTCTCTTTCTGTTGTTAGGAGAAGGCTACCTGAAATGAGATACTTTAAAAATTTATGCCAGTTTTAGTAAAGTAAATAAGATTCGCTTCGAAAGTGTTGTAGGATACATAAAATATCAAAATACATTCCCAAAATAGGGGAAATGAAAAATTTATATAGAAGACTATCAGATCTAGAAATGTGAAATTTTGTATAAGGGTTTCTTAGATAACGTTGACGAAACTAAGAAGAAATTTTTGGAAAATCAAACCTTAAGGCTGTCAAATAGGGAGTCATTTGGGTCTAAAACCACTGGGTCTAGAAACGTGATATTTTGCACAGATGTTTCCTATCTAAGGTAGGTGACAACAAAGAAAAGATTTTTGGAAATTCATCCCCCAAGGCGGTAAAATAGAAAATTAAAATTTATATGAAAATAAATTATTTTGCTATTAAATTGATGATAGTTTAAGTTGCTAGTCGTAGCCATTGTAATGTATATCTAAATTTTTATTTCTAAACAATTAAATAACGCTAAAAAGACCTAAATAAAAAAGTAAATTTTAAAAAAATATTAATATAACCAACTGCGTAAAAAGCTAAAACAATGGAAACAAGAAGAAATGGAGAAAAAGAAAAATATATAAAAAATTAAGCAGCATATTTTGTATTAATTTAAATAGAAGTATCTGGAACCTCCGATTACCTTTCTTTTTTATACATTTTTCCTTTTTTCAAATTTATCTCGTTTCCATCGTTTTAGCTCGCTTTTTGTGCAATCGGATTTATTGGTTTTTTTAAAATTTACTTTTTATTAAAGAGTGTGAACCATAATATAACTAGTTGAATTTCACTTATTACATAACCTTACAAGCTTGACGGAAACAAAAACTTACGTCTATACTAGATATCTTGAGATCCAACGATCCCAAATTTTTTGGACAACATCATACCTATTAATTAATTTGAAGTTATAACCGCAATTTGAAGTAATAAATTATAATAAAAACATAAATTTAAAATGTCAGCATGTATTTTTTTTTTTTAAATTTTTATTAATTTAAATAACACAAAAAAAAATCACAATATTTTTTCCTTTATGTTACAGGGCGAAATTCGGAGGCATTAAAGTATTATTGGCGTGCACTGCAGATATCAGATACACATAGGGGCGCGGTTACAGGAGCGTGTCGTGCACTACGAGCACTGGGACAGCGTACACGTATATTACAGCTGATAGCACGTTGGCAACTTATCGAACGGACAAAACGTGGCGAGCCATTACCCTACGTTGGATTACATTTATATATGAAATCTTATCAATTACAAACTGAACTATCGAACAAGGCGAAAGAGTATGATTCGTGCTCGTTAACAATTTGTGTATGTATGGACAATTTTTCTTTTCATTCATTCACTATCAAATTTAAATATCGAAAAGGGTAATTTTCGAGGCTATAATTTTACAGACGGTATTTTTTCTAATATCTACAATAAAAATTTTTGGTAGTATGAAAATTATGGATCCATATTTAAATGCACGTTCAAGTGGCTCAAGTGTATATAATTTGATTTGATTTTTGAGTTCTATACGGAGCTAATTGTATCTTCATGTATATCAGAGTCAAAGAGGGTTTTTTGTGTTTGACAGAAAAATTGTTTATTATTATCATCAGGTAACTGGTGCCATATTACAACAAGTATTGTCCAGACACGTAATATTACCATAGTTTTCGATTAAAATTTGAAGAAAATGAAGAAGAAATTTACTTATAGTAACTACATTTAAATATATGTTTAAATATGTATATTAGATGAAAATTATAAATATTATGCAGAAGTATACCATTTAATTATTCCTCTTTATTTTATAATCATTTACCTAGTAATATTTACACGTAATATTTATATTTTCAATTAAGATACAATTAGCTTCGTATAGAACTCAAAAATCAAATCAAATTATATACACTTGAACCATTTGAACGTGCATTTAAATATGGATCCATAATTTTTATACTACCAAAAATTTTTGTTCATTAGTTTGGATTTAATTGCTGATTTTGGAACTAGGACACAAAAGGAAAAAAATTCTGTTATATTTTTTCATATAAATATTGAAAGTAATCAATTTGTCCCCAGAAACTACATATACTTCTTGTATATCTGAATTTTCTACCATGCAAGTTTCAGTTGTCACCGAACTGATAAGATAGACTGAAACATAAAACTGTGATATAAAAAAGGGTGTGGTACCTTCGAGTTAGATTATGTACGGGTATAAATTGTTTAAATCCTTTTACTTTCGAGCAAAGTGAAACTTTGTGATTTAATTATTTTTTACCGAACATAATTGAGTGCTAATTCTTTTTGTCACACAGTCAGCTAGAGACAAAGGCGATGCAAAAGGTGACCGAAGTGGGCGACCGCATAGATATCCGCACCCTTTGACCACCAAATTTTTGGGAATAATTTGTTTAAAAAAAAAAGATAAAAGAAGCCTAGCAGAATAATATAAAAATATGTTTTGGGGAAATATTTTTGAAAAATCAAAAAGGGGGCCTCGCAAAAGTCATCTTGCACACTTTCCATTTTAGTCTTGCGCCGCCTCTGGCCAGAGAACCGCACAAATTCGCTTGAAATTTCTCGTTTAAAATAAAAACTTTATCAGCTCGAGCATTGGAGGGTCCTAAAATAGCGGTTATTTACGTTTGGCCGTTATTTGGAATTTTAAATTTAAGTTAGCCGCTAAAAACTCCTCAAAATAATGAAACGATAATTTTTTTTTTAATGATGATCAGAGCTTCCCCTACCGAAAGTGGAACCAAATTTCGTACAATAATTTCGTACAATTGCATTTTGCTACTTTTATATTGCACAAATTCGTATAGACAGGGATAGAATGACCTACGTGGAAACGATTTGACAATTCTGAACCAATGGTAAATAATAAACAAATATGGAATACCATAAAGTAACGCTCAAATCTATTAATATCAATAGTAAATCCTTATGGAACTATGGTTGCTCAACAAAGTTATCGGCATAATATATTTTCGACATACAAAATATTATTATATGCAAAATTTCAACTGAAAATGCACAGTTCAAGTTACAATTTGCAATGAGAAAATGCATATTCATGTGTGATTTTTAGTTTGTTTTCGTAAATCTTTTGGTATAGAATCACTGTAACCTTACTACTTTCTGTACAAAATCGCTGTCATCTTACTAACTTCTGGTATAGAATCGCTGTAACCTTACTACTTTTGGTATAGAACTACTGTGACCTTACTACTTCTGGTACATAACTGCTTTGTTGAGGTCGTCCTTAGAGATAGATTTTTTAAATGATAAAGCATACCACACTAATTAACGTTACATAGTTTCAATTTTTCAATTTATAATACATATTCATCTTGATGACGTCATAAAAACTACTGATGTTACAATACCGTACTTGACGGTATTTAAAAATTGTGTCAAATGTTAAATAATTCTATGCATTATCATCACATATGTCCAATTTTAATGATGAAACATAAAAAGATTTGGTAACTATTTAGAAATTTTATTTTGAAAATCGCTATTTTTCAACAAATATTCAAATTAGTGAAAACGCCCCATTTCTTGAAAATGACGTAACATTTTGTAGCTAGATATGTCGATTTTGATAATTTTCATCGGTGAGATGAAATTGTGTTTACTTTTGAATATTTCTATTAGCTTATATATACTTATAGTAATAATAATCGACCAGAATTCAAATAAATACTTGCTTTTACTTTGACATTTTATGAATATAATCAAAGTTTTGAGGTTATAAATATTGACATTGACGTTTAGTTGCTTCAAACTGTGACTCCACTATATTCAGGTGCTTTTCCCGCCTTTTTCTCATTTAAAATTGTAGGGTTATTTTTTTGGATGATTTTTTACAGAATCTGTCGAAAATAAAAAATTACTTAACTGATATGGAAAAACAATGCTTTTAGAATATTTTCGTAATTTCAGTCAAGAACCCTATTACATAATCTACAGATTTTAATTAAGAAACAAGAAAGTCAAAAAAGAAAATCAAATTACAAATTTAAATTACATAGTATTAAAATTAAATTAACCATCCTTGGCTATTGAATCTACACAAATTCTATTTACGAAATCAAAATTAGCCCTGACAAGTAGGTATACCAACATTAAAAAAAATCTATTTACATTAGTTTTAATTCGAAAACAACGAAAACGAACTAATTAAATCTGGTTATGGTTCGAATCTTGCGCCGAAAACCAACAAAATTACTAATTTTATTTTAAACACTCCAAGGTAACAGTAAAATACGTGCTTCCCGTTTAAATACATCTAATTATATCTTCTCATTTTTGCAACATTCTGAAAACAATCTAAGACCAAGAAAATCAGAGCAGAAAATTTCATACCCATTACCTAACCAATAAAAGTTTATCTGCAATTAAGATGCGTTCGCATACACTTCGCAAAAAATGTCCTTTCCTCCTTTCGTTAGTGTATAAAAATAACTTGAATGACGACACTAGGTCAAAAGGACTATGAATAAACTGTTTTGATAAATACGTCATACTTGAAAAAAGGACACTTCATTCTACCATGTTGGCACTACTGCATTGTAAACGAACGACACGACGTTGAAACGAACCATTCCCAGGTCATTATTCCCGTTTCACTGCATAGTACATATCCAGACTATCACCCAGTGACCCAATTCTCTTGTAACGGTTCAATATTCTACCAACAAAAATCAAAAGTTCGTTTTATCTCTTTTAAAACTTTCAAAAATACTATTTTACGTGTAATTTTAATAATTTCTAATAAGCATTTTGATTTCCAGACAAAAAAGTGTCATTTCCACGAAGAATCAGAGAAACCAATCCGTGCAAGCACACTTGTGGAGACCTCCGCCAGTCGAAATGCCAATCGAAAACAATCTGTCATCACCACAACACGAATTTCTACATGTAATCGCACCACGGAACGATTACAACGCCGCGCGGTGACAACATCAACAACCTCGACAACAATGTCAACCACAGCGACAATGTCCACTTCATCGACGACGTCATCGACAACGGCACGCTTGTGTCGCTACTCGCGCAATAGATGGCAGCAGAAAAATAAACTCTCCACACATTTACTTTTGCACCATCTGTTGGATTCGTTGTGAAGTGAATATCCGCTGTCACCATAGCATAACGGAAGACCATATGTGAATAAAATTAACATCAAACTTGTTTATTATGACCAATTTTGAATGAATGCGAGACAGACAGGATGGGATGTTGCAATGAATGGGGTGACAGCGGTAGAGTTATGTGATTACAAATATGTAAAGACACGTTAATTTTTTAAACTCTTTTGTTTGATGATTGTGATAAACAGTATTATATATACAAAGGGTTTTCTGTTTAAATAATAATCTTAAAACCAATTAACAATATAATGAATGCTATTTAGTTCCTAATTAATTCATAAAATAAGTCAGTAGTGTAAATGATATAAGAATATTTTTTTTTAAGTCTGATAAGAATTTCTGAGTTTTAGACATTTTATAAGTCCATTTATTTGTTAAATTGTTATTCTTTGTAATAAGGAAAAACCACCAGCAGAAATTGAGAGACCTTTTTGTTTTTTTTTTAACCTAATATAGTTATTTAATCAGTTACAAATAAAAATATTTTTTGAATCATCAGAATTTTTATAAATACTGTCGGCACTATGAAAATGTTACAGGACGAGACTAAAATCACAGTTTCATAATGAGATAGGCATCAAGGTAAAATTTTGATTATACATCTAAAAAGTTTTTAATAAATTAAAAAGTAAGGCTTATAAAACAAAATGTACATTAAGTTAACAAATAAATTAAAAATAGTATGTTATACACCAAGGGACTAAAGTGTGAGTTTTAATCCCGAGTGTGAAGTTTGTTGCTAGAGCGCCTCTAAAGGCGCGAGGGCAACAAATCACACGAAGGATGAACAAAAACACTTTAGTCCTGTGATGTATATATTACGGCTAATACGCATGAAATAGAAAATATGCGTATTAACCGGATAATACGCGTATTATACGAATGTCGTGGATAATACACGAACACGCAAACGGTTCTTCTATTAGCTAACACAAATCGGTTAGGACGCGTTGTATCCAAATCGTCTTGGTTTAAATGTTTGTTTTATCAAAATACTCCGGTAAAGAAGTAACATGGCAACAATAACAGCAAATACTAACGATCGAAATTTCGTCAAGAATTGAATAAAAAGTATAAAAACATTACACACGATATCGTGTCTATTTATCTCATAAAGAAACATTCCGAGGTGTCCCTTCGATTTCGATTATAACCTGACATGTTATTCTTTGTCGAAATTTAAGAGATGCGTATTTTTTTATCTACGGAAAACCGGTCTGAACGGGTGAATTGCCCTTCAAAAATTGGGATAAAAATTTAATTTTGCAAATATCTCGAAAATGGTACGTAACCTCCACAAAATTGATAAATTGATAATAAATCCCTTAAAAGAGTAGAATAAAAGAAAATATAAAGGATACGTTTTTTTGCTCGCCAACCCTGTTTTTCGCGAAAATTTGAAAAATTTCAAAAAGTCATTGTCCAATAAGAAAAGAGAAATTTACCCCACGCCTATTATTTCTTGTTTATTTTTGTTAGATTGTTATGACTTGATGAGTGAATCTAGTGATTTCAGCAAGCTGAAAATATATAATTTCAGCAAGTTGAAAAAAATATATATTTTAGTTATAGAACAGTATTTAAAGATACTACGGAAAAATTTTTGTGATTGTGCAAGGCCCCTGTCATTAAAAAAAATACACAAAAATATTTTATTTTTTTTAAGCATAAAATACCCTTTTTGAAATTTAAATAAAATATACGTTACAAAAAAAACTTTTTGTTATTGTGTGAGGCAGGTACGATCTTTAAAAAAAATACATAAAATATTTTATTCTTGATGTTTTAATCATTCTAAGTCTTCTAAAATATTTTCTAAATGTATCTCAACAAACATATTACCTAAAAATTACAAAAATTATGTAATAACCAAGGGCTGTTGGTTATAACCGAAACCCCCTAGGATAAATCGCGTAAAAAAAGGTTGATTACCGAAACTGAAATACATGCATTTCATCACATATTATCCAGCGTTTTTGGTTGATTCGCGATTTAGCTGGCTAGTACGCGTAATTAAAGTTTTCGCATATTAGCCGTAACATATATACCTACTATTTTTGCAATTCCGAATGATTTAAAATTATAAAAATTAAAAAAAAATTACTTAAATGTCATTCTAATTGTATGTAATAATATTTCGTCAAGTATATTTTGGATAAATTAATCGAATTGTACAATGAGCCATTTTCTCAAAATATCTACATCTCTATGATTGAAATTTTAATTTAAAAATTGCTATGTAACCGCATGAGAAAATTGTTTAACACCAGGGCGGCGACACGGGTTATTCGGAACTACATCTCTATAGTTGGAATATTAATTTCTAAAAAATAAACAATATTCCTAGGTAACCGAATTGGAAAATTTCGTTGCTAAAGTGGAATTAACAGAAGGTGATTTTTGGTTGCTTAAATTAATATCTCGATTATAGACATGTATTCCCAAATACCTGTGTCGCCGCCCTGGTGACAGATTGCTACATATTTGAGAAAATGGTCCATACAATATAAATTTGTTGGTCTCTATCTACAAGTTTGAATTTGTTTATTATTTTCAATTATCTAGCAACGCCATTTAATTTAAGTTATATTTCTGTAAATTGTGCTTGCTGATTGGTTTAAAAGCGGGAGCAAAATTATTTTTTCAGTTCTCTGGGACAAAAGTGAATCTTTTAGTTCCTTGGGACTAGAAGTGACACTTTATTCCCTATTATGAGGGACTGAATCATGTCTTTTAGTCCCGGAATTACAAAAAATAAATAAATTTAATATTTTTTAATTTTTGATTAGTCTGGCTGTACGTACTCATACGGCTAACATTGTATTTGTCAGCGAGACACACATGGCTTACCGTTTTCTATTTATTTTTAATGATTTTCAATCGATCCTCAATGGTTAGAACGTTAAATTTTTGTTTTTTGTTGATTGAGTTTTATTAATTTTAATAAACAAAAAAAAAAACATCTAGGCACCAGTGACTAGTTTACTGCTAGGTACCTGTACTACGACAATAACAAAACAAACATACTGCGTGTACTTAATACATGCACCGATGCAGCGTTTGATTGTGTTTGTCATACAAGAGTGGTGAAGATAATATTGGTTGTAACAGTTTGGTAGTGCACAGCTTCATAGTGGCGACTGTAATTTTTCTTGTTTTGTTTCTTTACATAAGTATATCTGACTGCTTTTATTTTGCGATTGAATTTGTTAAATGAATAATAATTAGGTTACGAGTAAAACATATTTTGTTGGTATAAAGAAATTATGTAAAACACTATTTTGTACAATAATTAATTACATAAGTAAGTTTCTATTGGGACAATTACCAATATCATTACTCCTATTTTGGAGCTATTCAGTAGCCAGCTACTTTGCAATCTTTTTATGACGTCTTTTTGATAAAAAATGGAATACAGATTCATCTGGTAGAAAAGATTAAAAATTACCCCAATCAATTTTAGAAAGCTCGATTAAGTACACTGTCAACAATATTGATTTGACAGACTGATAAATGGACTCATAAAGTGCTCAAATCTCAAAAATTTCTGTTTCTTTTGAAAGTAATTATAATCTAGTAATTCATACTCATAAAGTATTATTACAACTTAACATGTGATAATAATTTGCTAATATTTTTTAGTAAAATAAAAAATTAGGGTGAAAAAAAAATAAAATTGCAATAAGTAAAATGGTTTTTACGAAATATGGACCAAAAAAAAAGTGACATTTAAACTAATTTCATGCATATTTAGAGTGACTAGAGAATAATATCATTCCACTGAATATTTGATCGCTAGAACATTTTGAAATGCGAAATTGTGTCAAGACCGGCGTACAGTGTTCTACAAAAACAACCCAAAAATTGAGACAAAAGACATTTTATAATTTCCTGGATTTGTACAGTTATCAAAATAAAAAAAATTAATGGTATTTTATTATTAAAAATATTTGTAAAAACAAAGTGACTAAAAAGTAATAACAATTGTTATAAACTAAATTAAATTTAACCATAGATTTTAGATGTTTAGAATGTGCCACATTTGATAATAATTAAATGACCATTTGCATTTAAATGTCTTAGTTACAATACATCATGCCACTAGTGAGAATTGTTTCATATCTACTTAATTTTCTATTGATTTGAATGCAAAATGGTTTTATTTAAAGTGTAATTTTTTTTTTAAACTCATGAAGCTTCAATTTTCATACAACGATAATCATAGCATATATAAATATATACATATAAAAACTATATATACATATGTACAGTTTATAAAAAACCTTGGAATATCAAAAAAAGAGTGTAGATGTCTTCATTTTTTTTTTTTTTGATATTTTAAGATAAAAAAAAATAAGCTTAGATATCGTAAAGTGTGCATAGAAATTCATGTTGTCATTTTTGCGCAGGTCAAGATCATAATATTTAAATAATCATACGCTTTTTACAAGCTGTACATTAAAAGAAAAACAACATTGTTAATTTCAAATTTTGATAAATATATTTTTAAATAAAATATTTTTTAGAATAAATTTTATTTAGAATGAATATCATGTCCAATTATGAAATTCAGTGGGGTATTAAGACAAAATATAAACCGAATTCTTTCGTAATACCTAACCGATTTTTGTTTTATCTCTTCTTTCTGCAAAACGAAAAACAAATATCTTTATACTCATATATTTAAACTTTATATAATTAACATACACATATTTATTAATCATCCTGTATCATTCTCATAAATTATTATTATTAAATAAAAATATTTTTAATCACCTAAACAAAAAATACCATAAGCAATAATTCACAAAAACAAATATTTATTTATTATGAGTGTTTTATTAAAACTTAATTGTTTAAATGCTTAAATTGAACAAATAAACATTTTGTGCAATAAATTAATTATGCTAAAAATTATTAATTTTTTATATCAATTAAAATTTTAAAAAATTGAATTTAAAAACAAATTGGGGCCATTTTAGAACTGAAAATGTATACTAAAATAAAAACAGTTTTTCTTGAGCTTATTAAACATATTTAATAAAATAAATAATAATAAATTTATATTTATCTAAAATATAATATTTTCAATTTCCAAATAAAAAAAAATTATTGTAGTTATTAAAAACGTAATAAACAAATATTTTTCAAAATAATTTTTTGAAAGAAATTTGTATTTTTTAATTATAAATAATTTCTTATTTAGATCTCTTGTACCAAGATCAAAGTATTAGCATATCTTTATTAATATATTTTAAATCATTTATTGTTAATTATTTTTAACCAATTAAAATAAAAATATTATAAATTTAATTAAATTTTAAGCTTAAGAATCATATTTCATTTAACAATTATTTTATTCGAACTTTCGTTTATTTACAAATGGCCCTAAAATAGTGGTGTGGTTATCAGTACTTAAGTGACATCTAGTGATAAACAATATAAATCTCTCGTCTCCGCCGCTGAATTAAATCAGCTATTTATTAGTACACTAACTACACCACTGTTTGGAAAATCAGTAAAAAAATGTAAATAATATAAAATTTTTTTTTTTAAATTATTTTAAAATATTATAATATAAAATACTCATATTTTGTAGCACCAGTGATATTAAATTATTCCATTTGTCATATTATAATAAAAATTTTTGCACAAAAATGAAAAATATAAAGAATAATTTTTTGTAATAAAAATACCAAAAAAGCAAAAAATGTTATAAACGTTTTCATAAATATGTTTAGCTCAAATAAATTGCTCAAACACTTTGATTTAATCAAAAAGTTCAAAGATAAACTCAGTTTTGTTGTTTAATTTTCACTTCGCCAGTGCTATTTTGACAGCTTATTTACTAAAATGTAAATCTGTGGCTTTTTAATAAAAAAAAACCATGTTTAAACAAGAGGTTTCCAAAGTGCGGCCCATGAACTTTAAAAATGCAGCCTACACTGTTTTAAGAAACCAGTAAATCTGATGATGTTATAGTTCAATTTTATATATCAATGGTATTCAACTTTTGTTTACTATGCAAGTTACTTTTCCGAAATTTGTGATTTAATTTCCCCACGTAATTTGTCTGTTATTTTTACAATTTTGACTTTGTCCAAAAAAATGAAATAACAGTATTAAAAACCTATGAACAGATTTAAATTTCAAGTTTATTTCAGATTTAAATTTCAAAATTTTAGGAACCCTAATTTAAATTATAATTTTTACAACTCAGCAATTTTTTTGAAAATCATAAAATTTCCGCATGGAAACCAAAGAACCAAAAAAAAATGTATTATTTCTAGTGTCCAACCGAACTTCGGCTTCGACTTCAATTTCAGTCTTTTGTTATTCTTACTTTACCCTAATTTATTTTTATAATTCTGTAGTTTTTGGTGTATTACCTAAATTTGTAAGCTAAAATATGCTTTTTACCTAAACACACGTAATTAAAACGTAATAAAAATTTTGAATTTCCTAACCGAACCCTTGTTTTATTATTTATTTCAGAAAGGTGACCTTAACTTTATTTATTTATAGCTTTAAACCTACTGTTACCTAAATCTATTATTTATATTAAATTTAAACTTTTCTTTTCAATATAAGTAATTACAATTCTATACAATTTTGAATTTCCCAAGATCATTATTTAAGGGGAGGTTTACTTGAGAGTCGTTAAAAAAAAATCGAATTTTTTTGCCGAAATTGATAGCAAATTATGTGTAGAATATGTTCCCAAAGTGATTTTACTGCAAATAATTTAAAAACAAGATTCTTGCACATTAACCGAATCCAGCTTTCTATAAAAAAAAATTCAAAAAACGTAGTTCACGCAATAATGAGTATTAAATATAAAATTTTGAAAATACGTTTCTTTATATATATATTTTATAATATCTCGGAACTACATTTTTGGAACTGGTGAACACGACAACTCAAAAACTATTCGAATGGATCCTTTTTCTTTAATTTTTTATTTTAAAGATAATTCAATTCTTCGGCACCTCTACCTAAGTTCGATACACTTTCAATATTTTTTTTTATTTTTAAATTTACTTTAAAAAGCGAAAAATAAGACAAAAATCGTAATCAAAAGTTCAAACATCCGTCATTTTTTTTTCTTTCAGCAATTTATTGATATTATAGGTAGAGGTGCCGGTACTCTTCATATATTTTATAAATCTTTTTTGTTTTTGGATTTCGGTGGTTTATTACCGGCGCTAGGATGTCCACCAAGAAGGCATTGGATTTTCGGATCGTCACACTGCACTGTCTATAAAATGGATACTTTTTTATATTTTTCCTTGAAAAATTTTTTTGTGTAGTTTAATACTTAATAAATATGTGCACAAAATTTGAAATTGATATTATTTCCGTTCTTGAGAAAAAATTCCAGAAAAATACATAATTTTTAAGTACTCTCGAGTAAACCTCCCCTTAATATTCCTGTTTATTATATTTACAGTAAGTATTCTAAATTAAATTTTTCCTACGACTTCCAAAAACTTTGATTATAGCCGAACATTGGATTTGGATTCAGCTTTCACAAATCGATCGTTGATCGGACGCTTATGATTATAATGGGTCTGTTGACAAGTCACCTGCCTGAAGATAGGTACAAACAAAAACGAAAAGCTGTCAAAATCATTACTATATTCGCTTAATTAAGTTTTTAAATCAATTTAGTTGTTAATACCTAAATAACTAGACAAAATAATGATTTTTTTTTTTAAAATTGTTATTTCATCTAAAATCTGGAAAATACTGAATATAAAAATATGTTGCAATGTCGCCGTATGAATCTCAACGAACTGGAACTCGCTCACGTAGTTTAATTAAGTTGTCAAAAAAAAGAAAAAAAACTATAAGCGCTTGTGTAAACAACAATAATTATGTTCTGTTAAATTTTTAATGTCTTTTTTTTGTCAATTCGAATTCTGTTTGTTAATCATTAATTATTAAAATAAATTAATCTTTAAAAATGATTGCAAAAATGTATGCAAAATTTATTGACTGACTTTTTCCTTCTACCTTATTGTGAAAAACTACTTAAAACTTTTACTCTCTCTCGGTCATTCTCTTGCATTAAATTGGGTAAATATTTGTGACGTAACCGGTGTTGAAATAGTTTGATTATTTAATAATAATCAGACAGAATAAAACAAGTTAGAATAAAAAATAATAATTAGTGATGCATTAAATCGTCCCAATTAAGAAGAATTTAAATCAAGGTTAACGTACTAATTGAAATTATTTTCAATGAAAATAATACATTTTGAAATTTTGTATATATTTTTGCGATTAGTTCGTAGTGTTAAGTCGATATTCATATATTTTTCTAAATATAAATATAATAAAAAAAATTTTAAAAAAAAAATATTAGCATTAAGATCTGTATGCTGATCAAAAGCGTGTTGCATAAAGTTGCTATGGATGAACATGGCATATGTAATAAAAAATTATTGTATATTAAAATCATTTTCATAATAATAAACATATTTAATATGTAGCGGTGTTTTTATTTCGTAATAAGAAGGTTAAGTAACGTAAAAGCACCAGTTATGGACAGTTTAAGAACAGATCTTTTAAGTTCGACGTTGTATCGGGTAATTTATTTTATTTATAAGTACAAACGTTGTTGCAAGTAATTGAAGGATGTCTAATCAATGATATTATCTGTCTAAAATTTACGTGATAACATAAAATAAAAATTATTCCCAAAAAATTTGTCAGAAAACCCAGTTATGGACAGTTGAAATCCAGTAATGGACACCCAGTTATGGACATATTGCCATTCTTGAACACCTAGTCATAAACATATAATACAAGCATCTAATACATTAAAAAATGAAAATATTGGCATTTTGTCAAAGATTTTTATTATTAGAAAAATAATAACATTCTTAATTAAGTTACATGAATAAAATTAATAATAACAAATGTCTAAGGCCCGGCTTTTTGAAGGGCTCGATCAAACTGTCCATTTTGAAAAGATTTGTAGGTAAGATTATTTAAGATATATATTTTTTTTGTGCTCTATTTCTTGTGGGAGAGGGAGGCGCCCGATAAGGAAATGTCGAGCCTCAAAATGGATTAATTCGGTACTCGCCAATGTGTGCGTCTTTACTTTCCTGATTTTCTGACACTATTTTTCTGTCAACGTCTTCTATTGTTAAGTTTGTGTTTGATTCTATGATTTTTTGATATTAATTATAATCAAATAATAGACACTATAGACTGAGTACTGTAATTATCACAAACTTATCATGGCATATAGTCAGTCTGCTAGTCAGAAATGTTTAAAATCAACGTTCATATGTTCATGGTTTGTAGATGTTCCTTGTAAAGCCTATGTACCATTGTACCCTAGCAAGGCCAACCGTCAACTTTTTGATTGGCCTTATAAAGAACAATCGGCTTTCCTAGGAACACTAACAATATTTTAACTTAAATCGAGGCAAAACTATTTTTTTGTTCCTTTAGTACCATAAACATATCCTTATACGATAATTCACAGTAAAAAAATATGAGATAATAATAGGTTATTTAACTAAAAACTTACGTTTTGTTGTGCACGCGAATAACAATTGTAGCGTTGACGACCGAACTCTACGAAGCGTGAGATCGCACTGTCGCTATAGCGGCGCGAGGGACTCGTCACCGCGTCTGTGGTCTTGAGTTTGATGGATCTTAGTGTATAGCCGCTGCTACACGATGCTACGAACACCTTCCAACATTCGACGTTGGATGGTTCGTGCAGCATCGTGAAGCCGTTGTTCGAACCTACGAGTGTCCAATGTCGAGCGTCAAACGTTCGCATTTGGTCGTGTCCCGTTCGATGTCGGTATTCTTTCACCGAGTCAAAGGGATGCTTCGAACGTTTGAAGGTCAATGTTGGTTGCGTTGGTTGGTTCGACTCAGCAGCTGCACGACTCGTTCGTGTGAAGAGAGACAACATCAGTGTATAACATTAGAGATAACATCAGACAGATAACAGCGTCGTCCACTGAGTACCAACACATCATCATTCGTATTGGATCAAACATTCGATTCACCGTGTAGCAGATAGATTCGTCGCATCAACTATCGAACTTAATTGCCTCAAACGTTCGATCGAACGTTGGAAGGAACGTTCGTAGCATCGTGTAGAACCCGCTTATGTAGAAGGAATATGTCTTTACATGTCAATAACTACGACTTTTTAATAGTTGGCCTTCTAAGGAGCATGGCCTTCCATGGTACACCCACCTTATTTTCCATTTTATTATTTTGAGTTACACCATCAGGTTTGGTACACTTTTGCTTACCGGTCATTGGGAGAAAATCCGTCATATTCAAGCCAAATTTTAGGTGATTAATCCTAGTAACTCAATAAATAACTCAAATAATTTCCATGTATTTGGCTTGCTATTTGTACCAACAAGTCAAAAATTAGATCTACCAATGGCCATAGTGGTACTTTTGCTGATATTGTAAAACAAAAAAAAAATATATCGATGGCAAAATTAACATCACGTATCTCAAAATGTTGTTTTATGAGTTAAGTGTAGAATGAGAAACTATGGCCTATTCTTTACCTAGTACTAACAACATTTATCTTAAAAAATACAGGGAAATAAATTTCTGACGCACAAGTTGGGAAGCTAATAGGCCGTAAGTACTTTTCATACACAATGTTTTACACAGAGCAATAGAAGAATGCAGTGTTTCCTATGAGAGGATTCGTCAAAACAATTCTTTTAATTCACCAAATAAAATAACATTAGTTACGATAACAATAAATCAATAAAATTAGCTTATATTAAATAAGATTAAACGTAATTAAAAATTAAAATTACAACATAACTTACAACAAAATAATCTGGTCATGGAACTTTATTAATGTTCCACCTGAGTAACTTAACGAAAGTTATCTTAACTATACTGAGAGAGAAGTCAACACCAATAATATTATAATGGACACAACACAGTGTTACAGGTGATTGGTAAGAAAAGTGACAGTTTAAAATAAAAAAAATTTGTTTAAATGATAAATAGTTTTAAGCGTAGATATTTTGTAAATCAATTATTATTAACTTCATACCAGTAGTAACCAATAGGTAGATTGACGAATTGCGGTATTGTGTGTGGGACCACTTAACATACGAAAAATTTCAAACATACATATTAATATTTATGCATCATTAACTCTCCTCTACCTTCAAAAAATTACCATACAAATATATTGCATCTTTTTTATATGAACCTGATATAAAAGCATACCGCGCGCCACTTTCTAAAATCAGTAATCAAACGATATCTTAATGTGTTAAACGTATACAAACATTTCCCGGACACTATGAATCGACTTAGTGTGGTGCTTCTATGCGTGCTCGCGACAATAACCTACGCCCGACATCTGCAACAATACTATCCACAACCACAACCGAGCCACATCGTTGAATTCCGTCCCGAATTTCAAGCGTTGCGCGTCCAGGACCAGTTAACCGACGCGTCAGGACATCACGGGCACCACGATCACGGGCATCACCACCATTCCGCCGGTGGTGGCCATAAACACAACGAAGGACACCATTCCGAACATGGGGAAGAAGGGAAAAAAGGTTATCACACCGATCATCATCATGACAAAGCCGAAAAAGGCCATCACGGTAAAGATCACCACTCGGGCCACTACGACGAACATGAAGGCTTCAAAAAGGGCCACCACGATGAAGCATCACACTACGGGAAACATCACAAGAGCGAAAAAGGCCACAAGGGTGCCAAATTTGGTGAGAAAAAAGGACATAAAAAAGGCCATAAGACACGTGGATATCACAACAAGTACTACAAGGACGAATACCACAAGGAACATAAATTCTACGATGTAGCTCACAAAGATGGACACCACCATAAATATGGAAACCATCATCAACATCATTCGGATGCTGAAGGTGGACATAAGAAGGGTGGTTCGCATCACTCTGCATACCATCAAGATCATCATGGTAAGGAGGGACATCACAAGAAGGGACATTCCGATTCCGAGCATTCGGGTCATAAGGGACATTCGGGACATGAACAGTATCATAATCATCACAGTGATTATGGAAAACAGGGAAGCCATAGTGGAGGACATCATCATGGATATTCTCACCATGGTTAGATTGTGTGATTTTTTGTGTGAATATTGTTGATGAAAAGTGGGAAAATTAATTGATTTGTGCCAAATGTTGAAAAAAAAAAATAGTTTCTTTATCTGCATAATTGTGCCTTTGTTTAGTTTTTATCAGAAAAAATACATAGTTGAATATAGTGTAAAATGTTTTAAATTTTTTAAGAATCTGGGTTGTTTTTTACTTGATATTATAAAGTCTTGTAAGATTCTTAAATTCTCTAAAAAAAGACGTTTTTGAAACTAAATCTAGGATAGCAAATTCTTGGAAAATATTCTTCCATCTATGTTTTACGAGTATATCTTTCTTCCTTAGTAAACTTTTGATAAATTTTTGAAGCTTTATTTTTCACATTTGGAACAAGAAATTAATTTTTCGTTGTTAATTTTGTTTTTACATTATAATTATGCAGAACTTTTGTATATTTTTTTATCTAATTATCAGTATTATTTGAAAAATTTTGTTTAATTAAATAGGTCAATTGTTTATACGAGTATATAAATATGTATTATATTTTTTGTTTGTAATATTTTTTATATTTTTATAAAAGAATATATAAATTTTTATCTGAGTTAGTTGTAATTTTTGATTTTTGATTTATTGTACAGTGTGCTGATCACAGACCAATGAACACTAATACACTATTATATTATACTACTAGACAAAGCGTAAAGCCAGTTCCTAGACATTTTTCTTGAAGCAGGTAACAAGGGTGAGACGCGTGAAATTTAATGAAATAATATAATGTCAATTTTTGAGCAAATGCGACTATAATTATTGCAGGACATAATTTGTATACGTACGTATTTTGAAAATAAAGCGAATACCACTTTTCTTCTTTCAAAATTTTGCAGTTTCTTCTCAAAAAAGTAAAATTTTATTATCAATATTATATTTTGACAATAATTATTTGAAAGCGTAACTACGGATACAAATCAATTACTATATAACAGAATGCTATTAAGGTCGGAACTTGGTCGTATGTGACTGCTTCAATTACACATTTATATTATATGTCTATATAATATAATATATAATATGTTCACTGGTCTGTGGTGCTGATACTAAACCGGAAAACGAAGCCTGAGCTAATTTGAAATTGCACTAAAAACATAGAAAGTCAAGCGGGACCGCTACAAAAAAGAATTTGGTCGGAAAAAGAATTTTGTCGCTCTAAAAGCAAAATTTAAAACTTTATAACTTAAATTACTATAATTCAACCAGCCACAATAATTCAAATTATTTCCATAAAGGTCGTCAAGGTTACTAAAATTTTTTTAATGCCATTAAATTGAAAATAAAATGATGCATGATAGAAATGGAAGGTGACTTATGGGATACTGGGGTTATTCTTTTCATTTCTACTACAATTAATGGTGTCCGATCTCTCCAAAATAGACTCCCGTTAAGTTAGCCGTATTTCTAAAAGAAATTTTGTCTTTTTGATAACAAAAGTAAAAGGCTCACCACCAAATTATTAAAGGTCAATTAATCCCTCTAATTCAAATCACTTCCATGGAGCCAGATTTATAAAAAATTTATCTGAGGACGTCACCAAGTTTTTTTCGTACCTTAAAAACCGTAAATAATATGATAACAGGACGAAATTATAATAGGAATGACATAGATTTTTGAAATTATGTATCCTGAAGACCGTAAATATAATGTGACAGAAGGACGAAACTGGAAGTGGCCCATAAATTTCCGAAGTTGTTCTTTTCATTTTTACCACAATTAAGTATGTAGAATCACTAGAATAAACTTTAGAAACTTTAAAGTCGAATCAGGTAAAAGGAATTTCGTCTTTCTGATAGCAAAAACGATAATTCAGATCGCGTAAATCAGATCACATCCGTAAAGCTCGATTTGAGAAAAAGTAATTTTTTAATTTGGTGGCGTTATTAAGTTTACTAAAATATTGGTGCTTTAAAAATCTTAAATAAAATGATAAAATTAGTAAATATTGAAAGTAAATTCTAGGATTTTAAAATCGATTTTTTCATTTATTCTAAAATTACGACCTGAGTTCAATTGTACGATGTTTTTTATAAGTTTTCCACCAAAAAATTTAAATACAATTTTATTTCTTTTAATACCAATTTAAAAGCCCTTATGAAGCTCCTAAACGGACGTAGACTCAGGGCCGCGCCAAGGGACATTTGCGCTGAGGTGCAAGACAAAAATTGCCGCCTCTAAAACGCCAAACTTATTTGTAATACATTTTTGATAATAAAATATATGCCTCCCGGCTACCAGTTTACTTACTATATATACTTACTTTAATGAAATGCAAGATTGATAGATGTTTTATGTGTAGAATTCAACGACGGTTTTTATAAAATTAAAGCGTGCAAGAGCATGTTCGATCACGATCCCGTTTGATCTCGCCGATTACCGCGCAAATGATTGTTGTCGCTGGTCAACAATCGGAATAATCGGATTACCGACGGGTCACAACAATCATAATAGACAAGTATTTAAGCAAAATGCGGGTAACATTTAAGTGTCATCAAAATTACCACATAAAAATAGTAATAATTTTATATCTTATTTGCCGCCCCCAAAGCCTGCCGCCGGGGTACTAGGCACCCCTAACACCCCCGCTTGGCGCGGCCCTGCGTAGACTTCCTAATTTTAGAGCTGCATTCATCCCCAAAAGCGATCTCTCTACAATAAAATGAGAATCCAAATAGATTAATAGATAAAACAATTCTACCGCAGATATTACAGTTTTCACGGTTTGTTGACATTATAAATTTCCAACAAATCAAGTAAACTGTAATATTAAATACTAGTAAGAAAATGAAATAAGTTCATTTAATATAGTTTGAGGAAATGTTACAAGATGGCAACAGTATGGCGAAAATGTTTTACTGATATGAAGAGGCATCTATTCTACATTATGCTTACCATTCAAAAACATGTTGGAGCTATATTTTATTTCCAGTTTTTAAAGAATTTTAAATTAGCCCTATGAAACTTCTCTAGAGTTTTTCTCAATTATAGAGATTTCTCAACTATGGAGATTGCTTGATTAATAAAAGTTGCAAAAGGTTTGCTAAAGATAAAGGCAAATAATTATCTATTACTCAAATTGTCTTAAACAAACATTAAAGCAACATAAAATAGACACAAGATATACCGTCAAAACACCAAACTTTATCTATTGAACACAATTTTACCATACCACACTTTGTGTTAAAAAAAATCAAAATTTCCTTGCCTATAAGGCAGTAATTTTTTGTATTAGATAACAGGGATATTCCTCACAACTGGTGTTATATAAATTTTTTTATTACTAATGCGGGAGAAGTACTAACATATTTCATAATTATTTCTATGAAAACCACCAACAAAGTAATTTAAACGATAATTAATTCAGAAAGAAAAGACGAACACTTAAAAATATTATTTTAAAAAGTAATAAAAATGTCAAAAATAGTGATAATAATAGAAAAAAGTATGTGAAATTCGTAATAAAAAATAGTATGTCCAACTCGTGCGGGATTGTCGATTGTCCCACTCAAGCGAATGAGCGCACTCACTATGTTCGTGCGCTCAACTTCGCTTTCGTGGGCAATCGAAAATTTCCTGCACTTATCGCACAATATACTATTCTGCCATTGGTAGTTGGGATTTCTTCAAATCGTTAGATTTTTTTAGTTTATAAGGTACATTTCTGTTTTTCCCATCCCCGGCCGGCAATGGTAAACTTATTAATTCCTATGATTTTTTTAAACATTCAAATGGTTTTTGAATGGAAACGCATTTGTCATTTGTTTCAATAATTAGTTCTAATTTTTGACTCACTGTTCTACTCTGCGGTAGAAAAGGAAAACTATCGATAGCACTGTCGAAACTCACGATGATTTTTTACCGTCGGCGTCGAGGAAACCCGGGTATTTCTGTAAAAAGAGGGCGGCATAAAAAAAAGGTCGCGCGGTTCCAAGTCGTCCAAGGGGGCCCCCAAAACGATTCTCGAGGGAGGGCCTGTCATTGCTTATTGTCGCCACTGAAAGTGTGCACACTCTAACTGATATTTCAGAAACTATAAAACTCAGGTACGTAATTTTATTATACGAAAACTGATATTTCAGAAACTATAAAACTCAGGTACGTAATTTTATTATACGAAAAATTATAGAGCCTCGTTAAAGTATTTAAAAATAATTCTCACATTATTTATTTGCTCACCAATTGTCGAATAATTCATTCATTACTACATAGATAAGGTAAAGTTGCATTCCTTTAACAACTTCTAATATTACCAATTATACGCCTGGTACAAACAGTAACAGCATTAAATTTTGACAACAATTAGACCGGACGCACATTGAGACGCAGTTAACGCAGGCACGGCAGCGCATTTTCTGTGACTCGTGTTGTAGAATGGGACAGCGCGAATTAAAACGCAGAGCAGAACAGAACAGCACTGCGTCGCACGAGAGCGATGTGGCACTCGTGACACAGAATCTGCGCGATGCTGCGCGACATTGTAACACGTTCTCGAGTTTTAGTTGGTTTTATTTCTCCGAAATGAAAATAATTGAAGAAATTGAAGAAAATCAGTGCTGCTCTGTTCTGCTCTGCATTAAATTCGTGCTATCGTGTTCTACAACAAGAGTCACAGAAACTGCGCTGCCCTGCCTGTGTTAACTGCGTCTCAATGTGCGCCCGGCCACACAGTTTTTCTCGTACTTTCCTGCCCTGCCCTAATCTGCTCTATTCTGCCCTGCACTCCGTTTACTGCGAGACGCAGCTCAATGTGCGCCTTAGGCCGGGCGCACATTGAGACGGAGTTAACGCAGGCAGGGCAGCGCAGTTTCTGTAACTTGTGTTATAGAACGGGATAACGCGAATTGAAACGCAGAGCAGAACAGAACAGCACTGCGTCGCACGAGAGCGATGTGGCACTCGTGAATGTGACACAGAAACTGCGCGACATTGTAACACGTTCTCGAGTTTTAGTTGGTTTTATTTCTCCGAAATGAAAATAATTGAAGAAATTGAAGAAAATCAGTGCTGCTCTGTTCTGCTCTGCATTAAGTTCGTGCTATCGTGTTCTACAACAAGAGTCACAGAAACTGCGCTGCCGTGCCTGCGTTAACTGCGTGACGCAGCTCAATGTACGCCTGGCCTTAATATATTGAAACTGGGAGTAACTAACAATAAGTAAAGTTACTCTCATGTAAGAATGTAACCAAATTAATTTCGTATTCATTTTATTCAAATTTGAATTGAAAATCATACTAAAGTTATGTGTTCTCAGGGTACCAAACAAAACGTCTTTGGATTGCTTTTATTACGAAACCACATTTTTTTTATTGCCTATAATATATTGCTTATTTAAGAAAAGTCCACACACTCAGTTCTTAGAAAATTGACATAGAATATTATATAATATTAAATATTTTAATTTTTCTCATATACTTTACAATCATAATACAAATTTTCATAAAGGAAAACCAATTTAAAATTCAACTTAGATTTAATTTTCTCTACAAAGATATGAAACAAAAGAATCAGGATTTTCATTTCGATTTTTTAATCGAAGTATATAAACAGTACAATATTTATTTAATTTTGGATTAATTTTAATACTGGGAAGCGACGCTTTCTCGAAAGGATCACAATATTGTTCATATGGGACTAGATAGGTTCGTGACATTTTGAAATTTTCACATAACTTGGCTCTATGGATAAAAAAATAAGATTAAAACCGAATTTTTTGTAGCAATTAGGTGATACTGACGTTAGAAAATTACTTGCATCAACTCGAAATATACTGTAATTTTCCTTCTTCGCAATTTTTATTGATTTTTCAATCAATTTTCGCGCTAATCCACAACCTCTTGCTTCCGGGACAGTTGCTAAGAAACTAAGCTAAAACAATATAATTAAAATTCACATAGTGTTTGAAAAATTGTCAAATTGGATCGGCTGGGACTCGAACTCGAATCTCTTGGTTGCTAGCCAAGCGCCTTACCAATCAGCCTATCAAACCGCTTTTTCGGGTGCCACTTCAGTCCAACAATCAATCAAACACATCCTCTCTTTAATGCAAGACGCAATTATATTTTCAATTTCAAATGTTATCGAGTGCCTATGAATTTTAATTAACATAATGAATTGATCATATATGTCAAAGTAAATCGAGTGTGCAAGTATCAGCTAAAGCTGGACATTAAGTGAACATATGAATATTGGTGTATGTATAAATACGAACAAAAGTTCGTCATACATTAATAAGGTTTCACAGGCACTCGATAACAATTGAAATTTAAAAAAAAAAAAAAAAAAAAAACTAAAACAATATGTAGTACAGTACGGTGGTATTGAGAGAGGCCACACTGAGAGGGAGAACTGTACCTCAAATATATTCTTGACTTTATATGTTTCCCATAGATTTGGTGCTTCTGTTACGTAAATCCAGAACCGAAACAATTTTCGTAGGGTTGCGTCTTTAACTAAATTTAGTTTTTCTTTTTCGCGATCAAGATCTCTTTTTGAGGCGTTGATGTTGATTGCGAATCCTAATGGTTTTCCTGGTTTTTTGTTTGGCTCATCAGTTGTCGTTTGCCGTGCAATTAGAGATAATCCTGTAGGAGAAAAAGACAAGTTCGCAGAAGAATTGAGTCGCTTTTTGTGAAGTTGTACCTTGATTTGTTGCTGGGAGAATGCACTGTGCTAACTGTTTGCGTTGCTGATCATTCAAACCAAACGAATTTACAAATGGTTCATCTTTTAGAAATACGGTTTCCAATAAGTTTAAAATATCCTGTTGATCATTCTTTTCCACTGTTTTGATTTCATAAAGAAATTTTGTCTGAAAATTCAAACTGACGCTTGAGCAACTTTTCAAAAACAGGAAAAACTATTATCAGCCTTTGTATACCTTTTTACAATGGGCACATTGTACATCGTATATTGATTTTGACACAAGTGTTTTCACATCATTTTGTGCGGTTTGCAAGTTTCGCATATTTGAACGAACATATCTGGAAAGTGTTTTGAGCATATTAAATGAAGATTGCGGTACGGAAAATTTGTAACATGATTTGTAATCTATTTTTGTTTGGAAATTTTATTTGAAATTGTTTCAAACGACATTTTAACTGTCAAATTTTTTGGGACTATTTAAAATTTTGACATTTATTGGGTATTTCTACAGTAACAAACAAAGTAGACTTTTATGAAAATTTGATAGTTTTGATGAGGTTACGTTCATGAACAGCACAATTAAATTTTCTCTTTTGAATCTCTCCCACACTTCTTGTAGCCTTTCATGTGATTATTACCTCAACTCGCTCAAAGAAATATAGTTTTCTTTCCTATTGAGGCCATGAGACATTTTGTTCTATTTGCACTCTCCACTTAACTCTCTACCAAATTCCATCCCTCTCCCTTCCTTCTACCAAAGGGTAAGTGTTTTAAGTATATTTACTGTTGTTGGAATGTAGAACTCTTAGTTAAAGTCAAAAGACATGAGGAATTTGCTTATGGAAAATATCAGCTATTACAGCGGGTGGTATGGAGAAACTCAAGCTCAGAATTATGTTACAAAGGGTAAGAATGGCCGGCTGGCCCCCAGACGAGATTTTCAACGGCACTTTGGCTACTATAAGGGCAGCTGATAAGAAGTCTTGCTTGCAAGTTTTAGCCTCATATCTTGCGTAGTTTAGAAGTTATTTGCAATAATAGGTATTAACGCCATGATTATTTAAACCTTTATATCTCGTAAACTATTACAGATATTGAAATGAACTAAAATCCATTGAGTAGATCTAAGTTAGTACTATAATATACAGTTCTTTCAAATTTTTCCGTTTGTAAGCACTCATAAAAAATTTGAGAAAAATAATAGAAAGACACTTTTTTAGTGGTTTCTTCAGAATGACAACCACGAAAAAAGCCTCAAATATTGCACATTAGGTCCTGTTTAAGTACTGCAAGTTTCGTTAAAAACAGAAGGATGGAACACTGTTAAAGAGGAGAAACCTCGGTCGAAGCCACAATCGGAAAGATGGATTTCATCATTTCGTTATGTATTTGTGCTATGCGCACAAGATTAATTAAGAACCTGATGGTTTTGAACGATATGTACCGATATACCGATCATATCCCCCCAAATATACAATGTGTTCAAAGTTAGGTGAGGCTAATACATACCTAAATGTGTAAGAATATTTGTTGGTACGATAACGGTTATATTTCTTAACCAATCGAGCGGAAATTTGGTAATGCAACTGTTTATCTCAAGTTCTAGACTAACTTCGTAGATGGAGTCGATTGTCAATATGGGATAGTTTCAAAATGTTGAGAATTTTAAGTTTAAAATTGTTGTAATTTGAGAAACTATTTAATCAGTTATCCATATCTACGAGCTAAATTTCACTTTTAGTTAATATTTACTGATCATTAACTCTAGATAGATATACAATCATAGTATAGTAGGCAAATACTGAAATGTATACTGAAGTATGAGAGTTGTGGAAGCGGTTACGTTTCTCAGATGACAGCTTAATTTTATTATAATTATAATTGGGGTCAAGGTTTAAGTTATTCATAGATGAGCTCTTTTCGTTCAATACTTTCAAAATGGCAATAATTTAATAATATAATAATCAATTCATTAATAATGAATTGATTAATTCATTAATAATGAATTGATTAATTGATTAAATCAACTCCATCTACGAAGTTAGCCTAGAACTTGACGTAAGCAGTTACAATACCGAATAGTAGCTATATCGGTCAAGAAATATGACCGTTATCGTAAGTAGATAGGCTAGGAGAGAACGGGAGCACCGTAGAACCTCAATTATCCGGACTACTTTTTTGACCGTGTTAACAACCGTGTAGTTTGGGGTCCTACTGTACCTAGTGTATGAATTGACCTTTGACCTGGCACGTACATGTATTTAAAAATTGTTGTTGACATTTGACCCCAACACTCGCTCATACTGTTGGCCTTGAAACTCCAAAGACATGAGTCATTACTTCAACAACCACACAAGTAGTTAACCCATTGTGCGTCATCACAATTTGTTCATAACGATTTAGTTTTGTGTTAACCCATTACCCGCCAGCACTGACGTAGTTTTTGAATCCAAACCTAACGCATGCGCAGACTGAATTTAAGTACACGACGCATGCGCAGACTGAATTTTAGGTTACAATTTGATAGATGGGGCACACTATCGCGTCTAAAATGTGGGGAATACCCTAACTCGGGGGTGGCCCCAAATTTTTGACGCCGTACTGTACTTAAATTTTTGGTACACTACCGTGTCAAAAGTGCGGGCCCCCCTGACCAAAAAGGTATCCGACCACTTTTTGAAGCGTACTGTACGTGCAAACCTTGACCCCAACACGCGCTTGCCTTAATTGCGTCATTTTAAACGAAAGGTACATTACCAAGTCAAAAATGTGGGGAATACCCTAACCCACGGGGTGGCCGCTAAATTTTGTGGGGGGCACTCTACCAAGCGCTAGCCGCAATCATGACTTCAGACTCCAGATTCCAGACTCCAAATTTCTGACCGCTACTGTACTGCCGGAAATTTGGGTGTCAATTGTACTTGAGGTTTTTTTGTATATGAGTCAGCACTTTATAAGATGTTTATTTAATAAAAACTCGTGACTTTATATGGTTTGAGTTTGTTTATTTAAGATTTTTTTAGCTGACTTAGGATGATGTAATTTCATGATATGTTTGCATCATAGTCAGAGAGGATTTTTATTTAAAAGCAAGTCTCAACTTGTCAGTTCCAGGAATTTTTATCAGTTTTAAAATAAACAAAGAACCAATATCTAAATGTTTGTTTTAGCTGAATGTTTATTTTAGCAGACCTTGAAATCAGATTGTAAAACCTCATTTAAAAATTTGAGTATTTCCAGCATAATTTATAAATCAAATGAAAATTATCTTAATATCTACACACCTGTATATTATGTATACACCCCTGTATAGTAAAAGAATAAATCGCTATTTAATTTTAATTTTATAAATTCTAGTAAATGATTGTAGTCTTTATGTCAACAAAATCTAACTAAAATAATTTATCACTTTTATCAGCATTGGGAAAATATTTGCTTAATTAGCAAAAAAATAATATGTTTGCAAATAAATTCGTATATATTACTGTACAATAAATACTTGGATTATTTCTTAATATGTATACTATAGTTTAACTATGTTGTTTAATGTAAAAATTATAACAGCATTAAGATTTGCTAAATTTTTTTATAAAATAGTAGTTTTGAGGTAAAAAATTTATAGAATATCATCTTAAAACTTACATCACAAATACATAATATAATTATAATATACAAATGCATGTGTACGGGTGTATTCTTATACAGGGTGTATCATGAAATATGCTTTTCAATTAGAATAATAAATAAGATTTTTTTTCAATACTTTTATAGGTTAACGAAAGTAACTTCTTCCTGTAAAAAATAGGGGAATTCAGGGTAATAATTAAATAAAACGCACATAATTTTTTCTTTTTTAATTTTATTTATAGAATATGTATACAGAAATTAAATTGCTTAAATCTATATATTACATAAAATCTATTTATTTTCCATATAAAAATTTTTTAAAAGAATACAATTTTCTAAAGAACAAATTTTATCTGAATGAAGCATACAGCGTCTTGAATAATATTCATCTCGCAGAATGGAAATCTTCGGTACATCAAATATTTCCTCCAAATTCAGAATCCACGGCTGGTTTTCGGTGTCATCAAACAAATTTGAAATCCATTTCTTCTTTTCACCACCCTTGACGTATATAACATCATACTTCTTTAATATAGGTTTCAATATGGTATGAAGTTTTTTGTATGGAATAAATCCATACGACCAAGGTATCCCATGCCAATTTCGGTAAAGCCAACTGGCTACTCGTTGATATTTCTTCGGCAACTCGTTGAAATCAAACGGTGCGTCGAATATAAGATGTAATATATCATCCGAATTTTCTGCAGCAATACCAACTTCTTTAAAATAAAATTCGTTGTTAGCTCCTTGATAGCCTTGTATGTCAAGAAACGCCATTTTTTACCGCCACCGTAGAACTGAAATTATTCACACAATCCACAACTTTATATAGAATAATTAAAAGTGGTGGGGGTAATTAGGTATACTTTTTAACCAGGTTAGTTAGTGGAATGTATTCGAAAATGACATCATGAACTAAAATGGCTATTGCTGTCGTACCAGCCGGAATATCTTTATTACATTTAAATTCTAAACGAACATCAACTGAACCGCTTTTCAGTGACTCATTTTGATGTGAGCAATCGATAAAAACTATCGGAGCTATAGTTTTAAAATTTTCCCAATTTAAGAGCGGTTCATTGGAACGATGATAGTATGAGGATTGAAAGCGGGTATACATATCATAAAGTATTGCATACTGATTAATATCAAATTTAATATTCAAATCATCATAAGGGTACACTTGTGAATTTAGGTAAACTTTGAAATTATTTAAATCACAATGATCAAACTTAGAAACATTTTTATCCTTTTTCTGTAAAGCGAAAATGATATATCGCGGTTTTTCTAGCTGTGTAGTTGTTTTTACAACCCAAGTGTTTTGTTGTGTAGTGGGTAATGCAGGTTGAATATAAGTTTCCCACGCTCTAAAACTAATCTGTATAGGTTCAGTTTTTTCAACATATTTTAGCAGTGATAATTTAATTTCATCTGATACAGTTACATGTGGAACACGCCATTCGAGTTTATTTATTTCAAATTTTAACGAATCCGATTCTGAAACAATTACATCGTTGTCAGTTCGTGCACGAATAAGAATTAATTCATGCTTTGCGTTTAACATAATTTTTCCGTAATCCTCAGCGAATCCCAATAATTTTCTAAGCGGAATGCAAAAGTTAAAGTTGGCTTGTGGTAATTTTATTGTACAATCATTATCAATCGACCAACCAGCATTTAGTAATTGTTTACTCTCATCATCGTTTAACGATAAATAATTTTTCAATGTCGATGTTAGACCAACATACCTAACACGTTCAAGTTCAACCCCATTTAATTCATATCTAATTTCATCGAATAGAAAGGCAATACAATTATTAACCAATTTTATATCTGGAACGGCATTTTCATTATTTAAAATTTTCCCCTCAATGTAAATAAAACTTTCACTAGGTAAAATGTACAAGTCCTGGTTTTGAATTAATATTCTAACTTCGTCATTATTCTTAAAGGATCGTAAAAAGGGCGCATATGTATGATATTCAAAGTTCGTAATGCTATCATCAATTTGTGAGCCACCAGGAATATTTAATACGTCGCTGTATACCATTTTCTTTTAACTTTGTGACCCAATGCTTCAAGAAATGCTAAACGTTCAGGTGAAATACGCTGTTGCTTAAATGCTTTACGTTTAATGGTATTCAACTGAATGAGCTCAGGCTGTAAAAACGCTCTATTATATAGCCTAGCGGCGGGTTGCTCCAGATTGTAAATTAACATGGTCTCAAATGCAAACGTACTGTGATTGTTTCACCGCGAAAGTCAACCAAATCACCGTCTTGATCGACAATTTTCAACGAAAGAGATGTTAACTCTCTAACGGTTACTGGTGAATAGATTATATTTCGCGGTACCTCAACTATTTTATACCCTGGCGCAACAAGAGGTGAAAATTCGTGAAGTGTGTGAGCTAGCATACCATTCATATAAGCATTACTCGTAATATTAGATTCAATGCGTATTGCATTCACCTTCATAATACTAACAGGCTCATTAGATGAGTGAAGTTTGTTTGGTTCCAATATCCGTTTAGTAAACCCTAAAAGTGAACCAATTGTATTAGGTTTAGTGAAATCAATAGCTTTATTGCTAATTATTTCGCATTTGAGTGTGTTATTATTAGCCCTTAGATGTATGTATGGTTTATCATTTTCGTTGTTATATATTATATTACCATACTTGTTGTAAATAGTTTTGTTTATATATGTAGCTAAATCATCTATTTCAAAGGTGCCGGTAGGAAATGATATTACATCATTATCACCGTAATGTAATAAATTATTTTTAGCAGTTACGTTAGGAATTGAATTGTATACTTGGAAATCTAATAGAGCACACTCATATTGATTTCTAAGTTGAATTGCCGGAAAATAGTGTGCAGTGAGTATAGAAGTATTTCCCGACAAAGTTAATGTGAACGCCATGACTTCGTCTTTCGAAATGACAAACATACGTGAGCGTTGATTTCTTTTATAAATATTTATCACCATCACCGTAATATTTATTATAAAGAAACTCCAAACATAAATGACCACATTTATAGGAATTGTAATCTTGATATTTATTATAATTGTATGTAATATTGTTTCCACTGAGGTAGTGAGCCACTTCAAGCGGTGGTTTTAAATTACCAAAACTATCAAAATAATCTACCTGATTACCATTTTTCCAGTAACAGGTCCAATGAGTACCAGGTCCGGTAGAACTATCTAAATTTAAAATACCGCATTCATTATACCACGGTCCACGTTTGGGTAAATTATCACGCATAAATACACCACGAAAATGGGGTAAATATTTCGCATATTTACGTAAATCTCTATCTGTTAGTGCCCGCTCGGGCAATTTCATTATAAGTTTTTTGGATACGGTTGCAAGTATAATCCTAATCCTTTTCTATATGGTTTTATATACAAACCCCGGCCATTACGTATAGCAATAGCCTCCATCGTTCGGTTATGGCGTTCACTTTCATTCAACTGTTTTTGTGCCGCTTTAGCATCATTAATAGCTTTCGCAATTCCTGATGCACCCCCGGCTAGCGCACCGGCTGCCGAAAGTGCCGCAAAAATTGGTAAAAGTGGTAGAACACCACCCGTTTTAGGTATTGGAATAATACGTGGTGTTTTAATTTTTTTACCCCTAGCTGCAACTTTAGCCGCTTTAAGAGCAAGCTTTACAGCATTATTAATTGGTTCACGTTTTAATTTTTTAACGGTACCGCGTACACTTCGTCGCACTTGACCGAGTGTAGCCTTTTTGTTCACACGCATACCAAGTTTTACTTTAGCTTTCATTGCGTTTGTTACGGCCCACGCAGCAGCTTTTTCACCAAATTTTGCGTCTGAAGATTTAACTCGATCCCAGGCTGCGTTTGCTAAAATTAAATCTGCCTTATGTCGATCAGAGAGATTTTTACTTTGCGAGTAAGCGATATCGTGTGCCTTACAAGCTTCGTCTAATTTATTGATCCCCGGATCACCTCTTGCTAATCTTTCTTGTAATTTTGTACCCGGTCCACAATACTGATAGCCAGGTATGTGAAGTTCAAATGGCAATTTGTTAATTAATGAATTAACAAGTCCACGACCACTTCGTTGTTGTTGCCGGTTGTGACGTAACATTAGAACTGAATGCTAATAAAATTTGATTCGAGCTATTTATAGATTCATGAAAAATTGAAATGAATCAATTTCATGAACAGCTAATTTACAATTTTGATCACTTTCAATCAAATAAATCCTCTTTTTACAACAATTAGAAATTATAATACATAGATGCATAATATCATCCTTTTCAATATGATTAAAAGTTATTGACAACAATGGTTCATCAGAATCGTTAAACCATTTAATTTCATTGTTGTCGGTAACTTGTGGATCACTGCAACAATTAAATTCATTGTTGACGAGTATACATTCAAGACCTAAGGTGCGCCAATCCACGCTGTAGTGATTCATGATGACTACTGCGCGTAAGTATATAAGGGGCTGAGCGCTTATATAATAAATCAGTAGCGTTAAAAATGCGTTTCGTAAAACAAGATGTTGAACTGCCAATCAAAAATATGGATTTTGTATCAATCACACTAGCTGAAAAAAAGCATGGCCCCTTATTACCGAATAGTATAAGATGTATAATCTCTGGTCCTTCGGGGTGTGGCAAGACTAGCATTTTATTAAATTTATTAGAACATCCGAATGGATTAAGTTTTGAAAATATTTATCTCTATTCAAAATCACTCTGTCAACCAAAGTATGAGTATTTGAAACGCGTTCTCAAACCGATAAGGGGTTTAGGATATTTTACTTTTTCTAATAATGATGATGTTATAGCACCAGAAGATGTAAAAAATAATTCAATTTTTATATTTGACGATGTTGCAACGGATAAACAAAATAATATTAGAGCATATTTCAGTATGGGGCGTCATAAAGATGTTTCAGTCTTCTATCTTTGTCAGACGTACAGTTTCATACCAAAACAATTACTTAGGGATAATGCTAATTTAATAGTTTTATTTAAACAAGATTTGACTAATATCAAACACGTTTTCCAAGAACATGTAGGTAGTGACATGTCATTCGATCAGTTCAAAGAAATTTGCAATGAATGTTGGCGTGAAAGGTTCAACTTTTTGGTTATAGATAAAGACAGTGAGTTGAATAGCGGAAGGTATCGTAAAAATTTCGATATCTTTATTCAAATTAAAAACTGATCTATAACATATAGATTATTTCTATATGAAATACCATTGTGTTTCGAACCGAAATAGACTAACTCATTTTACCATTTACATATAGTTCATTGCTAGATGATACTATACTTACTCAGCATCAATATTCAGATACTTGCCCCTGAATATAGGCAATTACACTGCGTTGCCAAGTGGCCCCATACCTACTGATGCAGTGCGGTTGGACCGAAATAGTGTGCGGTTCAACCAAAAACGTGTGCGGTTGGACCGAAATAGTGTGCGGTTGGACCGAAAATGTGTGCGGTTCGACCGAAAATGTGTGCGGTTCGACCAAAATAGTGTGCGGTTCGACCGAAATAGTGTGCGGTTCGACCGAAAATGTGTGTGGTTGGACCGAAATAGTGTGCGGTTCGACTGAAATAGTGTGCGGTTCGACCGAAATAGTGTGCGGTTCGACCGAAAATGTGTGTGGTTGGACCGAAATAGTGTGCGGTTCGACTGAAATAGTGTGCGGTTCGACCGAAATAGTGTGCGGTTCGACCGAAATAGTGTGCGGTTCGACCGAAATAGTGTGCGGTTCGACCGAAATAGTGTGCGGTTCGACCGAAATAGTGTGCGGTTCGACCGAAATAGTGTGCGGTTCGACCGAAATAGTGTGCGGTTCGACCGAAATAGTGTGCGGTTCGACCGAAATAGTGTGCGGTTCGACCTAAAATGTGTGTGGTTCGACCGAAAATGTGTGCGGTTCGACCGAAATAGTGTGCGGTTCGACCGAAATAGTGTGCGGTTCGACCGAACTAGCGTGCGGTTCGACCGAAATAGTGTGCGGTTCGACCGAAAATGTGTGCGGTTCGACCGAAATCTCTGTTCAGTTCATCAATTCGGTTCGAAAAAGCTATAAAATGGCTGTGTACACGTTCACACTGCACATTTGCAAGTAAACTGTAATAGCATAAGCACGCACACACTATGGATAGCGAACGGGAGCTAAAACGAAAAATCATCAATGCTACAAAATCTATACGCGCCAAATACCGTGCGCTCAAAGATAGTCAGTTTAAACGAGAGAAAAATTTACAAGAATCATTTAAGCCAATAACGGAGCCACTTAAGGAACTAGCTGCTGAAATAAGAAACGAACCAATAAAAAGTTTCTTGCTTAAAGATGAAAAACCTAAAATTAAAAAAGCACGTTTTTCAACCGATTCTGATGTCGATATAAAGTCACATTTTCTTAGTAATGATAATAATGATGATGATACTGAGATATTTAGGTCAACGCTTATGGAACAAAGTAGTCAACCTACAACAAGTCAACCTACAGCAACACCTTATGTGATGGAACAAAGTAGTCAACCTACAGCAAAACCCTATGTTGGTGCACTAGCTGAAAAATATCTCACGTTGGCAACCACACGTAGAGCTAAAAGAACCCTTGATCGTACCTATGGACCGCGTATAGATGAGCGAACAAATAAATGGATGATTGGTAATTCTGAATTGGATATAATTGATGATAATTTTATTATTAACAACATCGTTTACCCCGGTACTGAAGGTCTCTTTGAGTTAATGTTTAAAAAATATCCAAATCATCATGTATACACAGAGTCGGATTTAGATACTTATAAGACCATTTTAAAAAGTACTAATGCGCATAAAAGAAGTTATAATATTAATGCACCAGTTAATTCAAATCAAAGTTATAAGTATAGAATAATTATAAAAAAACTTTTTCCATCGTCACCAAGGTACACGTCAACACCCAAGCGACAACCAACCGGTTCCGGTTTAATGCATTATGATGCTAATCAAACGATTGATTATCGTTATTGGAATGATATAGACGAACTTATCGATAGACTAATATTATTGGTTGCGTCACAGCAAGCTGGACACACCAATCATCAAAATGAGATACAAGCCATTTTAGAGGAATTGCGCGAGGCTGATGTAATAGAATAAATACAGGTGATCAACCTGATTAGATAGTCATTTCAAACATGAGCGTTGACAAATTCGGTCGATTCAGCAGTGGCGGAAAAGCCGCTTCCATTAATTTAACAACGAATGGTGATTACGATATGAAAGGTAAACGTCTGACAAACGTTCGCACACCTAAACATAAAGCTGATGCTGTTAACTTGGCTTTTCTTAATGAAGCGCTTGCTAAAATTTCGGACGGTATGACAACACTTGAAAATTCACATAAACAATTTGAATCAATTGTAACCGCAAAACTTAGTCATTTGGAGAACATGGATAATGAGTTGAAAATGGTAATGGAAACTATTGCAAATGCGGTATTTAAAGAGGAATTTCACGTTAAATTTAAGCAATTAGAAAATAAAATACAATTTATTTCGAACCTATATAAGCAACTCACTGTAAATACCATGCCAACAGTTCAAGATGAGTAAAGTTAAAGAACAAGTTGTAAGCGAATTACACAAACCGGCTCGTAAAAATTTCAAAAGGCGTCGTGTTATAACTAAGGGTATCGATGATTTATGGCAGGCTGATCTTGTTGAAATGGGTGCTTATGCGAAAGAAAATCATGGATTTAGGTACCTGTTGACAGCTATTGACACATTTTCGAAGTATGCTTGGCCTGTACCGGTAAAAGATAAATCTGGAGTGCTTGTTACTGCTGCTATGGAATTAATATTCAAACAGAGCAAGCGCACACCGACGCACCTTCAAACAGACGACGGCCGAGAATTTTTTAATACTAACTTTAAAGCGTTAATGGAAAAACATAATATTAATCATTATTCTACGTATAGTACGTTAAAAGCTTCAATCGTTGAACGTTTTAATCGTACCATTAAGAATAAACTTTGGCGTGCTTTTTCTCTAAACGGTAATTATAAATGGTTGCAATTAATTAACGATTTAGTTGATGAATATAATAGAACAAAGCATCGTACAATCAAAATGGCTCCACGAGATGTCACTGCTGATAATGAAGCATATTTATTATCTAATGTATACAGTAATATAAAAATTGCTGGTGCAGCCAAGTATAAAGTTAACGACTTTGTTCGAATTAGTAAATTTAAATCAATCTTTGAAAAAGGCTACACACCGAATTGGTCTACGGAAATTTTTAAAATCGTCAAAGTTAAACATACAAATCCGGTCACATATCTACTTGAAGATATCAATCAACGGCCTATCCGAGGCAGCTTTTACGAGTATGAACTACAGAAAGTTAAATATCCTGATGTGTACCTCGTGGAACGAATTCTGAAGAGACGTGATGGGAAAGTATTGGTCAAGTGGCTTGGTTTCCCATCGGATAACAACAGCTGGATTCAAGAATCTGATATTGTTTAAATAATATACTTTTTAATAATCTGTAAGATAAAAAGGTTTTTTTCAAATAAATAACACATATATGTAAATAATTATTGTTCTTTATTTTTTAAAATATAAGTATGAATACAAAATATTTTCACAATAAATGTATATGTAATATTTTTTTTACAATAAATGTTTTGTATATGAAATATTTTTTTACAATAAATGTATATGAAATATTTTTTACAATAAATAAATATTAAAAATTGTATGATTTGTTTATATATTCAATAACACCCGAACGTAATTGTTTCATGTTTTCAGGTAACTGATCCCATACTTGACAAATTCGTTGTGCATATTCGGGTATCATATATGCATACAGATGTTGCACCCAAATATCATATTTCAATAGTTGTTTTGTTAAGTATAATAACATATCGAAATTTCTGACTTTTGTATACAAATAAGGATGAGTCAGAAATATGTCTTCAACGTGTGAAATCCGTGTTGCAAATGTCAATGGTTCACCAACAGGCGGTTGAAAGTTTTCCTCCATTTTCACACCATTCTTGCACATTTCACAGCGAATTTTCAAACCAGGTGGTCCATCAATATGATCTTGTTGCCATGGTCGATTATAATGTTCAAAACATGGTTCACATTCTTGAAACATGGCTCGATAATCGGATGGTAACCAAATCCAGGCGCGTTGTATGATGTTCGCACCATAACTTTTCAACACATTCAAACTGATCCACTTGTAGATTTGAAGAAATGTTTCCAAAGTCAGTTCGTTCAGCAGCATTGGTTCACGTTCGAAAAATTCACCAATTGAAACATCCATTTTATCCCACTCCATTGATTCCGGTTCAGACAATTTCAAATTTTGCATTTTTACAATAGCATCAATTGTTTTTTCGTAGGTATCAACCCGTTTACGTAGTTTATCCAGTTCACTTGAAAATATTTGTAGCCGTTTCCAGTAAGCCGATGATGACGATGCCATTTCCACTTGCGTACTAATTTAATGAGTAATGTCCCCATGCTAAAGTATCCGTTTCCCCCTCCACAATATATCGTTTCGTATCGTACGGGCTGAGCGCCACCTTGTTCTGAGTTACACTATACACGTTATGTTTTTTCGATTGTATCAGGTTTTGTTGTCGGTTTATGATTGTATTGTGTTTTAAACAGTCCACGTAATCGTTGAAAGTTATCGTTTTCTTAACCACAGAGTTCTTTACACCTTTCGCTTTCTTCGTGTGATCCTCGCCGTCCACTTGACAACTATACATTTTCGATCTTAAGCCCACAAATTTTGTAAAGATTCGTCCATTTAGCTCATCCTTCATTAACCCGGGTATTTTCTTATTGACTCTTGGCATGTTATATTGATTATCCGCGTTGTAATCCGACGTATCGAAGTATTGAATATCTCGTTTCATTATTTCGTAAATATCTGGGCATTTTATCTCGTAAATCAATGAATCCGTGTCTGTGTAGAGTAATTTGCTGTTGTTCCCGAACGTTGGCTGTATGTAGTTGTAATGAAAATCGTAGACACATGTTTTCGAAATATCCAGAATTGCTTGCCCGACGTATATTGGTTTGTTCATAAACACTTCCGTTTTCCGTAGTTCGACTGCGATAAGATTCTCGTCAAATATGGTGCGGCTGTGGAAATTCGGTTTTGCTATCATAACTTCCGCACCATATCGTCCATACCATTTCGTTAACAGTTTCACAATCGAGTGTTTCCGTACATTTTCCATCGTTTTTCCGAAGACCGCGTTGTTGAGTAGCTTGTAGAGATTTTTCTCGAATTCATTTCCCGCCGTTTGTCTTAGAGCTGTGTTTAAATCTATGTAGGATTTAAGCCAAGGTGATTGATCGAATTGTAGCACTCTATGTATTTTCTTTAATTTCATCCCGTGTTGTAGACATTGTTTCAGGTTCCGATAGTGTATCACGTATTTCTGTTTGTTGTATAGCGTTGCCAATAACATTTCCTGTTTAGTACCGGGTGCACACATTCTCTCTGGACATAATGGTAAATCGTTGTGTTTATCGTGCAGTTCTCTCGGGTATTCCAAATCCACTTCCAGTAAATATCCTATTGGTGAATCATCGCTTATTTCTCGAACATCTATCTCGGTATTATCCATCCATTTGAAATTTCCCGTTGGTAAGTATTGTGACATTGCCCATCCATATAAGTTGTTCACGTCATAGTACATCAGGTATTTTGATTCCTCGTCCGGATCGTAGGTGTTCATATATTTATTGTTTGCTGTCGCGTATCGGTTACTACACTGGCTCAATCCACCTCGAATACCACGTTCAATGAATAATAATTGATCCACATCAGATATCAGTTCTAACTCTACTTTTGTATATTTTAAGGCTGCATCCCACGTAAGTCCCGGCGTCGTGTAGTAATGAGCTGGATCTAATCCGTGTGTGCGCATGCATGTATCCCGAAAATTCTCGAAAACATCCGCGAGTAGTAGTATGTCCGTTTTCATATATAAATCCGAGTATTCTCCAAGCGTCTGTATGTTGAACGTGTTCCAAACTTGTTGTGCGTGTGTATAGTCATCCATGGTGATATCGTTGTCGTTGAGTCGATTGTAGAATTTCTCCCGTGATGGTAAACATGTTTCTTCCAATTTATCCCAGCCTGATATGTAGTCGTACGGAAAAACACCTTTGCGCGTAAGTAATTTGTAGTCGGTATCCGGAAATTGTGATTTAACTACGTTGAACTCGTTGAGATATGAAGATAATTTATCCAAACTTGATGCCATAAATCGGAAAGAGTCGATGAATCTAAATGTAATTTCGCTGCCCGTAACATGTTTAGTGAATGCAATATATCGTTCCTTGTTGATTGGTAGTAAGTCGACACGTCCCTCGAATGCTGTTGCTATATCCTTTATTACGAAATGTGCATCATAACCACTCAAGTTGTGGAATACAACAGGAATCATATGAAAATCCTTATAATTCAAGTTGCATCCCTTGTGCGCAGGTCCATTGTATTCGCCGGTGAAGTGGTTATGATCACGAACCACAATATCCTCAGGTTTGAATGGTTTCTCGCAGATGTGGCACCCGGTACTTCGTTGTTTAAGTTGCTGTTGTTCCTCTGGTGTTAACTCGTTCATTGGTATTATGTTGTCATATATGGGTTCCAAGATATTTTCACGTAACGTTGCCAGTTCTTCCGCGAACCATTTTTCGCAATTCGGCCCGCGGTATGATCGATAGTAGCTTAGTTGGTTGTTGTAGGAGCAGTGAAAGTAGTAACCGATACTGTATGCCCGATGTTGTTGATACGTTGTCGTGTTTTTCTGATTTTCGTTATCCGTTACAGGTTGTAGGAATGATTCCACGTCGGCGTAAATTATAAATGGAACACGTTTCTTGTTGCTGTAGTTCTTGAACGATATGTATTTGCTTTTCCCTTCTGGCATTATCACCCGACAGTTGTTCATGTTCACGCAGTCTTCGGTATGTTTGATCAGTTTATCTTCTGTACGAAAGTAATTCAGGCATCGATCGCAGATGTATTTTTTTCCATTACGATTTGATAGTTGTCTTGACACGAGTCGCGATAAGTCCTTAATCCAGCAGAAATGGTAGCGTAAATCTTGATCGTTGTCCTGTTCGTTGTCTTCATCCTCGTAATACTCGTTCTGGATCATTAAAAGGTTTATGTGGTTTTGTTTCTTCTCTCTCGTTAGCGCAGCAGGTACGGTTTCGAAATGTCCATTTTGTTTCTTTAACATAAACACGTTGACTGATATTGTTGGGTTCTGTTTCTCGAATTTGCTCAGTTGTTGGATCGTCATTGGGAACTGTATCCCGTCTAAATTTAGCACCGTTGAGTAGTGTGGGTACGCTGATGTTCTGTTAACACACCCTCGCTTTGCTGGATAAAGTGCCGATACCATTGCCCACGCGAAACAGGCGTCATCGTTGAAGTTTTCAATGTTGATACATGCTTGTTTTCGTTTTATTTCCTGTGGCAATTCGATGTAGCTTGATCCACGGAAAGGTGTGTATTTGTTCACGTTCACGGCTAGGTTGATTATGCTTGATAAAGCCCATCCGCTTCCCGACTCGGTAAACTCGCTCAATTTTCTCAAAATTGGTTCCCGTACATGTTCCATGTAGCACTGTTTTAAGTTTGTTCCACGATCTATTATGATATTTGGTGTATTGAAATGTTTCATGTCGTATTTGTCCTCGTCACCATCAGTTTTCACAAATAACCCGCAAAACGTTGTGTTAACTTTTATCGTTAAGTATTTTTTTAATATATTTTGTATTCGCCGAGTGAACATCGATGTAGCGTCGTCTAAAAAGTCCTTTGGTTCTATGTGTGTTATGTTAGTAACCACTCCCGTTCGTATTCGACTTGCAAATGCGGATTCCACGTCAGCCCATTGAATTCTATCAGATCTTTTACGTTGATTTCGATTCATGCCGGCACCTGAAACAATCAACATAAAAAAATTATTTATCAAATTTATAAAAAATCATTAAAAAAAAAAATTATATTTAAAAACTTACCATGTTGATATATCAAAATTATAAAAAAATCATTAAAAAATAAATTTATATTTGAAAAAACTTACCATGTTTTCGTAGTGCCTTCATTCTGATTCGAAATCCTTTCATTTTTCCCGCACATGATTCAAAATGTTTGCGTTGTCCCAAGTTTTCCGCTCCACGTATAGCCTTGTTGATTAGTCGTATGTTGGTATTTGTGTGTTTCATCCATTTTTCCAATTCATCTGCATCCCGGGTATCCATTTCCAGTAATGATAGCGCGTTTCGTACATTTTCCACCATTCTAGTTGCCACGTCGTTTAATGAAGCCATTGTTGTATTTTAATTTTAAAAAAATCTCGATACAAATTCTTGCAACAATAACAATATTAACTGCTTGAAGTTTGCTGAAGAAGTGATTTGAGGGGGCACGCAGACCTCAATTTATACGAATTTGACTGCTCGAAAAATTCTGGAGGGGAATCACAAAAAATGCTGGCTCAGAATTTTTACAACGCAAATAACCGAAGGTCAAATGTCAAATTCCGAGAAATTTATTTCGCATTTGAAACCTAATAAAAGAATTGCTGACTAATTTTAAATAAACAAAAATTAAAACTTATATAAACAAATTGAAAAAACCCCCGATTATTATTAGGCCATAAATTAAAAATTCCGAGAAAACTATTTCGTATTTGAAATCAAACAAAGAAATTGCTGTGTTGTCAAAATCTTAAATAAACATTTTTTAAACTAAAACTTATATAAATAAACAAATTAAAAAAATATCTGAGTATGAGTCAGCAAAATCTTAAATAAACATAATAAAATTAATGATTTACGATGACATTAATGTAAACAAATTCCTGGAACTGACAAGTTGTGACTTGCTTTTAAATAAAATTGCCCTCTGGCTATGATGCAAACATATCATGAAATTACATCATCCTAAGTCAGCTAAAAACATCTTAAATAAACAAACTCAAACCATATAAAGTCACGAGTTTTTATTAAATAAACATCTTATAAAGTGCTGACTCATATACAAAAAAACCTCAAGTACAATTGACACCCAAATTTCCGGCAGTACAGTAGCGGTCAGAAATTTGGAGTCTGGAATCTGGAGTCTGAAGTCATGATTGCGGCTAGCGCTTGGTAGAGTGCCCCCCACAAAATTTAGCGGCCACCCCGTGGGTTAGGGTATTCCCCACATTTTTGACTTGGTAATGTACCTTTCGTTTAAAATGACGCAATTAAGGCAAGCGCGTGTTGGGGTCAAGGTTTGCACGTACAGTACGCTTCAAAAAGTGGTCGGATACCTTTTTGGTCAGGGGGGCCCGCACTTTTGACACGGTAGTGTACCAAAAATTTAAGTACAGTACGGCGTCAAAAATTTGGGGCCACCCCCGAGTTAGGGTATTCCCCACATTTTTTGACGTGATAGTTCGTTTAAGATGACGTACTTAAGGGAAGCGCGTGTTGGGGCCAAGGTTTGCACGTACAGTACGTTTCAAAAAGTGATCGGATACCTTTTTGACCAGGGGGGTCCACACTTTTGACACGGTAGGGTACCAAAAATTTAAGTACAGTACGGTGTCAAAAATTTGGGGCCACCCCCGAGTTAGGGTATTCCCCACATTTTAGACGCGGTAGTGTGCCCCATCTATCAAATTGTAACCTAAAATTCAGTCTGCGCATGCGTCGTGTACTTAAATTCAGTCTGCGCATGCGTTAGGTTTGGATTCAAAAACTATGGCGGGTAATGGGTTAACACAAAACTAAATCGTTATGAACAAATTGTGATGACGCACAATGGGTTAACTACTTGTGTGGTTGTTGAAGTAATGACTCATGTCTTTGGAGTTTCAAGGCCAACAGTATGAGCGAGTGTTGGGGTTAAATGTCAACAACAATTTTTAAATACATGTACGTGCCAGGTCAAAGGTCAATTCATACACTAGGTACAGTAGGACCCCAAACTACACGGTTGTTAACACGGTCAAAAAAGTAGTCCGGATAATTGAGGTTCTACGGTGCTCCCGTTCTCTCCTAGCCTATCTACTATCGTACCAACAAATTTTGTTACACATCTATATATTAAGCCGGTTCTACACGATGCTACGACTGTTTCTTCCAACGTTCGATCGAACGTTTGATGCAAGTAAGTTCGACAGTTGGTGCTGCGAATGTTCCTGCTACACGGTGAATCGAATGTTTGATCCAATTCATATGATGATGTGTTGGTACAAACGTTTATTCAGTGGACGAGGATGTCATCTGTCTGATGTTATCTCTAATGTTATACACTGATCCTGTCTCTCTTCATATGAACGAGTCGTGTGGCCGTTGAGTCGAACCGACGAACATTGTCCTTCAAACGTTCGAAGCATCCCTTTGATTCGGTGCAAGAATACCGACATCGTCTGGAACATGGCCAAATGCGAACGTTCGACGCTCGACATTGAACGCTAGTGGGTTCGAACAACGGCCACACGATCCCACGAATCATCAAACGTCCAATGTTCGTAGCATCGTGTAGAACCGGCTTTAGCCTCACTTAGCCTTGAACACATTGTATATTTAAGGGTTATGATCGGTATATCGGTACACATCGTTAAAACTCCACTAGGTTCTTAATTAATCTTGTGCGCATGGCGTAAACACATAACGAAATGATGAAATCCATCTTTCCGATCGTGGCTTTGATCGAGGTTTCTCCTCTTTGACACCCTTTTGTTTTTGACAAAACTTGCAGTACTTAAATAGGACCTAATGTGCAATATTTGAGACTTTTTTCGTGATTGTCACTCTGGAGGAACCACTAAAAAAGTGTCTTTCTATTTTTTTTCTCGAATATTCTATGATTGTTTACAAACGGAAAAATTTCAAAGAGATATATATTATAGTACTTAGACCTACTCACTGATTTTTAGTTCATTTCAATATCTGTAATACCTTACGAGATATAAGGGTTTAAAAAATCATGGCCCTAATACATATTATCAGAAATAACTTCTAAACTACGCAAGATATGAGGCTAAAACTTGCACGCAAGACTTCTTATCAGCTGCTCTTACAGTAGCCAATGTGCCGTTGAAAATCTCGTCTGGGGGCCAACCGGCGATTCTTATCCTGGGATACCCTTTATTTGAAATTTCTAAGAGCACATACACGTAATCCATTTTGTCCTAAGAATAAGATGGGAAAAAACCACATATTTTTTAGTTATTCTCGAAGACCAGTTTTCATAGGATAATTACCGGTTCAAAAATCAATCTCATGTTACTTTTCCCATTTTTTACGAATTTAAAAAAAAAAAAAATAAAAGCATTCATTTTCTTACCGAAAAAAGTACATTGGTATCTAAAATCTAGATTTCAAAACGTAATTTATATTTTGATGTTTTGTTAATACAAATGAATACTTATGCCAAAATTACTACAGTTCGTTTCAATTGATCTGAAATTAAGCATTTGTAACGCTACCAGTTAAGAAAAACCACGTATTAATCTTTTTGATTCAGATACCAAAACACAATATACCATCAAATCCTATATCTTTCAAAAAAACCAATTAATCTATAAATTATGAATTATATATAAATGCATTTGGCTACCTACTAATGTCATTACTAAAATTGAAACGATAATAATTTAACCTCATTCCAAAAATTTGAATTTCCCTTACCCTATGCAATTAATATGCAAATAATATGTAAATGATTGATATTTTCAACTATATACCATCAACAAAATTTATGCAAAGCAATATCATTTTGCCGTAAAGTAAACAAACTTTATTTAAACTAAACCATATATAAAGTAGATAGTTTCGGCTCCCATTAAACCATGATCGGATTCTACATTATTGCAACATACATACATATTATTTTATAGACACACAGTCACGTATTCAAAGTGCATATGTGTTTTTTGTTACGTCACGTTGCCTGTGTGTCTGATGTGTACGATTACGACAACTTTTTCCTTAAACTTACCGCACAATGTCACTCACTCACTCACTTGATGCAGTTAATTTTAAAGTAGTTCAAATGTTTGCGCGTTGTAACTCAACGTATAGGCAGCATCCTCCCATATCCCCCCACTCAACTTAAAAACATGCTTAGAAATTGAAAAAGTGACCACGAGCGTCCTAGTGGTTGGTGTTTTTTTAATCGATGCAGAATTTAAAATAAAATATAAAATTCAAATACTATTTTTTGATCAATGCTTAAAATTGATAAAAATAAGTAATTTGACAAGTATAAAATATCATATTTGTCAATAGTTTTTTCTCTCTCTAAAAAAATGTTATAAATTTTTGAAGTGAAAACTTCTTTAGCGGCGTTGTACACTTTTTTTGTAATGGGTAAAAAATGTTAAACTCGCGTCAGGTCACGTGACCTGATCGAAAATTCGTAAGATCTGATCAAAAATTCGTAAGACGGATGGAAAGTAGACAGTCAGTAGAGCAGACAATAAACTGCGTTGTACACTTTTTTTGTAATGGGTAAAAAATGTTAAACTGGCGTCAGGACACGTGACCTGATCGAAAATTCGTAAGACGACAGTACATAACAGTAGACAGTAGTACAGAATACAGAACGAACGGTAGTATCTCTATACTACTGAAAACAGTGTAACACGAAAGGACAGATAGATATATACGGGTTTACTCCAATAGCACTAATTTTAAGCCCTATCTCATTAAACATTAATTTTAGAATAGAGATAAAAAATTTTTAAAAAGAGATTCTTGTAGGGATTACCGAAGAGAACATTTGTGCAAAATGTGAACTCCCGGAAATGTTTTTTTTTATTGTTTAAACAATATTGAAAATTCATAAATAGCGTTTTTTGAGCTTTCACCGCTTACGCAACGAAAACGGTGATAGATACATTAAAACGTGTTAAAACCTTTTTTGTAGAGAATCGAATTCTCTACAAAAAAGTCAGCGAGAGCACCTGTCTATCTTGTACAGGTGAAAAGATACAGCTCTCCAAACGCGCACTCAAAAGTCCACTTTTTCTAGCGTTCCGGCAGGGTGTGCCGTGTACGATAGCGCAGTAAATAAATACTGTATTCTACCACATAAATGATAGTACTTTTATACTAATAATTAAAGCAATTCGGGCAAAATTAATCCCTAACCATTCCAAAATATCAAAAATGCACAACGTTAATATTCAAGTTTTCACTTCTGCCGGCACTCCCGGAGTGCAACCCGTCGTTTTTTTTTCTACTCCTACTATTAAAAGTAAAATTTTGCGCACGGCTAGCTATATGTAAAAATTAACAATTGCCCACACAATGCGGAACTAGCCGTGGGAAATTATTTCCCACGGCTTAATATAATAAAAAAGTAGGCTCTGTCTTTGATTTAACATAACAAAAATATACATATGTATGTTGATTATTTATTATTGTTTCCATAGTTTCAAAGTATGCTTTTGCAAAAATTTGAATATCTTATCATTGACATTATAAATTTAAAAAATTTTCACTACTTATTTAAATTTTATTTTAAATATTTATAAATTAAAAATCAAAAAGTGATTGAAAAAATTATCCGGATCGGCCGGGAATTGAACCCAGGATCTCCTGGTAACTAGCCAGGCGTGATAACCTCTACACCAACGATCCCATGCTCGGCAAGCGGCCGAGCCGGACACCCATTCAATCACCTATGTGTATTAGTACTCTCTCTGATTCGAGAAACAGTTACAATTTTAATTTCAAATATTATCGAGTGCTTGTGAGACACTACCACGTATGACAAACTTTTGTTTGCATTTCAACACACGCGGTATTGATATGTTCACTAATCGTTCAGCCAAACTGAAACTTCAAGCACTCGATTTCTTTGGTATAGTATGATCAAAAACCACATGTAAATTAAAAATCGCAAAGTGATTGAAAATAAGTGATTTACATGTGGTTTGTGGTCATACTATACCAAAAAAATCGAGTGCTTGAAGTTTCAGTTTGGCTGAACGATTAGTGAACATATCAATACCGCGTGTGTTGAAATGCAAACAAAAGTTTGTCATACGTGGTAGTGTCTCACAAGCACTCGATAATATTTGAAATTAAAAAAGTTAAATATTTATGTTAAATTTTACGGGAAAAAATGTGCTCGTCGAAAAAGTATAGTGTAGAATACGTGGGAAAAGCTTATTTCTCACTCAGCATATGAATTGTTACACTCGCCCTGCGGGTCCGCGCAACAAACTCATATTCGTTAGAAATAAGCCTCATTTCCCACTTATTGTACAATATACTACATATTTTATATATCAATTGTACTTATAGAATACTACTAATACAAAATTTACTCATGTATCTTACCTATTATTTTCATTAATTTTAACTCTTCACAGTAAAGCCGACATTTGGTAAAAAAAATAGTATTGCAATTTTTTATTCCTTTTTAAATTTTGAATCGATTAACAGAAAAATCAGACACTAGAACGCTCGTGGTCGCTTTTTGTTAACAATTAGGGTTAAGTGCCTACTCTAATATGTGGTACGTCATATTTACTTATTATCTAATTGTATTAATGAATAAATAAATGTTCCGTTACGTCCTGACAGGAGTACTCGGAGTGACGTTACTCGGGTCTCGGCTAACTTTAGCGAGTAGTTTGGTGAGGAACTTAAATCGAGAGTGTAAAGGAACCATCAGAGATGCCTCAAGACTAAAATGGGGAGTAAGCAAGATAATTTTTGTAAGATCCCCTTAATCCTTTTAAACAAATCATACGGAAAAATTTTTTTGTCTCAAAATGCCGGACTTTTTACTGCTAGTGATAAGTACAATAGATATGGTTACAAAAAAAGAAAAAGAAAAAAATCAAAGATCCCAACATCAAAAAAGTGAACTCTAGGAATTTACAAAATATAAATTCTACTAAATTATGATGATAAAACTGAACAATATTTAGAATTATACCGTGTTTCGAAAGATGGCGGCACCTGTACCAGTGAATATATACATATCATAGCATTTTGAGCCGCCATATTGTAGGACGAGTTAACTCGTTTTAATCATTTAAAGAGTTAATTTTCTTTTTAATACTCGCTTAAAATTTGGGCGACGAGCAGAAAAAAAACCTTAATCACTTTAGCAACCACCTCCTTGGTTAAGTAAGTGTTGACGGTGTTGATATAATCCTATTATTTGAATAGTTCAAGAACATCTTCATAGCAAAGAGTTTGTGTAATCCTAAAGGGCAAGAGTATTCCAATTTCTTAAATTACATATTTAGCTACTAGTTTCCCTGTACTCTCACTATCAGGGCCGGCGAGAAAAATGATGGATCCCCGGGCACAACAAAAAGTTTCCAATCATTTTTTCTGCCAAAATACAATTGACGAGCAAAAAAAACCTCTTCCTTTCTAGACCCGAGCCTCCGAGCAATTGCCTACCAGCCCGCTCTCGCCGACTCTGATCATTATTATTATTAACACATTGGCATTAGACTGTTATATGCTAGATTTTTATTATGTTTGTTTTATCCTTTTTCTTATCCAAAATTTGGATCGTAAATATCTCATTACTATTAAAATGTAGTTTTCGTTATCGATATCAAAAATATCGATATTTTAAAAATGGATAATTTATCAAAATCTTTCAATCGAAAATAGATACTAAACGTTTTGTGCATTGTTCTTAGCAATGATCAATAAAATTTGAATGTTCGTAAGCCGATCCGTCTCTTTGTCCATCTATGTGTTCGAAAGTTCCACCACGTGGCATAACTTCGAAACATTTCGGTCTGTGTTGATGAAATTCTCAGAATTTATGTGGTTTGGTTCCCGGTGCTACCGTGATACGGCTGGTTTACTCTATGGACAATTACATACGCGATATCGCGTTACAACTTACTTATTTAACATAAAATATTTGGCCATCTCACAAAGTCTATATTTTTAGCTTAGCAATAAAAGTGTTAAGCCATATAAGGTCGCCTATAAATTTCAATATCCTGGCCTCTGAGCTTCAGTTTTTAATAAAGGTAATCTATGGTTACTTTTTTGCTATACAAACTGCGCATCTGATTGACAGTATTATTCTTATTGATATGTTTTGGTGTTTGTAAAGTTTTCGTATAAGTTATTCTATTTCATTCCACACTGCAACGAAATATATCATTACATGTATAGTCAGTCGTTCGGGAATATTTTGTTGTCACTTCAATTTCAAAATGTTAAGAGACAACATCCCACAACACATCTACTCTCAACGAATCTTTACTCGAAAAGTTAGAAAATGTTCACTGCTTCGTAAATTATAATTACTTTAATTGTTTTTACATTTCGTAATGTAATCACATATGAAAATTTTCGGACTGATGGAACTTTTGCCAGAATATCATTCTCAATAAATTAACAACTATCAGTGGTGAAACTAGATTAATTGCTGCGCTCTCCTAAAAAAAGATACACTGCCAATGGTGGTGGCACACAGCTTCCTCGTTTTCGTAGCAAACTTGTATTCAATCTTAAAAATAAGTTTGTGTTTGAACTGCATCTTATCTTAAATTCCGTTTCCACATTATTAAAGTCCTAAAACAACGCAGACACATTATATATACTACTTAATATTTGATCATATTCTGTTTACGAAAGGACTTTTTTGCAACTGTTGTTACCATGATAAAGAGCAACTCCCTCGCCTTTTAGTTTCTGGTTAAACCCATCCTCACCATGTGTCTGAACTATCTCAGGCTTCTTTTTTTCAATTCTTTCCAGCACACTCTCCTCTGTCTTCATCTTCGGTCATTTCTCACCCGATCTAATCTGGACACTCTTGCACAACGTCTAAAGTAATCCATTTCGGTGGCTTCCAGCTTCCGCTTTGCTTCTTACTTCCAAGTAAAAAAAATGTTTTTTAAGAAAAAGTGAAGTTTGAAGCAATATGCAACATAATTTATAAAACCTTGAGGCGTTATCATTAATTATTTCTGTTTTGGATATAAGTGTAGCTATTTTACTTTTCAGTACTTACCAAACTTAATTAAACGCCTCAAGCTTTTATAAATTGTTGCATATTTCTTCAAACTTCACTCAAAAGTTATTTTACTTTTTTTAGCCCATTTTTAAATAAAAGCTCTTTCTTAAAAAACTTTTTTTGTACTTTAATTTATTTTCTACTTTTTAGTCTGATCACAATTAATTTAAGAAAAGAATTAAAGAAGTAATTTTTTTACCTGTATTTTAATCGCTTAATTTACCCTAATCAGACATAACTATGGAAACAAAAAATTGCAATGTAAAATCAATAGACAGTATTTGACAATTCGAAATGTGAAAAAGTTTCACAGGACTAAAAATCAACAATTTTGGTTTTGAGGCGATTTAAGACTGGGCGATTTATTTGATCTAAACCAACATACTAACATAGCAAGTTAAATAAAAGCTTTTAAAAAGCAGCAGTTTCCCTGTAATCGATGAATCAATATCTATTAACCCTACAAAAATCAAAATTTTAGCTTTAAAAATCATGGATATCTAGGGGGCAACGGTCAACGCGGTTGATAGGTTTACTGATCACTCTTTGTCCGAGATGCGTTCAACTAATTTGTTTTGTTATTTTTTTTTTTAAATTCTTCCCTGAGTGTACTTTTCTGAGCCACAGCTTGCAACGACTGCTCTATATTCGTTTGTTCTATAGTAGTTACGCCATTGTCATCAATCGCCTTCTATTGTTTTTGACAATTTTTTCAATTGTTGTTAATTGATATAAATTAGTAGCTTCAATAGAAAAAATAAAATTCACTTTGGAACAAAAAAAAAATTATTTGTGATTGAATACGAATTATAGACAATATGCCAATTGCAAATTGAAATACGATGTATGAGATGAGAAGCACATTTTTTTTCTTCCAATTTTTTTTTCTACTGGCAAACTATTGATTAAAGTGAAAAACAGAATTCGAATCAATCGAACCAGAAATAAAAAAAATTGTTTCTGTTACGAGGACTATACAATATATTTAATTGTATATAGTATGCCTATATAAAATAACACAACAGTTCAGAAAAGAATGGAGACATTCGTTAAAGCTAAGGGCTAGAATGTGATATGCGGATGTGATATTTTGAAACATCCTCAAATGTCGATACAGTTACCGTTGGTAACGTCTCTTAAGAAGAATTTGATGTTCCTTCTTATACTTTGTTTTCGCTTCAAAGTTAAATCCGCAAGTTAACAGTCTATAAAGCAAGTTTGTCGAAATAATTTTCGTTAAAAATTCTTATCAAATCCCGTCAAATTGGAGAATTTTGAACATGTTTCGGAATGTGTCCTTTGACGATCAAATGTATAACAAAATCAAGTATCAGCAAAACACAGGACTAGAAATTCTAGTCTAGAAATTTTTAGAATAATCTAGAATATTCCAGACCAATAGTAATCATTTTCTAATAATAATTTTCAGTGTTTTAGGTACAGCACGGAGCCTAAACAGGGAAAGGTAAACAACAGCTTTCCTTAAATAATGTCTTATATACAGGGTGTGTAAAAATATTAATTACTGTAATTTTATGTGTATTTTTCTGAATAGGATTGTAGTCGACAAAAAGTATATTTTTAATGCGTAATGAATAAAGTACAAAATCTAATGAATTTGAAAGTATTAAATTACTTCTTTAGTAATATTAAATATAATAAACATCTGTAATATGTACATATTTTGTGTATTTGTAACCCAAATTGTCCTATTTCTATTAAAAAATTATTATTGTTTTGTCTTACTATTACGGACAGTTGTTGCATACGCAAGAGATACCTACAATGCACATAGACTGATGTTGTCCTGTGATAGATTGACTATATAGCCATACATATTATGTATGTATGTACTTACTACCTATGTACGTGTGAGAAATTGGTTTACGTATGAAGAATACATGAGACAAGACAGTGTTCTGTGGTGGTTCTGTGGACAAGACCATACAAGCCACGCCGAACGTGCCACAGATAGTAGCTACGTAATACATACGTATATCTGCAAATATAAGCGATTAAAATTTACACAAAAGTTGACAAAAGATATTTCAAATTACTTTATATAATACACATTATATCTAATTAAAATTAAATACATATTAATTAATTGATTTTTCGCCTGAATATTAAAATTTTTTAGAAAGAATTCTCATTTAAAATAAATATATTAAAATATTATTAAATTTCTTTAATCTGTCGCACCCTTTATATTACAAAAACGTTAAATATGTTGATTAAAAAATGTTTATTTTTGTTATGTTTTGTTTACATAAAGAATAAAAAGTTGCGTATGTATTAATCTGTGTGAATACCTTTCCTTATATTAGGCTTTCCCTAAAGAGGCTCCGTGCTGTATTTGGATACACTGCAGAATTTCCGAAATTATTCTTCAAATTTTGAGAACACAACAATCTGGACCAACTACAATCACACATTTTTATAGTTTATTTCAAGAATTAAAAAATATCCTAGAGTTTTTCGGAACATTCTGGAAAAATCTACAATATTCTAGAACATTCTGAAAAAATTTGGTATATTTTAGAAAAGTTTTCAACATTATTTGCAAGTGCACACCAAGGGTCTTCTACCACTGCAACCATGAGTGGGTGACAGTGGTGGTTATATATATATATATATATATATATATATATATATATATATATATATATATATATATATATATATATATATATATATGTATATATATATGGCGTCCAGATTGTTGTCCTGTACGCCCTTAATGGCGTTAGGACAACGTCAAGATTGGTACACGAGTGCCAAGAAACGTAAGATCAACTCTCGGTCCATTGCCCAGTGACCATGGTATGGGTACCAGGCCATACGGGAATAGATGGAAACGAGAGAACAGATGATTTAGCTAAACGAGGCTCGACTCAACCTTCAATAGGTCCAGAGCCGGCCTATTTACCTTATACTCGTTCAGATTCGGTCTGGTACCACTGTACATTATTTATATTGCTGTAGTATATCTATAAAATAGTGCCGAGGTAATTTTGTTATAATATATTATTGTATAGTCATTATTGTTGAAACAACTAATGGTTTTTTGATGTCTGTGTTCAATCTGTGTAACAGTTTTCGAAGTGACCACATCACATTGCAAATAAATGTTCAAGTAATTTGGGCGAGTGTTTGTATATGTACAAACAGTCACAACTAACACGTCAACTGCCAATGTAGTAATGTAAAATGGTTTTTTATTGGTGTATGTCGTCTATTTGCACTTGAAAATAAATCGTAAATTTATTGATTCCATTTTGAATAATGGGTACCATCGTACACATGAAAAAAATTGTGGTAAATTATGTGAAAGGTTCAGACATGTTCTAGTTGTTTTGGATGAACACATCAAGTAGTTTCAGGAAGATTTTGAAAGAACAAAATCTATTCTGACTCCTGAATTAAATTTTAAAATTATACTGTTGATGTACAGCCTTTAAATAACATTTTGGAATTTTTGTAGGAGAAAAAAAAAATTTTCCAGGAAAGATGCACTGAACCTTGTAAGACCCATTCAGTTGTATCAGAATTTCGAATCATTTCATTAAACACAAAAGAAACAGATTTACTGAGCTGACTAGGATAATTGTAACTGATCCAGTCTCACTTTTGGGAAACATATCCAGTATATGAATAAATTAAGGCTATAGTAAACCTTACACAAACATTAAACACGAATCAGTCTAGGAGTTACCCGACTCGGAGTTTAACCTTTTTTAACTCCGAGAGCAAAACTCCTCCTTTTCAAAATATTACTAGTTACATCCAGCAGTAACCAGACATACGTAAAGGAATTCAATTTTTTTAGAGGGGGTAAAAGATTTCAATCTTCTTTAACTCCTTTAATAGACAAATAGCTACTTTTACAGGTAGTGAGACACTTTTAAGCCAGTTTTAAAATCTTTAACTTTTTCAGTTTATTATAATTAACTTTTTCCGTTCTATAAAACGACCCCTTTAAATTTCGGACAATAGTCTTATTGTCTGTTAGCTAATTAGGCTCTGAGCGCGCTACTAAAACTAATTGTTGATCTTAAGATATCGATAGGAAAGGGCCCTTGACAAAGTTATCACCATTGGTTTTTCGCAATAAGAGAAACATTGAAATATTCAAAAAGAAAACAAGCTAGACTTGGTCTGTAAGAGAAAGAAAAAATTACTTTCTAAATATGACAGGCCCTTTCTGATGACTGAAAATCGGTACCTGAGTCAAGTGGGACCTGATTAACTGCAACGCCACGCTGTACCGCGTTAACTATTTCAAATAAAGTGTATTAGTTGTGAAACAGCGTATCAGTTGGTCGTTTCGTAATAATTCTTCAATGACTGTCATCGATTTCTGAAAAGAGACGAATCAATTTTCGTGCTTTAGATTCAAAAGTCTACCATTAACAGATTTTAAATACAATTTTTCTCAAATAACTTTTCAAAATGTTCAATATAATATTAATCCCATAAAAGACGTACGTCTTTGCAAATTAATTTTAAGCGTAAATTTAATATTTCTCTTGCCTCTTTGAGTGTAATATGATTGAAAATCGATGCCCTTTAATAATAACGGCCAATGAAATTTCCATAACTTTCCATTTATTAAACGGGAATACCCTCACTGCTTTCTCCACATATTGTCTATTATAATTCATATTAAATACATATCCCCGTACACTTGAAGGACATCAAAGGTTCGTTCGCACAGCCTATACAACACACATATACATATGTACCAACTCATCAAGAAAACTGTACCAATGGCCTCATTCGTTTATGAATCTATTTAGTACAGTCATATTCAGTTGAATAGTCATCGATAGTATATTTTACTCTTTGTCCAAAAATGAGAACAACGTGCAATTCAAGGTGTCAGAAAGAGAAGTTTAAGCAAAGGCGTAACTATATAGTGGAGTAGCCGCAGAGTTACCAACTTGGCGATTTTCCTCTTAAATTTAGGGGTAAAAAAACTCGACTGGGACTTTTTTAGAGGGAAAAAATGCTTAGAGGTTTTTTTGGGGGGGGGTTTAAATAATTTTGTCTAATGGCATTTATTTACATTTTTTACTAGTATTGCTTCCTCCAAACCCTAGGTTTTGATGAATCTTGCTTTTGTAGTGTTAGAACTGGAAGTAATTTTTAGACATTTTGTAAAAGAAAAACATTAATAAATAAAAATTTTTGGGTTGTATTTTTTTTACAAATATATTCATTGGATTAAAAAAACCTTCTTTCATGCTTATTAAAAAAAAAAAAAAAATGGGTGTTTAATTTATTTGTCAATTTCCGAATGGGTGACCACGATTCAGAAAAACTATTGCACCGATTTGGCTTAAATTTTCAGGATATGTTTATGAGTATTACTTGCGTAATTTCAGGGTATCAGACGGAACTAAACTTACAAAATATTTATTTATATTTAACCATATTCTTAAATAATCTAAGTTAAAAAGTTCTAAAGCCCATTATTTTGCTATCTTTCATTGGAAGTGAAAAATTTTAGTTTCGGCCTTAGCGACATATCTACCTTGACATATCTACTTTTTAACCTGTTAACTGAGTATGGCGAAATATTTCGTGATACATAAAAGCCTACTACAATGGGCATGACGACATTTTTCGTCATGGAAATTAACACTTTCAGTCCCATGTATTCTGGTGTCCTGACTGCTGTGTTGCCTTGTGTATGCCACACTGTTTCAAGCAATATCATACTGCGAAATAATTATTATAATTTGTTCAATTAATTCCTTGTACATTGAATACATTTGAATTATATTTTAAATATAAAATATTTTATCAAAATAAATAAAAACCATAAGTTAAAAACGATATTCTTTTATTATTTGAAGTGTGATATTACTTACCGTTGCGAACAAAAAGTCCCCATTCTGAAACGAGTTGAGCAATAGCTATTTCCCCGATTAAAAAACTTCCCTATATTTAGTTTTCGGGCGCTCCAAAGTCGAGATATGATGGCCGCCAGGAACAAACAGGGATCACTTCAGGCTGTTAAATTAGTATACACGCTTGCTTCTACTAGTGATGAGCAAAATTAGTCTTGGTCTTTCAATCTTGTCTGGGTCTTGCACCAAGGCCAAGACTATGTATACTAAGAGCAAGAGCAAGACGAAGACTATATAAGGATGGTTGCAAGACCAATACCATGACTCAAGTAGGCAAGACTAAGACAAAAGCAAGTAAAAAACAAGACTCTTGCTAAACTATTTAAATAAATTGAAAGTATAATTAATATTGAAGGTCTTTAAAGCAATATTAAAAATTGTTTCTTTAAAAATTCGAAGTTAATTAAATATTTACAAATAAAGATATGTGATGCTATAATAAATCAGTACAATGCTTTCAACTACCTTCAAATTTTTTTGGTGGAGCAGTAAGAAAAATACCGGCGTTTTAGAGATTTTATCACATTAATAATAATAATAACAGAGACAGAGAGACAGTTAAAATATAAAAAATTTTTTAGGGACCGTAAAAAGTGAAAATTCTGATTTTAGAAGGAAAAAATTTGTTAATGAAAAGAGTGCAAGAAAGTGCAAGATTTTTTAGCAATACCAAGACTAAGATTGCATTTTGCAAAACCAAGACCAAGACTCAAACTGCTTTAGCAAGACCAAGACCAATATTCTTCAGTCAAGAACAAGACTAATACCAAGATTTGGTAGTCTTGGGCTTGCATTTGCTCATCACTAGCTTCTACCAGTAGCATTTAATTTAAGAAAAAAAAACATTTACCTACTACGAGGAAATTTGAACGCACATAAAATATGCACCCTAATTATACTAAATTATTTCTAATGTTGTAAAAAGATGTGCTGTGGATGACTGGGCATTTCTGAAAAGTTTGTACAGCGGCCAGACAGGCCCGAGAGCTTATAGTCCTGCGCAGCTTGAAACGGAGAAAAAAATTGCTATCTGTAATCTGGGTGCAACTGAGCTGGTATACTCACGGGGCATAATATCCTGAGGAAGCACCTGTACATCATGGGATTAGTGGAGAGTCCTCTCTGCCGAAGATACGACCTGGAAAATGAATTTTCATCCCATGTTTTATGTCCTTGTAAAGCATTGTCATCTTTGAGATTCAAGTATCTGAGATCTACAATACTGAGTTCCGAAGACATCAGGATTGCAGATGTTAGTGCAATCTTGAGTTTCTTTGAGAGGCTGGGCATTATCTAGCCCCTCTTGGATGCCGTGCCGTACAATGGGCCAGTATTTGGTGGCCTACGTGCCGCGGGAGCTTTGAATCCCGACCCACTTACAGCATTTAATGTTGAAAAAGAACTGAAACACTCAGTACACTAATGTATGTGTTATCAACCATAGAAATGTTCTGTCTATCTATCAATAGCGTACGGAAACAAAGATGGATAGATAATTGTATAGAATGAGATGATGTGCGCGTACATATGTTGTTATTGGAAAATAGTTTATCGAGATTGATTGCGTAGATTTATTCTCTATATACGAAAGTATGAATATATCTTATCGTGAATTTCAATTTGCAAGTCAATATTATATTTATAAATTATTTTTCATATTACCAGAGTCTGCAAAAATTTCGCAAGAGCAAACTCTTAGTTGCAAAAAACAATTTAAATTAAGGCATTCTTCTTCTTCTTTATATACGGTAGGCCAATTTTGGCCGGTTAATAACCATTAATTACAATGAATCCCTCTATCATGTCTTTGGCCTTCCGACATCTCTTCTTCCATGCAGTCACTTATTGCTTGTAATTGTCTCAATTCTAAATCTATTCATTCTGTTTATATGATCGTCTCATTGCTTTCGTCTTTCAAGTACGATTCTTTCGTATATCAGTGCTTTTTACTCTCTCTCGCAGCTTTTCCCCAAAAATTCTTCTCAGTGTTCTCATTTCAGTAGTCTCAAGAATTTGCTCAGCATTATCGCACCGCGTTTCATAGTGTAACAGTTGGGGCGGTTTAGCTTATATTTAAAATTACTTAAAATTCTCGGCTGACACCTACCACCATTACAATAGCTATACGTGAGAGTTGGGTAAATTGAGCACTGTAACAAAAAATTACTACTATAATAGTAGGAAATAAGTTTCCGATTTTCATAGTAGTAAAATTACATACGCATAGTAGTAAAATTACATATTACAAATTAAATTACATTATTACATAAATTATTACATAAATTACATTTCATAGTAGTAAAATTACATATTACAAATTAAATATGTAAACTGTACATATTTGTTGCGTACAATACGAATTAAAGATGTAATTATTACATATTTAAGATGTACAATACACAACAAGTATGTAAACTTTACACACATAATGTGTACACTTTACATCTCCTATATGTATTAAAATATAATATAATGTACTTACTATAATATAATATAAATGTTAATATAATATAATAATACAAAATATTTTAATAATTAGTACTTTCTAATAGGTACCTACCTGTTTAATACTTTATTCTTAGTTATTTTTAAGTCTCATCAGTCCTGAAAATGCATTATAGAAGAAGAAACTATTTAGTGAAATGAGTATTAGACATAGATAATAACATCATGACTAGAATTCAGTAATATTATATTTACAATATAATTTTAATTACAAAATATACTTCAAAGTAATCCCTAAACTATAATCACTTTTTGTAAATAGTCATTATAAAGGGATAATTCAATTAAAATAACACGTTTTTGTAAAAATAATTTTATTTATTAACATATATTTAATATTTAATAACATATATCACAAAATAAGTTCACACAACCAAAGTTACAAATAAGTATTAGAAGCTAAACATTATTTTGTTCAGTTTTACAACTAAATATTTATATTTTATAGTCCACAATAAGTTTTAACAAACACTGCCATCACTAGGTAAATTTTGCCTTAAATAACACTGAAACTGAATTATTTATCTTTCACCAAATGTAACACCAAAGTAGATCCAGTGTTCAGTCATGTTGAATGCACGTCCATTGCCTGATTTTATACTGTTTAAATAAATACAATATTGAATTTCCAATAAGGATAATTTTCGGATATTTCTCTTTATAATATTGAATTTCTAAACTCATCAAAACACTTTTTTACAAAAAAATTTTAATTATTAAAACAGTTTAAACCATTATGAAACTACATTGTATAAAATTAACCTCGAATACATAATAAAATAAACTTCAAACATGTACAAGCCAACTCAGCTGACGCCGTCAATTGCGCAGAATCAATCACATGATCCCAATAAATTACATCCAAGAGATGTAATATTACACAATTGTAGTAGTAAACTTCAAACATATGAACAAGCAAACTCAGCTGACGCCCTCAACTGCGCAGAATCAACCACGTGATATCAATAAATTGCATCCAAAAGATGTAATACTACACAATTATAGTAGTAACTGCAAACATATAAACAAACCAACTCAAGTGACACCGTCAATCGCGCAGAATCAATCACGTGATACCAATAAGTTACATCCAAAAGATGTAATATTACACAATTATAGTAGTAAAATCACCGATATATCTCAGAATACATCTCCAGTTGTGTAAAATAATCGTAATTACATATCACTTACGTAAAATTACACCTCAAATATGTAAAAATAACAAAAAAATATTTTTAGCGCAAGTTTACTACTAACTAGTAAATTTTACTATTATAGTAATAGTAATATTGCGACTATAATAATAGTTATTTTACACTCATTTTTTACGGCGAGGTTTATTCACTAATTCGTTTAAAATTGTGATTTTTTTGAGGCTTGCGTCGTACTAGCACGATTTTTATGATGTCTAGAAACAACTTTTGAACTACTAAATGCACTAGTTATTTTAAGTTTTAATTCCAAATGTTTAAGGGGGTTTTCTCGTGTGATGGCTTCAAAAAATCGATTTTCAACTTCCCATTGGAAGTTATTGTAATGGATCCGATTTTACGAATCGCTAATTTTGACATATCTCCACGTTTCAAGGTCACTAGAATCCGAATCCATCGTTTTTAGCGTGATGTCTGTGTGTGCGTTCGTTAGTTCGTTCGTTCGTTCGTAAATTTTTTTTCGTCTCGCATATCTCGAGAACAAATGGTGATATCAACTCCGGACTAATTTCATTAGATGCGTAATCAAAAAATGAAGACCGGATAAAGTTTTCAGCAATTAATTCGGTTTATTTTGGTTTATTTTGGTTTTGGTTTATCGGTTTATAAAAAAATGGAATTAACTTTATTAACATAACATAGATTATTTGGATTTTTTACCATGTTTTTATAATATAATGGCCTAAGAACCTTCCGTTATGTTAAAAACGCCAATAGAATTTGAAAAAAAGAAAAAAAGAAAAAAAAACGAAAAATTATTTTAAAATTTAATAAAATTTAAAAAAAGAAAACTAAACGGAAAAACGAAATAATAAACTTTTTGTGAAATATTTTTTGCCTCGCGTATCTTGAGAACAAATGATGTTATCATTTGTTTGATACGAGTGGAGCCCCCACCCTTAGGTACAGAAGACGAAGCCCCCGGTGTGATGCAAGGGGCAAAACCTCTATCGGGGGTCCAGAGGATGAGTCCCCTGAATTAAAAAAAAAGTTATTCATTTGCAATAGTCTTTAAGGGCATTCAATGGGAAGTTGACAGCGTGGGTAGACCTGTCGCCCAAATTTTTTTGTTGCGTAAATGGATTCCTTAACATGTGTAGAATATGCTGGTAAAGTGATATTTTAACATTCGAAGTCATTATAAAGATACAGCAGTTAAAAGAACGGATTGTGAGTACTGAGTTAAGTAATAGAAGGCCAAGGCTACTGTGACGTGTCGGCTTGATACCTGCGACACTTCTATACAAATGTACACTTATATTTTAGTCTTGGTTGAGCTTCGAATAGCACAACAGCTACGACAAAAAGAAGTACGTTGAGTGAAGTACATGTTGATCGTGATAAAAAACGAAGATTTGTTGGAAACCGTTATACCACCCAAAAAGATACCCAGAAAAGGCCATGAAGCGCATGCTTAGGTACACAACCGTGATGAAGCGAGAATTGCGCGCTCCGAGCGAGGCACGAGTAACGTTGTAAAAAAAGCCAGAATCGAATCAATAGCAGAGCAATCCAATTTGAAAGACTTCGAAGAGGAAGAGGAAGGAGTACTCTATGGATTAGGCATCGCAGATCGATGGTAAGTTAAGATTTTCATAGTTTTAACTGTACTTAAAACTTTGAACGCTCTTTTCTCAAAACTGTTTTTCAAACTTTCCTCAATCATATCTCGAGAACAGTTTGACCGATTCACTTGAAATTTATAGGGTAGACTCAGCACGTGCATCGCTCAGCACTTGAATCATCCAAAAATATTTATTTGTATTTTTTTCGTAACGAGATATTCAAAAAAAAGTCATAAAATTTGAAACTGTTTCTTCATAAGTCTGCCAAAAACCCAATTTTCAATATTTTCAAATGATTCTAGTTGATTCGATGCATTTAGGCTTACAGATTAAAAAACCGTTTTTTTCTATTTTTTTTAGATAAGCCAATCAGCCGAAATCGTGGAGGCAATGAGCGTCCGCTTTTTCGAGGAGGGTGTCTTCGGAGTGGTAAAAGTTACGTACTAATTAAGATTTTTACTTGAAATTTGTTTTACATACTCTTGAAATAGTAATAAATAAATGATAAAAAATTCAAAGTTTTCAGGTTTTAACACAATATCTTCAACAACAATCTCGAATTCTCAAATATTCGACATTTATTTCATTCAAATTGCACAATTGCTGTTTTGTCCAAGTTTATATGCCGTCAACAGCATACATTATTACTTTACAAATGTCCTCTATGTAACAAATAAAGAACAAAGGACCAATAGTGTTGCCTTGTAGAACTCCAGCATTAATATCTTTAATACATGAACGTTCTTTTTCTACCGCTTGGAAAACTTTTTGTTCTGCGAATTAGATTTGATTAATTTAACACAAATTCCTCTCAAATTCCTCTCAATCTCATCACTTCTCTTTTTGTGTGTGTTTAAGTCGAAGAATTCTAACATATATTCCCCAACATTAGGAGCCAAATTCAAGTACCGCACTCATTGTCGAATACTGAACTCTAAAATCATAACGTAATCGGGAAATAAATCGTCTCAAATTTTTGGGAACGCTGTTAATATAATATGCTATATGTTATGTATGTATACTGATTATTTAGAAAAAGTACAGTACACGCTTAAATAGTATCGCCTCATCTCATCTAGTTGTATCAATTTACAAAATAGTATTATGATAACTGAATAAGTATTGAGTAAGTGGTAGGGCATATTATAAACAGAATATGTACAGCTCATTGAATGATTATATTGTATAAAATACATTGAATTAAAGTACATTGTATGTATGAAGCTAGAATAAAGAAGTTTGTGATATATGCGCATAAATATATCATTCGTCTATTCTACTGAGTCTAGTATATTTGATATTTGAACACTGATAACAAAATAACTTTTGATATTAAATGTACCTACCACAAGTTAGAGTATTAAATGAGGGGTAGAGTAGGTATACTCAAATTGTTCGTACCACCTTTGAAAGATTGGTGAAGAGTGTGACGAGACACCAGGCACCATGATCGGAGGAGCCCGGGTTCGATTCTATTTTATGGCATGGATGGAACTATACGAGAAACTTCCAGAGACAGATCGAAACAACAATACCTGGAACTTTCCAGAATGAATAAGAAGAAATACGTCACATAAACTTTTTCGTGCAAAATGCTACTATAAACCACAGGCGAATCAGTTAATCAGTCAGAGCTGGATAGTATGTGTCGGAGCATTAATAATCGAGGGGATCAGAAGGGTCAGTGGAGTGTAAAAGCGGTTACGACGGTTACGACACGGAGGAAGACAATATTAGTCAGATTAGAACATTCGGACACCGAAGAGCAAGAAATACTATATTTTTACTGAAACATAAGAATTTTCTTCTGAAGAGAAAAAATTTATTGAGTAAAACTTATTGTTGGCTGAATTTTTTATCTTCTATTTAAAAATTTTTTGGTGCCATGAATCACTTAAGTGTCTTCACTGCAAGAATTACATATAACAAAAAATGCTTTATACTCAAATTATGGTGGGAGCACTAGGAATTGTTTTTTGTAAGTAGGTATATATCAGCTTGTACCAGATCTGAAAACGGGAACATGAAAATTTTTCAACTTTTAGTAATAAATTTCTACTACTAATATGTTATAGAGTGCTCCTTCCACTGAATAGTGGGAGAGATTTTACAAGAAGAAAAAAAATTTCTGACTCGTTCTCTAAAAATCCATTAAAAAAATTGGATGGATTTTCAAACCCGAGCCTTAAGGTTTACGTAAGGGCATTATCATTTTCCGATTTCTTCGTTCATCGTCTTTGTTAATTACTATTACACTGACACATATTAAAGTTACGCCACTGGTAGAAGCTATAGAGTCGCTGGGTATGATAACCAGTTGATTCTACTTCTATATTTTAGTGCTTTCGTAACTCTCTGAATCTCTTGGTACTAGAATTTGGGCACTTTTTGGATACATGGTCTTCGTTTCCTTCTATATTGAGCAGATTATTTTTTGCAGACATCCTTGCAAAATTTCGATTTCCCAATTCTTAAAGTTGATGAATACGTCATAACAAAGCCACCTCGAATCAGGATCTAGTGTCTTTCACGTTCGTAATCTATAAAATACCGTTTCTCGCGTGTGCTCAGACATTATGTTATGGATCCCCATAAGCCCATTAGATAAAAATTCTTACTAATAATATAAGTTATCTAGATTTGGCAGTCTCTAGATAGTCATTAATGGTCGAGATACAATAAAACTAAATTATACGTAAAATATTCGCTTCGAAATTTTTTGCGTGGCTACCAAATAAAAATTACAAACGTTTTAACGTTCAAAAGTTACAGTAGAATACAAAATGTTGCGATTAAAGTAAAATGTTATTTGAAAGTAAAATATAAATATCAGTGTAATCATTTAAAGATAGATAAAATGCTAGTTCCGCACCTGAATTTGTGTTGCCTATTAAAAATTGCAATCAAGAAAGGAATGGAGCTTAAAAATTGATTTTTTGTGCCATGGGTCTGTTATCTACTTAACAAATCTCTAACACTGACAGACAACGGACAGCCTAGACCGTTGGATTTAGAAGAATGAAATCTTGCACAGGAGTTCCTTATGTAATGTAGGTGAGCACTAAGAAAGGATTTTTAAAAATTCGTCCCTTAACTGGGTTAAATACGGGATGAAAATTTGTATGGAAATTCGTCATTTTTGAAGTTAGAGATATATAAAAATATCTTACTATGGCTATTAAAAAAAATAGTATCCTATTTTAATAAATCTTTCACACTGACTGACATCCTAAGATGTTGCCGATGGCAAATCCCATCGGGTGGGTATACGGCTAGTATCGTCATAAACTTGAAAATATTCTCATATTCTCTTCCACCATCGAATCCTCTACGACACAAATAAATAACTACATACCCTATAAGTATTCACACAAACTTGATAATGTCGATAACATAGATAACTGTAAAGTGAGTGACGATACGATGTTCATATACATACTTATTGTGTTGTGGTGCTCTATCTGGCACGGTTTGGTGGCACGATGGTTGGTTATTTTTCAAGTGGATCTCAAGTCGCAAAAACCGCTATGTAAACATAAAGTTTATCATAAACAAGAATCTTATTTATATATATCCATACATAAACACATATTATGTATTATAGGGTGAATGCGGGAGAGATGCCGCACATTTTGAAAACACTTGATAATTCTTTAAGTATGCATCTAACTGATTTGAAATTTGGTGCACAATAAATGTAAACATTGTTCTTTAAAATTATTTACAAATAATTTTAAATTTTGAGTCATAAAGGATTCATAATTAACATTTTTGTAGAGCCTGCAAAGCGGCATCTCTCCCACACCTATGGGAGAGATGCCGCATCAAAGAAGGAGAGACTCCGCATACTTCATATTAAAAATTTTGGCGCAGCGTCCCTCTTGTACATATATTACACACATATCCATACATGATGCATGTCATATGTAACCATTTTTGGCTTTTTATACATCTTAGTCAGGCAATTTTTTTGTTGTTTCTGAGTCTTTTCAAAACAGTCAATAACACAGGTAACCATCATTATTTTCGTTATTTCCACTAATATGAGAGCTCTTCCTGATCCATTAATGGATCTTTTAGCGAATTTCGAAAACTCGAAATTCAGCTATTACAGTAGGTGTCATGACGCAATCTGAGTCCGGGACTATGGCAGAAATCTGTTTTGAGGTCCCTAGAATACGAAAATGATATTCACTAAAATTTATATATATATATATATATATATATATATATATATATGTGTCGCCACGATAACTCTCGAACGAAACGTCTAATGCTTATGAAATTTTGTGTGCGGACTGGATTCTGAATTCGCTCGGCTAAGTTCGTTAGCCAGACACGTCGGATGCCCAGAAGTAGGTTTTCTGGCCATTTTTTATCATTCGATCCTATCATAAGGCAGTTCAATTTTTACATCGTTGAAAAGGAAAAAAAAAATTATGAAGAAAATATTCTTATAATTTTCTTTCTATTTTAAGTATTTTTCGAGAAAATGTAAATTTTCACTTTTATTCTTTCTTTGTTAGTCTAATAAGTAATTTATATTTATATCTCAGTTCTTTATTAAGTATAAAAATATTTCACTTTTTTATTAAAGAATTTTGTGAGAACAAGTGAAAACTATTCACATATATTTGATATAACACACATACATGTATAGAGTTTTGTTTCTCATTTATTGCATTATAATTAGCATGGTTCTATCCCATGTTAAAAAATGTAAATTAAACAGATTTTCTAAGCTAATGTAATGAAGAATTTTTTTTTTTTAATTGAATTTTTAAGTAAACAAGAAATTGAAGATTATGTTATGATATAATATTATTAAATATATGAAACAAAACAAAGTATGTATAATGTACATATGTATGCACGGAAAAATATTTTGAATCGATTTTGAAAATTTTTTCACTAATAATTAATAATGTTAAAGAATTAAACCATTTCAAATGTATTTAAGGTATTTTATGTGAGGTCAAGGTTTTCGGGACCTAAAACGGCCAGAAATTAATTAACCAATCGATTTTAAAAATTTTTTCACAGTTAGTAAGTTAAAGTATTTGAATTAATTAATTAAATGATGTCCGCAAGAAGCGTACGGACTGCCATAGATTATATGAGATCCTTAGAACCCTTTTCTTACTGTTAGAGTACTAGACTTGTATGAGTTTCGCCAGGATTTACTGATCCCATAATTGTAAAAAATAAACTAAACGACCAATTTTAAAAATTTCTTCACTGTTACAGAGCTAAACTATTTTAGATAGATTTAGAATACATTATGTAAGGTCCGCCAGGGTCCACAGGACCCAAAAGTGTCAAAAATAAACTAACTGACCGATTTTGAAAATTTTTTCACTGTTACAGAGCTAAACTATTTTAGATAAATATCGATTACGTTATGTAAGGTCCGCCTCGGTCCATAGGACCCAAAAAGTGTCAAAAATAAACTGCCTGATCGATTTTGAAAATTTTTTCACTGTTACAGAGCTAAACTGTTTTAGATAAATATAGATTCCGTTATGTAAGGTCTGCCAAGGTCCATAGGATCCAGAAGTGTCAAAAATAAACTAACTGACCGATTTTGAAAATTTTTTCACTGTTACAGAGCTAAACTATTTTAGATAAATATAAATTACGTTATGTAAGGTCCACCAAGGTCCATAGAACCCAAAAGTGTCAAAAATAAACTAACTGACCGATTTTGAAAATTTTTTCACTGTCACAGAGCTAAACTATTTTAGCTAATATAGATTACGTTATATAAGGTCTGCCAGGGTCCATGGGATCCAAAAGTGTCAAAAATAAACTAACCGACCGATTTTGAAAATTTTTTCACTGTTACAGAGCTAAACTATTTTAGATAAATATAGATTACGTTATGTAAGGTCTGCCAAGGTCCATGGATCCAAAAGTGTCAAAAATAAACTAACCGACCGATTTTGAAAATTTTTTCACTGTTGGGGAACTAACTATTTTAGATAGACATACATTACGTTATTTAGGGTCCGCCAGGGTCCATGGGACCCAAAAGTGGTAAAAATAAACTAACCGACCGATTTTGAAAATTTTTTCACTCTTACAGAGCTAAACTATTTTAGATAAATATAGATTACGTTATGTAAAGTCTGCCAGGGTCCATCGGATCCAAAAGCGTCAAAAATAAACTAGCCGACCGATTTTTAAAATTTTTTCACTGTTGGGGAGCTAAGCTATTTTAGATACATATAGATTACGTTATGTAAGGTCTGAAATGTCAGTAGGACCTAAAAGTGTCAAAAATAAAATAACTGACCGATTTTGAAACCCTTTTACTATTACCAAGGTAAACTATTTTAGATAGGTACAGGTTGTGTTATCTGAGATCCACAACTGTCCTGCGGATGCAAATGCGGCGTAGAATGCTACACAACGGGTTTTGAATATATATATATATATATATATATATATATATATATATATATATATATATATATATATATATATATATATATATATATTACATAAAGTCCGCCTAGAATATACGGTCGAGCTGATTTTTTAATGAGGTCCACCGGGATCTTGCAGATCCGAAAACGCCAGTAATAAGCTATCGAACCGATGCTAAAAAATTTCTCACTGCTAGAGAATTAAATTATTTTAGATGGATACAACTATGCTGCACAAAATTCGTTCGGGTTCTTGGGTCCCCAAAACTACCAAAACTAATTACCCAGCTGATTTTAAAAATTCTTTTACTCTTAGAAAGCTAAACTATTTTAAATAGGTACAGGTCTTAGATGAGATCCGCCAGTGCCCAAGATTTGGAAATTCGCTATGTTATGCAGATGCTGCGACAGGGGTATTATTATTATTATTTTTGAATATAATCATATACCATTATTCTTGATTAAAATTATCAACAAATGGCGCTTAGACATATACAATAACTCTTAATAAATATTTTAAAACACATTAAAAACGTATAGTTTAATTAATGACCCAAAGACAGACGTCGTGTGTTTGCAAAAACACAAAAATTGATCACCATAGTTTTCAAAATGGACTTAAAAAATAACAATTCAATTTAATATTAATGTCCAAATGTCATTTTAATCTCTTTCGATTAATTTTAATTACCCAATCTTCGACCTGTTCGTACACTCGTAACCGTAAAAACTGAAACAATTAAATTTACATACAGTCATTTGTTTTAAATAGACAAACGAAAAACGTTGAGTCGATTTTTTGTTTTTTGGAAAGTCGATCGTTTTGTGTTACTTAATTAAGTTTTAAGAAAGACAGGAAGTTCAAACCATTTAAAAAATGACAGCGAACATTAGTTTTATACAAAGCCCCAAAAACAGTCTGTGTGTCGAGCAATTGCCACTGTTTACTGTATATTTTTTTTTTGTTTCTTTGTATCTGTTGGTGGTCAAAGATAACAGAAAAAAGTTTTCGAGAGAAAATTCAATTAATGAAATTGTATTTATTAATTGGTTTTCATTAGTGTTTTAATTATTTCAGATTTACTTTTAAAGAATCCAATAAGTAGTTAAAAAATACCAGAATATTTTTTATAATCACATATTATTACACGAAAGGTTTTTATTTTTTCGAATAAATTTATATATATAACGAAAATTTAACGAGTTGTGTTTTTGCTAGTTGGCAATTCTTCGAGTTAAACTGGCTTTAGGCAACAATTTTGCGTTGCAGAAATCACAAAGGCCGTAGTCGAATAAGAAGGCAAAAACCTGACACCGTGTGTATCATTTCATGGTCATACAAATAGTCACTTGCGCCTCTGGTGGTAAAATTAAAAGCGGTATCCAGTAAAAATATACGTATACATTTTAACTGACGATATAAAATCTAGTAACTTGTTCATAATTTATTTGTATAGGTACACATTTTTACGCCAGTGAGCGTATTTCTTCACATTTCTTACTTAATACAACTTCAATATTACTACCAGAGGCCAATAAACCGTTTATGTACAGAAAATATTTTTAAAAATTTTGACGTTTTTCGATCGATTTTGGAAATTTGTGTATTCTTACAGTAAGACAATATAGGTAACGTATAAACTAAGTTAGTAAGTATAATTCCTATATTAATATTCAATATTTCCTTACTAGCTATTTGATTTTGAAATCAGTTTTTACTAATAAAAAAATTTATTTCATTTTTATCGTGTTTGCCTACAATGAAATGAATGAAGAAGTGTTTTGTACCATTTTTTTTGCAATAAAAATTGTTAAAGTGAAAAAAATTGCATATAATATTTGTATAGAACTTAAGGTACCATCACATTGTGATCGGCCGAAAAATAGTCAATTTTTGCGATTTTTTTCGGATAGATAAGATGGGGGAATGGGGATGAATTTATTTTTACGGTTAATACCACTATTTAACAATACAAAAAATTTTTTTTGTTTATTTTTATTTATTTTTTATAATTATTATAGTTTTAGCGAATTTCCAGAATGGAATTGAGCTATTACAGCCACTGTCACAACGCGACCTGAGTCCGGGACCCTGGCAGAAATTTGTTTTGAGGTCCCTAGAAACCGAAAATAATATTCGCTAAAATTTATATATATATATATATATATATATATATATATATATATATATATATATATATATATATATATATATATATATGTGTCCGCACGATAACTCTCGAACGGAATGTCCTAGGATTACGAAATTTGGTGAAAGTATTGGAAGTCCCAAACCGTTGGATGAGTTCGTTAACCAGACACGTCGGATGCCAGGAACATGGTTTTTGTTCTTGCAAAAAATTAGTTTTTTGCCAAAATTTCCACTTATTCAAAAATTTTTGCGAAATTTTTTTATACCATTTAAAAGAGAAGAAAAAATTACATAAAAAAGGTCTTTAAACTTTTTTTCTATGTCAATTAGTTTCCGAGAAAAACTATGTGTCTTAGAATGTGATCTTAGGAATGTAATCTTAAGTGATGTAATCTTAAAGTCTTAAGTTACTCACAGTCTAAGCACATATTCGACACACTACATAATTATGTATAGTCAAAGAAGATATAGTGTATATAATATGTATAACGCCAATATGGTATACCCATACGATCACACAATTATGATAGGTACATGCATAATTTTGATGTAAGAACAAGTAAGAGTACAGAGGTACAGCAACTATTTTAAAAGAGGGTACGATAACTCAAGAACGAAATACCTGATTTTTAAGAAATTTTTTGAAAACGTTGGAATATATATATATATATATATATATATATATATATATATATATATATAGATATATATATATATATATAGATATAGATATATATATATATATATATATATATATATATATATATATATATATATAGATAGATATACATATATATATATATATATTTATTTATTTATTTATATATATATATATACATATATATAAATATATATATACATATATATATATATATATATATATATATATATATATACATATATATATATATATATATATATATATGTAGAAATATTTACAATAATTTAGTTTTTCTTTTAATTGAATAAATTCTTTAATTTAATATTTTCTATTAGTCTTTATATATCGTCTTCAAAATACGTCTCTATTTGTTTATCATAGCTAACTTAACATTATTGCTCAATTTTTAGAACAATTATAAATTAATTAAAATAACCCTGTTGCAGCATCCTGCATAACATAGCGAACTTCCATTTACAAAAGTACGTTTTTCTCGGAAACTATTTGATATAGAGTAATTGTAAATAAAAAATACTCCTGTCGCAGCATCCTGCATAACATAGCGAATTTCCATTTACAAAAGTACGTTTTTCTAGGAAACTAGTTGATATAGAGTAATGGTAAATAAAAGAAAAAATACCCCTGTCGCAGCATCCTGCATAACATAGCGAATTTCCATTTACAAAAGTACGTTTTTCTAGGAAACTAGTTGATATAGAGTAATGGTAAATAAAAGAAAAAATACCCCTGTCGCAGCATCCTGCATAACATAGCGAATTTCCATTTACAAAAGTACGTTTTTCTCGGAAACTAGTTGATATAGAGTAATTGTAAATAAAAAAAACCTTCTTTATGTTAATTTTCCGCCTCATTCCGCCAAATCTTTTTCACGAAAAATGTCCAAAATACCGTAAATGTTTTCACGAAATTTCTTAAAAATAAGATGTTTCGTTCTTGAGTTATCGTGCGGACACTTAGTAAACATATATATAAATGTGTCCACACGATAACTCAAGAACGAAACATCTTATTTTTAAGAAATTTCGTGAAAACGTTTATGGTGTTTTGGACATTTTTCGTGAAAAAGATTTGGCGGAATGAGGCGGAAAATTAACATAAAGAAGGTTTTTTTTATTTACAATTACTCTATATCAACTAGTTTCCGAGAAAAACGTACTTTTGTAAATGGAAATTCGCTATGTTATGCAGGATGCTGCGACAGGGGTATTTTATATTTACGTGGCATAATTTACAGTCCAAAAAAAATTGTATAATTAAGGTATGACGTATAAGTCTATGTTTTTAACATGTAATATGATGCGGCATCTCTCCTTTTTGTTGGGATAGATGCCGCATGTTGCTATAGCAAGCATAGTGCGGAATTCTAACCTAAAATTTTATACAGTACTTTCAAAATATACCTAAATTAATAACAAAACTCATTTTCATTAAAACAATGAAATATACATTCTTAAATTCTAATGAATTAAATGCTTGATAAAATATTATGTTAAAAAATTTACTTTTCAATAATAAAAAGTTGGATAATTACTAAACTGATGGACTAATCATAAATGTTACCACATACAGCAAAAATAAGTAGCTTATTTTAAACCATGTCCCTGTCACTCTCCATTTAGTCTATTATAAAAAAATGGACCGTTTTTTGACGTCGCTGTAACTAATATACCAGATGGCGTTGATTTACTAGGGGATAAAATTAGAGTCGAGACATGAGGTTTAATAGTTCGCTATTTTTCATCTAAAATAAATTGGAAACAAATTAAATATTTAAAAAAATACTTTAATTCAACCTAGAAAGATTAATTAAATTAAAAAATTTTAATTCTTCGTTAACACATAACTTGGTGACGATACTTTTGTGCTCAATCATATGGTAATTAATTTTGACATCTATTTGATGAAAAATGCTCACATGTCCCAACTCTATTTAGTGCACCCCCTATATCATTAGCGCCACGTAGCAAACGTAGCAAACTGTGACATGAAATGGTCCGTCCTTGAAAACAAGTGGCAGGGACATGTTTTAAACATATAATCCATTAATAGCGCTATCTATCAATCAACGGACGAACTATGGCTACTGCGGCATCTCTCCCGCACTTGCCCTAGAACATAATATGTGTATGAGTATGTGTTTGTAATCTATCAATAGATAGAATAGAAATGGAAAAACAAGGATAGAATGGAGAAGAGCAAAACATGTTGTGCCATTATGTTCAAATTACATTAGACGTTCGCGAAGTTCACAATTCAATTTACAATGAAAATATTTTAGATAAATATAAAAATATAATATATTGAATGTTTTTATTAAATAATAAATAAAAGAATGATGCTTTTAAATTGTAAATCAAATATGATATGTAAGAGAGCTTAAAGTAGAGAGTGGGTTATTTTAAAGCAGTCCTTCCGAGCGGAATCGGTACCACGCTCACCGGTCGACTATGAAGCAATTTAATAGGTTTTTTTCTTGGGTTAAAAGCCAATTTTAAAGGCGCTGATAACCAGTTGTAAAGTTTTCCCTGACGAGTAACACTCGTAAGAATGTGCTGAAAGTTTGTTAAAAAAATTGTTGTTGATAATTACGGCACCAAATATCGAAAAATTAGCGTTGTTACACAAAATTCAGGTACAAAAATTAACTGATTCTAATATTCTTGTAGGGCAATATTGCACGAAAGTGTTTTGTAATTTGCCAATTATGATTCTTAAGTTCGTGACACCATCGAAACATATACACGTTCCTATGTAACATATTTAGCTTTATGACTACTTCAAGCATGTAGTATAATTTTTTAGGTTGTCGTGTGCTAATAATGCACGGAAAATGCAATTATATCAACAAATGATTATAATTACATTTTCCGTAATGTAAGACTTTCTTTAGTATTCCAGAGAATTTAAAACATTAGTTACTTTTTACTGGTTGGAATGACAATTGTTTGACATCAATTATCAGTTCAATCGACAGAAAGTGATAAGAATTTATAAGTTATTGAAGTACCTTTTTAAGAAGATTTGACGGGATAGGATCTCAATAACCCAACCCGTCAACGATTAGAGAGAGTCCATAAATTACGTAGCCTAATTGGAGGGATTACGGAGAAAGTTAAACATGAATTTGAATGTGAAATTCATGAATAATTCTGAAATACTGTGACGTGCTTGTGATATTTTTTGAAATTTGACAAAACTCCCTCAGGCGAATTTTGCTGTCATGTGGTCACACAGTTTTCACATTTAACAGTTTTTATTGTAAGGATACATAATATTTTACGGATATATTTTGCGAAACTCTCTAAAAAAGTGCCTTATTTTTCATATTTTATAATAAAATGTGTGTTATTTTAATGAAATGTCGTTTGGACTTAACGAAAAAAAAAAATTACAATCCACTATGGTGCATGGTAGGCGGGGATCAAGGCAAAAGTCACTTGTAGTGGACATGGAGGGGGTACGAGCTCAAAAATGGCTAAAGTGGAGGTATATAATTTATGGGCGCTCCTTTATACTCGATGGGTCAGGTTCGGTCTCTAAATGGGCACATTCTTCATAATGTCACTTAGCAGTAATAAAGTTTAAACAAGAAAAATAGTGATTTTGGGTCAAATACTTCCGGATATGATGATATCGTATCCTCTCGTATAAACTCAAAAGTACCTACTATATTTTTTTTATGTGATATCCTTTCTAGGGATGATCGATATTAGAAAAACATCGACGTTGACATCGATGTTAACATCGATTCAAGAGTATCGATATACGATATATATCGAAAGAAAGACATCGATGTTCGAAAACCTTGATGTTTTTATAGCAAAATAAACAACCATTATAATCTATTATTTTATTTATTAAAAATTAACAGTGCCAGTATTTATTTAGTACACTTTGCAAAAAAAGTCACTTTGTTAGAAGTTTCCCTTTTAATCTGTTCCTTTGTTGATACCAATACTGCTCAGCTTTTGAAAAAAAGTCTCTCTGAAGCTGTTGAAGTTGCTGTGAAACACAAATATTTAATGGCAATTTTTTTCAAGTTTGGATAAGTGGATCCTAGAACTTGCCATAAAACTAATGGATCTTGTTTTAAGTCAGCTACAGGACTTTTTAACTACTGGATAGCTTAGAGTAATATGGATGTTTCGATATTATTCTCGTAACATCGATGTGACGATGTTATTGAGGACATAACATCGATGTTTTTACATCGATGTTTTCCCCCTAAACATCGATATTTTTCTACCATCGATGAATATCGATCATCCCTAATCCTTTCTTGGCCAATCGGGATTTTGATTTTGTTGCGATTGTGGCTGGTCGGAATTTCAACTGTCAGACACTACTTAACAACTTGCTTCTCCATACACCTTAAAAAAAGAAAAATTTAGAGTGTGTTAATCATGTTATACGTGAACTCATTTTCCAATCACGCATCCACAACTTCAATGGACATTTATTTTATAGTTGGCTAATAATTTCCACTGTACAAATTATAAATTGATTATAATCATAAAATATAACGTGATAATATATAATTTTTAAAATGTAAACGCCGCGTTCGGCCCGTTTAGGCCCGATTCACACTATTGTTATAAAATATTCTTACATAAGAAACAATGAGTGTATTCACATCATCGCTCCGATACCGTTCCGATATCAGTCGCGGTCCAATACCGCTCTAATATCGCTCCAATACCCATACCACTCAAATAAAATTTAATCGATGCAAGGTCAGACCTATATCAATAATGTGAACACTATGTAATTCCACTCCGCTCCGCTTGCATTCAGTTGTTACGAAAAGATATTTGTATGGAACTGAGATGAACTGCGAGCATACCAAGAGCGGTATTATAATGTGAATGGAGCACGAATAGATATCAGCATGGTATCAGCACTGTAATGTCTACACAACAAAATTATATCGGAGCGAGACCGGTGCGGGAGCGTACCGATATAGGCAATATAGTATGGATCGGGCCTTAGTATTGCACTAAACTTATAATGTGTGGTATCGTGGAGTTATGTGTGCTAGGAGCCCCAATACTGAACCAGTAGTAGTTAATAACTGCTGCCACATTACTACACAATCCAGTCAGTAATAGTAACTACCGAATACTATCATTTGCTGTTATGTTACCTGACATATTATATAAAAATGGTTATAATATTATTATATTATAATAAATACACTAACATACCTACCCAATGGTGAGTAGGTACTCGATAATAGTATAGCTATATATGTTTAAACTGCGGTAAATATTATATTCATTCAATTTAAATTTATTTATTTATATAATTAAATATTATTATTATAATATTATACAACATTTTACATTAAATAATTACCTTAATGTTTATGAGTTACATATAGGTATACTGAAAGCTTCAAAAATATATCACTTTTTAGTCTCGGACTGATAATGAGTAGTGTTGCCTCTCAATTACTAACTGTTATAGCATCGAGTTATTCTGTTAAATTAAAACTTCATATATAAGGCCCGATCCACACTATCGCTCCGCTCTCGGTACAATATCGCTACGCTCCCGATTCGATAAAATATTCTTATATAAGAAACAATGACTGTATTCGCATCATCGCTCCGATACCGCTTCGATATCAGTCGTGGTACGCTCCCGCTCCATTGTTGCTCCAATACAAATACCATTCAGATAATATTTTATCGGAGCGGTAATTGGAGCGATAGCAGCCCTGTATCGCTAGTATGAACACATTTATAATTCCACTCCGCTCAACTTGTATTCAGTTGTCATGAAAAGGTGTTTGTATCGAACTGAGACCGAACTGGGAGCGTACCGAGAGCGGAATTATAATGTGAATGGAGAACGAAGAGGTAACAGCATGGTATCAGCACTCTAATGTAAACACCACAAGATTATATCGGAGCGAAATCGGAGCGGGAGCGTACCGATATCGGTACTACAGTGTAGATCGGGCCTACAACATCCTCCTCATATCATATTCGCATGTAGCTTAACTCGAATGTGTTATCGTTTTCTTATATCGATACCATCGATAATGTTCGTGTTTTAGCTTTGACAAGTTCACAGTTTTGGACAAATAAATCGACATATTAATAAACTAATTAATTCATGGTATACTTTTATTAAGCCGATAACTCCTCAATTCTATCTAGAAGGTCATTAGTACGTCGGACAACGTAAAAGTAGGTACTCCTTTTATTTTTGGTGTTCAACTTTTGTAGCATCGAGTACAAAAATATTTTAAAACATGTTACATAGTTTAGCGGATACACAGGTACTCTCTATAATATAAAGTTGTTCAAAATTGTCATAAATAAAAGTAAAATATCTAATGTTACTAATAATATACATATATTTCAAATAAATAACTACCCAACAATTAGTTCAAAAAATAATACTAAACTTACCAACATAGGTACATATTAAAATATAATATCAGTACCGACATATTAAAATAGAAACTAAGCATGCACATTATATGTATCTATACATATTTTCATAGAAAAATCATACCTAAATGTCATGTCAGTAACCAAAATAGTTATGCCTCTGGTGAAAACAATATTGATACAGTTAGCAGAGTTATTTTCACTAAAAATAAATGTAGTGTTGGGGTTGCTGGTGATGATAATTAAAACACTACTTGTATATTTTTAATATAATTTTATTTAAGACAAAACAGATAAAACAAGTAAATTATTTACAGTAACTCTATAAACATAATATGTGTTATCATGTACAAGTTACTGAGCGTGGGAGCCGTAACAGCGGCGAAACACAAACGCAGCGACATAGTTAAGTAAGTTAGTTATGACGGGCGATTTGAATCAATTGTTGAGTTGCGGATGCTACAATAGACTGTTCGATTACTAGCTAGCTCTCGAGTAGTTAGTTCATCATCAGGTATAACATAATTGAAAGTTTCGTTACGGATCACAATATTTTATTATCAAATGGAATAATAGATGGTACCGGGTAGGCTAAAAGATTATCATAGGGGATTATATATAGAAATATAAGATGAAAACTTGAAAATCGAAAATACCATTTTAAAAACTAATGTTTTCTGACAGGTAGACGAAAGAAAAACGACAAACGACATTAACTCATTTAATAAAAAATATTGAAAATAAAATAAACATAAATATTCAAATTATGGCAAAAAACGACAAATTTTGAAATACTGCAACGTAAAAGCCCCTATACCGGAACGCGATCATATGTCCGAACAGTTTTAACATTTATATATTAATGAAGCTACTTCTGAAATATATATATATATATATATATATATATATATATATATGTATGTATATGTATATATATTTATATAAATATATATATATATATATATATATATATATATATGTATATGTATATCTATTTATATATAAATATATATATATATATATATATATATATATATATATATATATATATATATATATATATATATTGTTGGAAATTTATAGTTGCAAACCGATATACTACCAGACGTGTAATATGAGTAATACATAGAGGCACATAGAGTGACATCTAGACGCCAAAATAGGAAACATAGAATAGTGTAAGTATCAGACGTAAATAAAGGCTCAAAATACTGTATTCAACAAAAGTTGTTTAATACATATATATATATATATATATATATATATATATATATATATATATATATATATATATATATATATATATGTATTAAACAACTTTTGTTGAATACAGTATTTTGAGCCTTTATTTACGTCTGATACTTAAACTATTCTATGTTTCCTATTTTGGCGTCTAGATGTCACTCTATGTGCTTCTATGTATTACTCATATTACACGTCTGGTAGTATATCGGTTTCCAACTTCTATTGTCATTAATATTTCTCTGTTTATATATAGATGTCGACATTTTGTAAAAGAAAAACATTAATAAATAAAAATATGTGGTTGGGTGGTTTTAAACACATATTCATTGGATTAAATAAATTTTCTTTCATACTTATTAAGAAAAAAAAATGGGTGTTTAATTTATTTATCAACTTTTATAATCCAGTTTAATTACACACCTAAAAATAGTGTTCTGGTATAGGAGCTTTTACGTTATAGGGATTAGATATTAATGAGAAACAGAAAAAAGGTATATCGAACCGTTGGGTGTTACCTTCTTAAATAAAATAAATTCGAAATAAAGTGAAATAGTAATAATAAAAATAAAAAAATAAACATTTATGGAGAAAAAACCAGCTAATTTTTACGAAATTTAAGGATATTGTGTAATATACTAAATATGAAGGCACTGGTATATGTAGATAAAATTTCTGAAGTACACGGCCTTTTGGACAAACATAAAGTATTTTTGGTTGTTGACAAACTATTGTGATTGAATGAACTGTTTCATACCAAATTGAAAAGTTTCTGACAAGGAAAAGTCTTGGAATGTCAATTCGCAACTTTGATGAAACTTGTACATGTTTGGTACAAGCAAAAATAACAGACCCGTATTATCTGCCACTGTCGCCATTAATTTAAGCGGTGGAATCGCTCCTCAAAATTAGGGTAAAATTGCAATTTTGCTTAATAACTTGAAAACGTCGGCAGATAGAGAAAAACTTTAAATTGACAAAACACTTTATTTTTAGAGAGATTTCTATTGATGTTTATAAATACAGGGTCGGACCTACCGGGTGGGGGGGGGGCTGTTCAGATAAAATTGAGGGTAAACTTAGAGACAGGGTGGATATGCTTTGGTATATTAAAATTGGATTAGCATGTATGAAAACTACATGAAAAATACTAGTTTACATATTTTTGTTCAAAGTTGTAATTTACAGTCTAAAATCTTAAAACTGGACAGTTAATTTGAGGTGCCAATCGTAATTTTACTGCTAACCAGCAGAATAGAAGTTTTTTATAACGTTTTCAGCAAGTGAATTGCCTTGTAATTAATAACTAGCAAAAATATATTAACGCGTCTGTTATTTTTGCTTGTACTACACATATACCAAGTTTCATCAAAATTGCGAATTGACATTCCAAAACCTTTCCTAGTGAGTACCAATGTGTTCCTTTTACATATTTGGTTTCGAAATTTCTGCCGGTTTGCCCTCTATAAGAAACATTGGAGTCCAATAGACTATTAGTAACCGAACAATCTATTCAACATATTCTATTCTCATATTTTGTTATTAATGTGAGTTAATAATTTATTTTATTTCTCTTCTGTCTCTTCTGCTACAAAATTAATTAACTTTATTTTAACGAAAATAAAATACGAAATATTAAAACTATTATTTGGTAGGTAGGTAGGTATGTCGATACTGATTATTGCACATCACTGAATTAATTAATGTTAATTATTAAAATCACTATTACAATGATTTGGAAATCATTTTGTTACTGCGCTACGAATAATGCAATAGCGTTGAAATGATTTAAAATAATGCGAAATTTTATACACACCATTAAATTTTAAATGCTTTTAAAATTTAGTCAAACAGATAAATGATGTAATTGTTGAAAATTGTTAAAATAGTTATCATTAAATTAACTTTTTGAGAAAAAATATTTGGAGTTAATTTGAATGGTTGAATATATTTTTTACTGTTTCTACTTATTTAATTTATAAATAATAATTATGTAGTACTTGAACGATTTAATTTGTGAAAATTCATATTTGAAAATATAAAAATGTTTTCTTTGTTAATTTTTTCGAATAAATAATTTCGAGTTTCACCGTCCCAGCGGGACATTTATAAGAACTGACTTTATTTTGGTGCAACGACTGGTTATATTGTTTGGTGGAAATGGTTAACATATAGGGTGCCTAAAATGTGTCTTTATTCGTGAACTGTTTTCTCCGTGGCGAATAACGCAATCAATATAAAACTTTTTAGAGTGTATTGTATGTGATCCGAGGTACATGAAAAAAAATTCTCCCCACAATCTACAAAACAATTAGGCGACGCGTGCGCAGATCAAATACAGACGCTTTTTTTGAAAGTGTTATGGTGGGTAGCATAATAATTTTCAAACAGTAGCCACAAAATAAATAATATTTCAGCATCTGAATTAGTTTTAATAATAGTCTAGTCAACAAGCGCCATTTCGTTTCGCCGTTACCCAAGTCCGAAAATTATGATTGTGGGTTCATCTGATTCGCAATATCATCTATGAAAATAGTTCAACTGGAAAAGTGGCGGAGATAATATTTATAAATAATTAAGTTAATAAACAATAAGTAATTTTTTTTTGCAAATATCTCAAAAATTATTTAAGATATCCGAAATCTAAAAAAAGATTCTTAAAGAGGAGAATATTTCCTAAAAAAAGTCCCATCTCCCGAAGCTGTACCGTCAGTATTTATAATTTTAATTAACGACGAAAATAAGGTTAAAAAAAGCGAGGCACGCGTTTTTCAAATCTGACAGTAATATAAACTAAAATTTTTTTAATTTAAATATTAATATTAAGGAATAAAAAAAATCAGGTACTATCTAGACACATCAACATAGAATAATTTGTCGGCAAAAAATTTTTACCTCAATTTCATAATTAATTATGCTTTTGTTGATTAGTTAATTTTTACCAGCTGAAAGATAATATAAAAAAGCTGATAATTTTTAAATCAAAACCTGGAATTTTTTCCCCTTTTTGGAGCTATTCTTTGAAGGCCTTAAAAAAAGTCTCCGTTGGAAAAATTAAAAAATTTAATTTCTTAATTTTTTATTAACAATCGGCGGTAATAAAAACAACGCCGTGAGCAGCGGGGCCCCATCACGGTAGTCGAATTTTCCCCTTCATCTTCGGTATTGAATGTCTACAAGCGAAATGTGATTGAAAGTCTACAACCGAATTGTCATTTTGTTGGTTTCAAAACTGGTGATGAGTGTTCGGCTGATCGAGGCTTTAAAAAAAGGTTTTAAGTATTTAAGGGCTGTATCTCAGTAAATTTCAATTTTGTGCCGAAAACAGGTAGCAGAAAAAAAGCCAACACAATTCGTACGAGGACATTCCTGGATTCCTGCCCATGTTTATCCGCTAATTGCCTTTATGTTTTAGTTTTAAATATTAAAAAAGGACCTTAAATAGTAAACTGGAAGGCCTTTATAAAGATATTTTTTCTTTCCAAAAAAATCCAAAATTTCTATTTTATAAATACTAAAAATCCAAAATTCCTAATTTATAAATAAACAGTGACTTTAATAACATTTTTAAATTACTTAATATGTATGTACTTCATTTGTCATAAAAGTAAGTTCACTTTTTTTAAAATTTTTTAAAATTACTATTCGCCTACTTGTATTTAGAATAAACATAATGCTTTTAAAACACATTTAACAATAGCTTTCAATTCCGATGTAAAAATGGGAGAAGTGGGGGGAAAAGTGATGCGGACTCCCTACAAGGTACTAGCTGGATACTAACTGAATACACGTACAAAATTTCAGCCCTCTAGGTTTCCTTATGGAGTCTCTAGACGTGTTAGAAAAGAAGCAAAAAAATTAAGGAAATATTGGCGTCAAAATCGTGGGGGTAAGGGTTAAAAGTTGAAACCTCCAAAAAACAGTGTCTGGCTATTAGCTTAACCTGTACACCAAATTTCAGCCCTCTAGGTTTATTTGGGGAGATTTTGACCCGAACGAAACTGTTAAAAAACAAGAAAAATCATGTTCTTTTGGGTATAAAAATGGTGGGGGTAGGGGTTAAAAGTCGAGACCCACGAAAGGCACCCCCTTGATACTAACTCAATCGGAATACAAAATTTCAGCCCTCTAGGTTTATTCGGGTGACCTGTGCGAGTGGTACAAACTTCGAAAACGTCGAAAATGCATGAAATTGTAGCTTAAAAATGAGGTGGGTGGAGGTAAAATATTAAAACCTCCAAAAAGCACAACCTAGGTACGAACTTTATCAACACACCAAATTTCAACCCTCTACGTTAATTCTGGGGGGCTGGGGGCCTGTTAGATCCAGCGAAAATCGTTTTTCCCCCCTCTACTCCCACCGTATCATCCTAGGAAGCTGAATTTTGGATATGTTGTAGATAATTGACCGAAACATTATTTAAAACCGGTTTGGAAAAGTTTTATTGCTTTTCCGCCCCCCCACCACCCCCTTAAAAGTCGGGTCCGAAAAAAAATTTGCCCAAAATTTGACCCCACTTTGATAGTATTGTTGTGCATCGGAATAAGCCCCACTTACCAAATTTCATCTCTTAACTTCCATAGGGGGGCCCTACACATATTAAAAGGTTGCGGGAAAATATATATATATATATATATATATATATATATATATATATATATATATATATATATATATATATATATATATCAGACATCTTTTTTTTTTACATAATCGTGTTCTACGGGTCCGAAAACGGATAGCGCCCCTGGTCTCGCCTCTCGCAGCTCTTATCGTATAGACTGTATAAGTCTAATTTTTCGGAGAAAATTCGACTAATTAAAAACATAAATAAAGCAATTAAAATTTTTTTTTAAATTATTCTTAACGTTTCGTTTTTTTATGCCTATAAGAAACATTACAAAAATTTTTTTAAATTTTTAACTATTAATAATTTTTAAACAATTAATAATTTTTTTTAGGCACCAAATATTAATATTAAGGAACGTTTGTTTTTTTTCAATCATGAATTATCACGCTCTCTTATATTATGAGAAAAAAAAATTTTTTTATTTTTACTTTGCTTAAACAATTTTTTTTTTTTTATAAACAATTAAAATTGTTATAACAACTCTTCGAAAATAAATTATTTTTAGTCGAATTTTCTCCGAAAAATTAGACTTATACAGTCTATACGATAAGAGCTGCGAGAGGCGAGAGTAGGGGCGCTATCCGTTTTCGGACCCGTAGAACACGAATATGTAGAAAAAAAAATGTCTGATATATATATATATATATATATATATATATATATATATATATATATATATATATATATATATATATATATATATATATATATATATATATATTTTCCCGCCACCTTTTAATTTGTGTAGGGCCCCCCTATAGAAGTTAAGAGATGAAATTTGGTAAATGGGGCTCATTTTCCAGGCACCTCATCCTATCAAAGTGGGGTCAAATTTTGGGCCAATTTTTTTTCTGACCCGACCTTTAAGGGGGTGGTGGGGGGCGGAAAAGCAATAAAACTTTTTCAAACCGGTTTTAAATAATGTTTCGGTCAATTATCTACAACATATCCAAAATTCAGCTCCCTAGGATGATATGGTGGGAGTAGAGGGGGGAAAAAACGATTTTCGCTGGATCTAACAGGCCCCCAGCCCCCCAGAATTAACGTAGAGGGTTGAAATTTGGTGTGTTGATAAAGTTCGTACCTAGGTTGTGCTTTTTGGAGGTTTTAATATTTTACCCCCACCCCCCTCATTTTTAAGCTACAATTTCATGCATTTTCGACGTTTTCGAAGTTTGTACCACTCGCACAGGTCACCCGAATAAACCTAGAGGGCTGAAATTTTGTATTCGGATTGAGTTAGTATCAAGGGTGTGCCTTTTGGGGGTCTCGACTTTTAACCCCTACCCCCACCATTTTTATACCCAAAAGAACATGATTTTTCTTGTTTTTTAACAGTTTCGTTCGGGTCAAAATCTCCCCAAATAAACCTAGAGGGCTGAAATTTTGTGTACAGGTTAAGCTAATAGCCAGACACTGTTTTTTGGGGGTTTCAACTTTTAACCCTTACCCCCACGATTTTGACGCCAATATTTCCTTAATTTTTTTGCTTGTTTTCTAACACGTCTAGAGACTCCATAAGGAAACCTAGAGGGCTGAAATTTTGTACGTGTATTCAGTTAGTATCCAGCTAGTACCTTGTAGGGAGTCCGCATGACTTTTCCCCCCACTTCTCCCATTTTTACATCGGAATTGAATGCTATTGTTAAATGTGTTTTAAAAGCATTATGTTTATTCTAAATACAAGTAGACGAATAGTAATTTTAAAAAATTTTAAAAAAAGTGAACTTACTTTTATGACAAATGAAATACATACATATTAAGTAATTTAAAAATGTTATTAAAGTCACTGTTTATTTATAAATTAGGAATTTTGGATTTTTAGTATTTATAAAATAGAAATTTTGGATTTTTTTGGAAAGAAAAAATATCTTTATAAAGGCCTTCCAGTTTACTATTGAAGGTCCTTTTTTAATATTTAAAACTAAAACATAAAGGCAATTAGCGGATAAACATGGGCAGGAATGTCCTCGTACGAATTGTGTTGGCTTTTTTTCTGCTACCTGTTTTCGGCACAAAATTGAAATTTACTGAGATACAGCCCTTAAATACTTAAAACCTTTTTTTAAAGCCTCGATCAGCCGAACACTCATCACCAGTTTTGAAACCAACAAAATGACAATTCGGTTGTAGACTTTCAATCACATTTCGCTTGTAGACATTCAATACCGAAGATGAAGGGGAAAATTCGACTACCGTGATGGGGCCCCGCTGCTCACGGCGTTTTTTTTTTAATTTACAATTCAAAGGAGGCTATTGTAATCTAGTCAAAATGCGACGAAAATACTTCAAATTTGTTTTCTACTCTCTATTCAACAATACATAAATTGAGTTTGAGATTATTAATAAAAAACTTAATTTATGTGACATATATATATATATATATATATATATATATATATATATATATATATATATATATATATATAGGGCCGGATTAACCCTGAGTCTGCCCCTAGGTACCCTGAAAAATGCCGCCCCTACCTTTCGTTTGAAAAAAAGGAAATCTTGAAAAAAAACGTCAATCACACACAATTTACTTTCTCTTAAAAAAAATAAGTGACGAGCAAAAAAAAAGAAACGTTAATTACTCATTTTTCCGCCCTATTTTAAAAATTTACCGCCCCTAAAAATCTCCCGCTATGGCCTAGGGGGATGGCCTATGGCTAAGCTGGCCCTATATATATATATATATATATATATATATATATATATATATATATATATATATATATATATATATATATATATATATATCAGTAATAATAGGTATTTTTATAAAAATCCACCTAAAAACAAAGAAATTGCAAGATATATTGCGTTAATAAAATTAGGTAAATAGCATTGCTTTATAGATTCAATAAGGGAGTTTTGTTCAAATCTGTTTGATCATACAGAATTATATGGTTTCAGTCCTTTTTTAATTTAGTAGTTTTCAAAAGTACCAAAATGTTAAGTTTACGACTTTTTGAATAAACGTGGAATATTTTTGATGGATGATCTGCTTTGATTGAATGATCTATTTCGAATTGGTATATACCAAAACTGAAATTCAGTTTTTGGATGCCAATATAGTTTGGTCCAACCAGTCAGAGCAAATTTTGGATTTAAAATTATTCAAAAATGAATTTTTATTTTTATTTTATCGAATTAAAACACTCAAATACAATCGTACTGCGAATTTTGTCACAAAGCTTTTAGTTTTAAATCATACAAATGAAAGTTGATAATAATTCAACTAGCAGTCGACAGTAATGGAATTCAGTGCTGCTTGACAATCTAAAGTTGTCAATTTTCTATATGTTTCGAAAATGACAATTTTAATGAAACATATTCTAAATTTAGATGAATTTCATATATCTGTACCCCCGCCTCCGCAAGTATTAGTCATATTAGTGTGTTACGTAGGCAACATTTTAGTAATAATATGATAAATATGCAAGGCAAGTGTAAGTCTTATGACTTTATGACACGTTCAACATTGTGGTAAGGATCAAAGATAAAGTTTGATTCACAATAGCAGACACATCTACATATAATAATAGGTAATAATGGTGATTTTACGTCCGTTTTCAGATTAGAGTATCTAACAGACACCACTCACATCATTATTTTACTAACATTATGTATATATTACAATAGACAATTGCATTAATTTTATATTACTAAAATTTATGTTTAAACGAAAAAAGAATTTTAAATTGGAGTTTTGATGACACTAAAAGTTATAATTTTTTAAGGATATTTTGGAGTAATGGTCATCCAGGAAAAAAATGTGTTTTTTTCCTAAAGGCTACCGGTTTCGACTATTTATAGTCTTCTTCAGGCCTCTGGGGAAAAGTTTATTAATGTACATAGATAAAATACAGAAATATAAAAATATAAAAATCATTACTACTTACATAATTGTATTTGTATGTCAAACTGACATTTGAAATTAAAAATAAAAATAACACACAACACTGATTTACAATAAAAAAGTTTAAAAAGCAGTTGAAAGCAACATTTTAAGTTTAAAATGATTAGAGATATGAAAAGCATTATTTAAAAATTTTAATAATTTGAAAAAATATACAATCAAACTGTGCGTCACGAAAAACGAATAAGGTTAGTATGAAAGTTTTGTGAATTAACATTAGAGATTTAAAAATGAAGAGCAACTACGATGAATTCCGAAAACAAAGTGCCTGTAATAAGTAAGGTGAATGATAATAATAATTATTTAATTTTCAGTGGGCGTGCGCAGATTTTGGATTAAGCATGTCAATCGGCCGGGAAACCCTATGAGAAAGGATTAAATTTTTTAGAAACGGGCAGGAGTAATGAATTTTTATGAGAATGGGAGTGGTACTAAAAATAATATAACTGCGTTTCGGTACTCGGAGCAAAAACCGAGCTCTGTCTGGAACTGGATTAAAACTGATAAAAGTGGGACTCATTGGGATTTGTCGATTTTTCTCAGGATTGTAAACGGTCGGGAATGACAAATCAATTTCGGGAGTAGGCAAGAACGGGACATAAAAATTAATTCAAGCGGCATCTCTATTTTGGATATCAAATTAAAGAAGAAAAAAAGCGTCAGTGGTGAATAAAAAGTATTTTGCAAAAATGTTGTAGCTTTACAGTTACTTAATAATTAACAAATTCAAGATGCAAATAAATTCAAAAATTTCTAGAGATTTTCTAAAACGGATTATTAAATATTCATTAAACCGCAAATTATCAAGAAAAAAAAACAGTCTTTATAAAATTTATAACAAATAAAAATTATACAAAATACATAAAAAATAAAGAATACTTGTTCAAATACAAAAAAATATTATGTTTCATTAAAAAATGTTAGCTAACATTCAACTCTTTGAAATTTACCACTTGTCAATGGGAAACATAGTAACACGCTAAATAACACTTTTTATAACAAAAATGTTATTTAAAAATGTTAGTACAACGGAAATTAAACGAACATGTTAACGAACTGTGTTAGCTAACAATATTCGTCTCAGTGTGTACCCGGGTAATATGTAAACATCTACTTTTTCTCAGTGAACTGTATAAATAAAGATATCCGATTCGTTATCCCAGTGATTCCCAAAGTGGGGGTGGCAGGAACAATTACAGATTACAGATTACATACCCATTTTCTATACATTTCCTATCAATTTTTAAGTACACAGTGAAAAAATTTGTGTTAAAATTAACACATTTCACATGTCCAGAACGGTCCACTCAATTTTTTGTGTTATTTTAACACAAAGCATGTGTGTCAAATCTATACATAAGATTTGTGTCAATGATTTAACACATAAGAAGACATACATTTTGTGTTAATTTTTGAGATTTATCAGTGTTAGTTGTTAAACTTTTTTATTTAATATTTTACTTCCACTGCAGCTTATGATATTTGAAAATCGTCAAAAATTATAACGTTTTTGTTCATGTATATTATTATAAATGAGACTCAAAGAATGCAAAGTAAGTCAGTCCTTTGTAAAAATTCTTACTTGTTTCCATATATGTATGGATACCAAAATATATATATTAAAAAAGATGAGAGTAGTTCTTATTATTAAACAAAACCGAAAAATTGTAAGTTTTTTCAGTTATTAACGAATATAGTTTTATTAAACGATTAAAAATGAAACAATTTCCTTACATTCTAAGGTTATTTTGTAACTGAATTTGTAACAAAATAACCTTAAAATGTAAGAAAATTGTTTCATTAAACTATTTTCGTCAATAACTGAAAAAACTTTTTCGGTTTTGTTTAATAATAAGAACTACTCTCATCTTTTTTATTATATATATTTTGGTAGATATATATTCTAATGTAACTTACGTACTTATAACATTCTTTTGCTTTACACAAATATTGTGTTACTTCTTTGTTGTTCAAAACAGGTTAACATTTTTATTCTGTCAATTCGAAATTTGTGTAAATATTTTCATTTAACACAAACATGAAATGTTACATTAACGCAGGGTTGTGTTACTTATTTAACACAAAAATTTTAACCACTAGTTTTTTTTTTTTACGCAGAACACACTGTGTACAAAGGGGGGTCACAGCGATATATCTTTACCACATTAACATGCACAAGCATCCGATGCAATTTCCATTATCAAACAGATAACCGAGACATGTATGTATGACACACTAATGACAATAATTACATATCTGACTGCACCTCAGCAGCGAGCGACGTGGCATGGCGGTGGCAATGATGCCAGACGCACACATACGATGACGGTGACACTATTCGATTCATATCGTACAGTGATAAATGTGAATAAACTATACCGCCCTACTAGTTAGTTGGTTGATGTCTACCCGGGGATGTACATAGTAATGTAATATGTCATCTTATTATTTTCCTGACTCCTGTAGGTACCTGACTGTTTGGTTGGATGGATAGGACGTGAATGCAGATAATGTGTTTGAGTGCTAATGTTAATATTGCTTGGAAAATTGAAATTCCAAAGAGATTTGAATTGATAATTTGTTGCTTAAAACTTGACAATATGTTCTGCGCTGTCGAAGGAGTAATGTGTAGATACACTGGTATTAAAATCTTATAATAGGGATAAATGTTTTTGATACTGTACTCTATATTATTTGCAAACTTGTTATTTGCAGATTAATTCAAGTAATTTAATAATATCAATATTATGATGGAATATATGTATATGTTGCCGCTGGATTGAAGAATCAGCCAGATTACAAAATCTCTAGTCGTTTTACAAAGCGCCGCTGTTTTGTAGAACGACTTAAAATTTTCATCCGTTTTGTAAAACGGCTGAACGAATGTAAGTAGGTCAAATTATAATAATGATTTGTATTCTACAATTCGATAACACTATTCCATTAAAAATATGTGATAAAGTAAGCAAATAATCTGTTATGTCTTTGTGGATATAATAATATAATATTTACCGAGGATTTAAAGGGCAAGAAAAAAAAATTATTAATTTTTTAGTGATTTTTGAAGGGCTATATTTACGTGAAAAATGGTTGTATCGTATTTTTTTTCTGAAATTTTGAACAAACGGTTTAAGAAAACCATTCGATAGATCGATCTGCCGATTTGCAGGGTTATTGGGGGTACATTGAGGTAAAAAAATTCGTATTAATTAGATTCCCCATCAATATTCGCAAGAATGCGGACAATTTTTCGCAACAAGGAAAAAAGTTCCTTTTTTTCATATTTTTCAGGTTCAAATTAAGGATGAAAAAAATTTGGACAAACAAGCTATATCAAGTCAATGCCATGGCTTTCTGTAAAAAATTTTTCAAAGCGCGTAGACCAAAAAAAAGAGAGCAAAAAATTAGCAATTTTTTTATTCCTTAAAATTGCTCGATAACTGTCACTCAGAAAAATTTTTGCACAAAAGGATCTAAAAACTAGAATCTTGAAGCTTTAAAATACTTTTTCTATCATCTCGATACGACCAAATTTTACGTAAATACAGCCCTTCAAAATTGACAATTGACACCCTTGACAATTTTTTTTCTTTTTGCTCTCTTAATTTTTTGCAGTAGTATACTTACATGAGTATAAGTAATTTATATTTTTCTAACCTAAAAAATTGTAAACAAACTGAAAAAAAAAATGGATAAATAATAACAAAATTTATTGAAAATTCAATTTTAATAAAAATGATTAGTAGGCAGGGCCGTGGAAAGAAATGGCGGGCCCGAAGAATAAACCAAATTTTTTGAAAATTTCATCACCACAAAAAAAAAAAATAAGTAATGAGCAAAAAAAAATCTATTAATTTTTTTCCCAAGTCCTCTACCGACAGTTACGGGTCCCTAAGCTGAAACTCCGGCTACTCCGTCCTTTCGTCTGGCCTGACAGTAGACATCTCTAAAGCGTTGTTCACACCTTAGTAAGTAGATTAGTAGATTAGTAGTTCGTAGTTAGTAGAACAACTTAGTAGCTTAGTAAAACAACTTAGTAGCTTAATAGAACAACTTAGTAGTAAGTGGAACAGGAAAAAAATATAACAATAGGTATTATAACAATAAATATATGAATTTTGTTAAGATATATCTACACTGTTAAAAATATTTCCAAAACTTTTTTGATAGTTACATATTATAGTATACACATAGCAAAAAATATTGCGAAATTTTAGAAATTTTTTATTGTAATACTAAAACTGTGAAATTAAAATATTTTAATGTAAGTTTTTTAAAGAAATAAATAAATGAATAAATAACAAAATAAAAATAAAAATATTCATGTTAAATTAATTGTTTAAAAATACAATAATTCATAAACAAATCTAAATAAACAAGCCGCCTATAGACGCGACATCAAATGTGACGTAAACAAACGCCAAAAAAAAAAAAAATTGAAACACTTAGATTAGTAAGCAGGATAAAATGATTATTTAAATGCGAATAACAAGGAACACAAACATTTTAATAATCATTTTTGATGTCACTAAAAAGGGCAAAATCTATGGATGTTTAAAATTTATATAAATTAAATAGAAAAAAAGGCTTTTTTATATTCAAATATCACAATAATATTTACAGTTACTATACTGTACAATTTGTATGTTTAAAACAATGAATATAATATTCTTAGTTATATTAATTTATACTAGTTTAACATATTCAACCACTTACTTTTTTCTAGCAGTGTATGTTTTTTTTTTTTGTTGTTAAAATTTAATGTAACAGTTTTATTATAAGAATGTTTTATGAGGCGGTAATAACTGGCTTTTGGATATCAATTGGGTATGTACTCGTATGTTTATTGCAGGTAAACGAATATTTCAATGGCATGCATAAAGTTGAGTACTGTGAGACTTTGTTCAAGTGAATATGAATATGTTGTCATATATACATCTGTGTGTATCAGGGTGCATGTATCTGACAACATATTCATATTCACTTGAGCAGAGTCTCACAATACTCAACCTTATGCATACCATTGATTGTTATATTTTTTTCCTGTTCCACTTACTACTAAGTTGTTCTACTAAGTTACTAAGTTGTTTTACTAAGTTACTAAGTTGTTTTACTAAGTTGTTCTACTAACTACTAATCTACTTACTTATATGTGAACAACGCTTAAGAAAATATTACAATAGAAACTATTACTTACCCGCCAAAGACGGTAGGTAAACTTTTCGGATTTCTTATTTTTTGTAACTATACGAACTTACGATTCAAGAAGTGGAAAAATGTGCAAAACATTTATATTCCCCTTCACGATTCTCTACCGATAATAAGACTTTCTTTTAATCTCGACTGTATACTGTCCGCTTATATACTTTTACCAAATTTCATTAATTTCAAAATATTGCAAAATAAAATCGACGAATGACAAATTTTTATTTATTCAAACAACAGATTCACTTTTCATTTCACGGTTTATAAATTATTGTCTAATCACACGTTCATTTGTATGTGTGTCTGTGGCCCACACGCGCTGTGGTCCGTGGTTTTTTCTAGAAAAATAATTTATTTGAAATTTATGGTTACCACGTGTCGCACTATAATACCTATAGGTTGGTACTGTAAATGCTAGGTATATTCCAACAAATACTCAAATTAATTCTGGTTTTAATGAGCATGCGCATAGTTGACTTTACTGTTCCAACTAGACAGAATTGTAATTCAAGTTTACACACAATTTGAAATTCTGTGTTCCAACAAGTATTTAAATCTAATTCTGAACTCACCCGAATTGATTTTTAAAATTCTTGCTACAGACAGAGGCGTAGCGAGGGGGGCGCAAGGGGGTCTATTATGCACCGGGCGCCATTCGCAGAGGGGCGCCAAATGTGCCCAAAGGTGGCAGTCTCGGGGGCACCAAAAAATTAGGTATGAGGTTTTTTTTGCTCGTCATTTGTTTTTTGTGAGGAAAAAAGCAACATTTTTTTCTACAGGGGCGCCAATAAAGTGTCGTGCCCCGGGCGCCGGTTATGTTCACTACGCCACTGGCTACAGAGTAAGTATTTCAAATTCTAGACATGCGCATTAACGAAATTTTAAGTTTTAACCTTATAATTTGAAAATTTAAATAACAAACAGACAAATTTTAAGTTTAAATTGTTCTGTAAAAAGACAAATTTCAAATTTTTGACTTTATTTAATTGCAATAATAGGTATATTTTTTTTAAAATTAGCAAATAGGTATATTTTAATTTAGTAAATAATAAAGTAAAATACGGAGTAAAATAAAAAAAATAGTTCCTACTTTTTATTTAAAAATCATTTCAGAAGAATCAAATCAAAAAACAAATTATTTAAACTTTACCGCATCGATGCAGCATCATGACCTTTCTGATGCGTCTAATACTACATGATGCGATGCTGATGCTCTTTTGAAATTTGATGCACATTAGATGTTTTTGAACGTCTCCTCTGATTTGACTATAGATAATATAGCATGAATAGACTATAGATAATATAGCAATAAAGTCCTTGTATATATTATCTTTGAATTTCAACTTGAACTTACTTGAAATTTAAAATTGAAAAAATTGAAATTATTTGAATAAAAAAAATACATATTTTGAGTGCAAGATGTATTCAGATAGTTTAAACAATTTTAATGAGAAGTAAATAAATTCATCTTTTTCAACATTTAGTTTTTCGGAATTATTCCTATAACCGTTATGGTCATAGGACCATTGGTATCATCCTTTATTCACATTACCATAGCTACGACAGCCACCTATATTTTAAATGTAAGTAGCTGTGATATTACATTATGCGCATGACACGCATCACCAAATTTCTTGATGCATTGTTTTGACGCAACAAATGCAAAAATGAATTTTTGATTTTTCGTTGTGATGCGTCTGATGCGTTTTTGAACTTTTGACTCTGCCTCATGCAAGCAGTGATGCATTTTTGAAGTTAGCCATAAATTAACATATTTTAAAGTACATAATAATTTTTTAGTGGATATATTATTTGTAAATATTCTTCTTCATAGTATGGCAGGTATAGAATACATAACTCAAGTCTTTAGTAGAGACATCTTTTGAAGTCCCTAAGAATTAAAATAAACGTTCCTATATATTAAATACCGAACTAAAGTTCTGAATTGAATTTGATTTGACCTTCAAATGACATTATCGAATTTTAAATACTGGATTCACTCGAATTGGAAATTCTAGTGTTTGTTGGAACATACCTACTGTTTGTATTTGCGGCTACCACGGTATAATATGTAAGTGGTTATGTAAATATTAGACGCCTATTGTATGGTTAGTGTCTAGTAATGTTTTCCAATGATTGAATAATATCACACAATTAGATCAAATATTGACTTCAATAACACAGTTGATTGATTTCATTTAATTTTATAAAAATTTTATGTTTCAATTTTCAAACTGACAAATAAAAAATTAATATAGGTTTTGATAAAATTTTATATATATTTTAGTCGATTGGGAATTTAAAGTAGAATAAAAAATACAAATACTTCTTTTCTATTAAACCCTGACGTCTATATTGAAAGTTGATTAACATAAATAATTAAGAAGTATTCTAATTAATATTTGATTTAAGACTACGTATTCGTTCTAGAATATCAAATTGTCAATAGTTTTTCTCTCCATTCTCAATTCTCACAGCGGGATATTATTTCTCATTATTTCTTAAAATCTTATCATAATTTCTATATTTGTTAGAAACCACTAGAAAAGTAATTTAAACAATATTTAATTTTTTTTTAAAAAGAAAAAAGACACAAACATTCAACAATATTATTTTAAAAAGAAATAATAAATACTGAATAGGGGTTGTTAGTTGCCCACTCGAGCAAATGAGCGCACTCACTTTATCCTGCGCTCAACTTTGCTTTTGTGAGCAATCGACAACTTCCCGCACTTATTGCACAATATACTATTCTTATATCAATGGTGTAAATTGATATGTTACGTTACATTTATATACCTATATTACCAGTGCTGGATTACGCTAGGGACACGCGGAACTAGTGTCCCGGGCGACAAAATTTAGAATTTGACGTTTTTTTTTTTGCTCGTCACTTATTTTTTGCAGGGAAAAGTTAAAAAGTTATGGAGAACGGCAGGGGCGGTATTTTTACTTAGGGTAATTCCGGTCCTGTATATTACTAAAGTACATATTATTATTTTTATTAATTTTGTTATTCGTTACAATTTTTTATTCCTTTTCTTTCGTTTCCTTGTTTTCCTTTTTTTATTTTTAAATTTTGAACTGATTGAAAAAGGGATCAGCCACCAAAACACTCGTGGTTACTTCTTTTTAAAAATTAGGGTTCAACCGCTAATCTAACTATCTTTATAATTAGCATTTTATATGTAAAGATTAAAGGGCGGCAATAAATTGTCAATTATCCATACCCTTTTTAGAAGATTAAAAGAAATCAATCATGTTTTCCACCAAAAGCTGCGCTAAATCTAAGATTATGTATCTTTCCAATGTATGTAGGCAGGTTTTCGCTTTCGAGTTGCTTTGCAATTACGTCACATATTTTCGCTTTCGAGTTGCTTTGCAATAACACAAAGCTCTTTACGTCACTTTCAAATACATCCGAGATATTTTCCTTCCACTGCCGAAGACAGTAGATCAACCGTGTTTCAATTTACAAAGGAAAAACTAGATTACAGTTTACAAAAATGGCAACTTTTTTCGGTTGAAAAATTAACTTACTCATACTCGGCCCGTAAGTTCATATTTGTGGCCATGGATACTTAAGAATAGAATACTCAGCTTTCAGCCTCGGCTTCTCAAATTACATCGGAGGCCACAAAAATAACACTTACGATCTTCGCTTGATAATATACCTACTATTAATTTGTATAATTTCCAAAATGAGCGTGAACACTTAAGGTACTTGGTGCGAGATAGTCAGGTACAAAAATATAGCTCAGCGAAAAAATTTTCTTTTATCAGAAATTAAATAATGCATTAAATTCTTCAGTAATTATATTTGTATACCACTTTTTTTTTTTTTGAATTTCCGCACGCTTATGTTGTAGCAATATAAAAGCCTTGTTGAAAAACCGTTATAAAACGTTGTAAAATGATGTTATATTTCAAAAATTATATTATTTTTACTCCTGTTGAAGAACACATTATATATCTGTTAATTGTTGAGAAAGTTAGGCATTATTCTAAGGTGTGGAGGAATGATCATTACTCAATACTTTTTTGACCAATGAAATCACAGTATTGGGTTTGCGATTGTTTTATGACTAATGTATGTATCAAGTTTTAACGTGCAAGTAAACAAAGTAGTATATATTTTGTTTTGATCGTTTTATACATATTATACAAACATTTAATGAAATTAGAAATAGATTAAAAATTTGATTTAAAATTTATATTCAATTTTATTTAAATCAAAAAGGAAAAAAGTCGTAAAAAAAATATCGTATTCTACTCGCTTGCAATGGCTATTACTCACTCAGATGCATTTACGGGTCGCAATTTCATCTTCGTGAGTAATAGCTATCATTACTAGCTCGTTGAATAATATACTATTATTAAATTCCTTTGACATGTTTTCATTTTATTCAAAAAAATCATGTGAACATGTCAACTTCCCATAAGAGCCCGTGTAAAAATTACAAAACTTTGAAACCGTTTTTCTCAAAATTGGGGCGATCAATTTTTTTTTTCGGTATAGGCTCGTATTACTGGTATTAAATTAAATAAATATCTAGAGAAGCTTCGTTAAAACCCTTTGAAAAATCGTTTTTCGGACCAACTATACCTTAAATAAACTTTTTACTCCTTTGGTAGAATCCAGATATACCTACCTATTTTCAATATTTAGTATAATACATAAAATAAGTACCTAGTGTATTTTAAAAAAAATTTAAATACTCATAAAGTTATCTGACATTTAAGGATTTACGTCTGCACTAATAAAAAATCAAAACCTGAATATTCGCCAATAAAAAATACATACATATACCTAAACGACTACACCAAGTACTACGAAATGATGAAAAAAAGCAGAAATGGAATAATATAATTACCATTATAAATATAATATCCGGCAAATAAATTAAAATTCAATAACTAACGACCAAATCACAGAGCATAATACACACCGAGCAATCTCGGTACTACTATAGTAGGCAGCCTACTGACTTTTCTCGATTTTTTATTTAAAATTTGTACTATTGATAGCCCATGAAAAACAATTTGTTGAAAAAATTATTTCTTTGTCAGAAACAACTTTGCAACGTCATAATCAGAAAAAACTTTGTACCGAACTGGATTCTTCATATATACAATCGATTTATGTAGTCGGATATAGTTTTGGCCGAGTACGTAAATTCCATTTTTATAGCTATTAATTGAACTTAATGACGTCATCAGGTACTTTTTCAAAGTTTCAAAAACCATAATTTCGATGTTAGAAACTTGAAGTTTAAAACTGCTTATATATTTTCGATACAGTTTTTTTTAAATTTTTTACAAGACCCGAATTGTAAAAAACAACAGAAAATTAAATTACCTTTCACTGTTTTCGTCAGTTATATGACTGGTTATGATACTTACCATACATACATAATGCACATCACCTAAATTTGAAGGTCAACCTACCCCAAGCATACCAAACACAGAAGAGATGTATCAAAGCATCGTCGGATCATCAGCCACATAGAAAAATTAGTGTACATTACACAGTGGCTCTAAAATAGTGGTCTCGAATTTTTAAAATTAATTTTCTCGAAAACTAAGCACCTTATAAAAAAATGGTATTAAGATTTTTTGTTCAACTTTTTGTGGCCTACCATCAGTTTTAATTTGGAGCCGTCGTTACGGTTCACCCTGTATTTATTATAAAAATATTCAAATATATTAAAATATTCCTGGAAGATCATAAAATTCTCTTTCATTTTAGCTTCACTGTTGGTTATTTCGTATAATTATGAACAAAAAAATTAATGTAAAGTCCTGCTCATGTCAACATGACGGCTATTGGTGCTCTGACCTTATATAAAAATGGGGGATATTTTCAAAAAAAATTTTCCGTTTAAATACCTAAGATCAACTATGACTGAGAATAGTCTAGTGGCGACTCTGTATATCTATAGAGAAGAAAACAGGGAAGATATTAAATTTTGATGACATTGTAGATAAGTTCAATTAAATTAAAGCTGGAAAACATGTTTTGTAAGATTATTATAATTGACGTAATTTAATATAAATACTATTGCACTTCGTATTTTTTTTATTCCCTCATCTTAGACATAGAGGCCACCACGGGTCTTCGAAGGAGTTAGTCTACGGCCAACATTACCCACTAGTATGCATTATTCCAGTCGGGCCCGAATCCCATAACGTTAGAATAGAGCTAGAATATTAAGAAATAATTTAATCGGTTGACCGGTAGCGCTATTGTAGCACCATCCAACTATCCAGTAAATCTATTCCGTTCTGTCTATTAAGCAAATCAGTTTTATTAATTATATTTTTTCCAATTTACATCATAAATTGCAGTTACATAAATTTCTATCGCTGTGAAATTTAATTGATTTTCACCTATATTGTCCCCTCCAACTCTCCCGGAATGAATCGACCACATCATTTAAATAATTCTTATTTAATAATTTTTAAATAATTGATTGAATTTTATATATAAACGATTAAAAAATACACAACGACAATCATTTTTAGTTTGAACGAAACAAAACAAACGCAAACCATAACAAAGCAAACGCCGAGTGTCAACTGTTTTTTGTTTGTCGCATTACCAACCGTCAAAAGTGAAAAATACTCGTCCAACTTCACATCATTTTATATAGAAAACATATCGTTTATAACGCCATTAAAAACACATTTTTGATAAATACCGCATTACGCTTACGTTTTAAAAAGTGTTTTTGATAAGGTTGTGTTTTTTTTATTTCGGTGTATTATCGTTAATACGCTACCGGGTGTCTCTTTTGTTGAGTGTTTAAAATCTAACAATGCCAGCATTGGTTCGTTTAAATTTAATCGTGTTCTGTGTTTTAATTGTTACATTTGAATCGGTTTTAACGTTTCCTTCCACAACACAACCCACGTATTTGTTGACTCATGACACCGATACGGTTGGCTCGATTATACGGGAGGTGCGTGCGATACCACCCGCTTCGGTGACGAAAAATGATCAGGCAGAGAATGACAAAAAAGATTTGGAATCAGCTGGTAAGTGTTTTTATTCTTAATTTTTTGAGGGTGCTCTTCTATAGTTTGTTTGGTTGTATATTTAGGATCGGATCCGGATAATTTTGAACATAGTTGGGATAGTGGTGATAAGGGTGTGAGTGGTTATATCAAACGGTCGGAGGATAAGGGAAGTGACGGGTATAACCATTACGATAGTTTTCATAAAAAGGATGGGGATAAGTATGATTTTGAGCATCATTCAGCATACGGGCAAGACAAAGACGATAAGGATGGCGGAAGTTCTGAACATCATTCAAGCTACCAGGAAGGTATGATTCGTATTTTTTATTTTTTGTTTCTAAATGTTAAAAAATTTGAACGAAAGTTTATAACGCAAATGTAGCGTTTCTTAAGGGGGGAGGGTCCTCCAGAACTTTCAAATTTTTCATTTTTTGTTTTGCTTTAAAAGTTCATTTGAACCTTAAAGAATATATTTCTAATGTTTTAATCCGAACAGAAAGATTATCTTAGATAACGATAAACTGCTTTTAACTCTGTACTTTTCAAGATCGAAAACTTTTTAATAGCGTTTTTCTCAAAACAGGTTTTTTTCCGCGCCGTGGAACATAATTTAAAAAGTTATTAAGGTATTGGCTCGAAATTTTGTACAGATATTCTTTAAGATATTGGCCTTTGCATAATATACCTAAAATTTTGCATAAGTTATTACTGTAAATATTGTTTATAACAATTTTTTTATAAAAAAAAAGTGAAATTTTAAATTGTCTTTTTGATTTTAAATTGTGAAAAAAAATTTTCTCATCAGAAATAGGTATATGCAAAGCCTAATGACTTATTTTAATAAAGAACCTGGGCATTCCACGGCGTAAATTAAAATAGTCAACTTGGAGCAGCTGTAGTGCCGCCATTTTTTCTTTTTTTTGCATAAAAATTTATGAGTGAATACACCATAATATGTACTACCTATACTATGCAACTTCATTTGATACAATAAATGTATCCACTTTCTTAAGGATATATTCTCAAAAAATAAAACAGCAAATTGAGGATTTTAACATTTTGATGCTATCTCTACTGCACACAGAATTCACGAAAATTATTTTTAAATTCTGACATACACTTTAAAAAAGAACAGACTTATTAAAACTTCCGTAAATATAGTATTGCTTGTCTTATTTAAAATTTTATTTCCGCCAATAACAATATTCTAATGATACTGAAAATATTTAAGAAAAAAGATGTAAATATAAAAGTTTAAGGTGACAGTATATCTTATTCTTTTTTACATGTGCATATACAATGAATCTTAAAAGGATGTGAAATTTAATACATATACATATTTATGTGGTATTCTCCTACACAATAGTCCCTCACAGCATGATATAAGTTTTAGTTCAAGATTGGATATTTTTAATTTTTGTAATCTTAAGTATTAGCTCGACCGGTACGGTCTCTCGTATCATTGCTCGCAATACTTGTGGAATTATAAATTAATTATATGTATTATGGTGTTTGACATAAAAAGAAAAGGTGATATTATCCTAAACTCATATGAAATTATTTTTGTAGAAACCCAATATCTACTTAACTATTACTGGTCAGAAATTATGAACCACTTAAGTTTGAATTTGAGTTAAGTAGTGCAATGAAATTTTAGTCATTATGAGGCATGATACGTTTGCTCGCAGGTCGGGCGAAGCTTTACTTGACTGAAAATACGAGTAAATCGTTTATAATCAATGTCAAAGATAGAAATGGCAAAAGATATAATAACAGAAAAAAAAACCCACTTGTCCAGTAATAAAAAGAAGTTTAATATTGTGTATGCAATTTTTATTATTCTGTAGCTTGAATATGCACCAAATAAAAGTTGAATTTAATTTTTTTTAGCAAAAAAAGCCAATGAAAAAAACCATTTCTAAGAAAGTTGTTGGAAACGAAATTGTTTCAAATTAAAATTTCTACAAATTATATTTAATAAAATTTTTGGAAATTTTGCCCCTGGTTCCTCCCAGGGCAAGAAGTTTCTATTTCAAGTCACCTCCAGCCACTGTGATGCCAATCTAAGAAAAATCGACTGCCGACTAGATGTATCCTACGACTCCCACCTTGCTAGAAAATTTCAAAAATTTTTTATTTCTAATAAGAAACTTAGAATTTTTTAATAGAAAAAAAATTAAAATTGTTATAAATAACGTGACTTGCGAAAAAAATTTTACCCAGTGGCGGATTTACTCTAAGTGCCGCTCAAGGCTCAATAAAAAATGCCGCCCCTGAAAAGCTAAAAAAAAAATTTTTGCTGCCCTTTTTGCCGAATTTGCCGCCCCTAAAATCGGCCGCCCTTCTTAAAAACCGTAAGTGATGAGTAAAAAAAAAAACTTGAAATTCTACATTTTGCCGCCCCAAAAATCTGCCGCCTTTCTTAAAAAACGTAAGTGACGAGCAAAAAGAAAAACAAGAAACAAATTCTACATTTTGCCCCCCTTTTTCGCTCAAATTTTCCGCCATTAAAATCTGCCGCCCTAGGCTCCAGCCTACTCAGCCTGCTGGTAAATCCGTCACTAATTTTACCCTTTAAATTTCCGAGACTGTTTATTATACTTTTCTTCACAAATTTCATAAAAAGTTTCAATTTTTATAGACAAGGTACCGGAAAATCAAAAATCCAGGGAAATTATTGTGTTATGGTATAAATTTTTAAAATTAAAATATTATAATTTATGGGTCCCTACAATTATATAACATTGTCTACTTATTCATAAAACGTATTGCATGTATTTTTATAACGTTTTTCTCAACAAGGCCTTCAAGGTCCTTTATTATATTTTTACTATTGTCACATTTGTTTGAAGTTTAGACAGAAAATAAAATAAAAAGATGACTACCCCATTTAAAGAAAGTTTAAATATATCTGTTCCGATTTCAGTTATATTTGGTATAACCAAAATAAAGAGAAAACATATTTTTAAATATAAATAGATCAAAAAATTGTCCACAAATATTAAGTTTACTTTTCTATTTACGCGGTAATGGGTAGCTCGAGAGTAATTTTTATTTCAAAATTACATTCTTAAAACATATAAAATATGTTATTAGGAATCAGATTTTTTTTAAATTTTCCAATCGTTGGTAAATTGCACTGAAACTAAGCCTATATTTGATGCTTTTCAAACTCGTGTTTCACCCACTTAAAAATGAAAATTTGAAATTCTACTTCCTAATAACATTTTTTATTACCTTTATCTTTACTCACTGAAAATTTGAAGTTCATACGTTAATTCTACGCCGAGAAAATAGAAAAGTAAAATCGCCTATTTTTGATGTTTTTTTTCATTGGTAAATATCCCCTTAAAAAAAAAATTATTAAGAAACCTGTTGTCTGGAGGACCCTCCGCCGTTAAAACGAACATTCTATTCTAAGTTTACAGCTATGAGATACATTACGATTACAACTGTTTTCTCTTTCGGGGCAAAAAAGAACTATTTTCCCTAATCTTGTTATGTGTTTTGGGTATGCGATAGCAACCTTCGAACAGCTAAAAAAAATAAATATTAGTTTTGAAAAATAGTATTCATTTTTTAAAAGAAATTATATAAGTTTATTGAAATGGTAACAGACAATATTTATTCAGAGTTACATTACAGGTTTAACAATATCACGAGTACATTTGACTGATAAGCTTTGAACGATTTAAAACAAACTTAACTGACAAAGTACAGTTAATTCTCCTATAACATGCATTACACGAAAACATCGTTGTAAGGAGTCATTTATAAATTAGGTACGAATACAGCGGGGAGGGGTGTAGTGGCCTAGCGTGATAAATCGAGATGCGGGGGGGCGGGGGTCCGAGCAAAACGTGACGTTACGTTCAAAAGCTTAGCTTACAGTTCACAGGCAAAAAACCATTTCTCTATATATTTTATTCGTTCGCTACCAGACGGCTCATATTTGAGCCATTAGTTTCTTCTCACATTTGTGATGCGTGGTCTCAGGTTCTGACTTGTTGTTTATAGGTGTCTCATAGTGGTAGCGAACGTGTTATCAATCCCTAGCGTGACGACGAAGGAGAGAAAAGTCAAAGATGGCTGAATTTTACGGGACGCAATTTATGGTTAGGCTCTAAGAATGAAACAGTTTTTCATATTTCTGGATGAAAATAACTGAAATATGACCAGAAACATTCCTTTTTGTATCTAATTTTTTTGTGTATTGCTGGCTAGAAAAAATTCATAATAACTGAAATATGACCAGAAACATTCCTTTTTGTATCTAATTTTTTTGTGTATTGCTGGCCAGAAAAAATTCATAATCATGTCATATTCGTACGCATGCTGACTCGAGCAGTATCATGCTCTTGTTCTTATAACATTCTCTTTTATATCTAATTGTTTTTGTGGCTCGGATGCCAATAGTATTCAAGTAATAGTTTTCGTAGAATTCAAAATTTAACAGAATTTTTTTGAATTATAACTGAAAAACTGAACCATAATTATTTTGTCGGGGTTATTTACGATAATGATATTGTCAGACCCATATCAAAAAGTATTATTTTCTTTATTGCCTACGTTATGTAACAAATGGTGTACTGCGTGGGCTCCAATTATTTTCTGATACCCACAAAAGCCTACACGTGTAATTGCTATATAATTAACGAAATTCTAATATTTGCTTTTAAAATTTTCCCCCACGTAACAGTCTTCAATTAATTAATTTTTAACTCCTTTTTAACAAGCCTAACAACCTTTAAACAAGGCAAGTGGAACACAAAATAACATTCGAAATAAAATTAATTAATTTTTTTTTTAAATTTGAATCCATTCTCTGAAATTTTATGAATAATTCAAAAATTGTTTTAAACAATTAACACTTCTTATTCAGTCCTATTCTACTAACACGTATATCTCTGTATCCTTCCCTCTTCAATTCTCCACGCTCAATATTGTAAATACACTGATACTAACCCAAAGATGTTAAATAATTCTAATTAATTCAAAAAATAAATAAAGGAAAAGTGTGTAATGTTTAAAATTTATTCTAATGAAAATTAATTGAATTCTTTACAATTTTAATAAGATTATGTTCGATGGAAGGGGAACTGGATTGGTGGGGGAAGTAGAGGAGTGAGGGTTGGGTCTCATCAATGACTGACAGTGTTTCGTTTGTTTTAAGCAAGATGAACGTTGAAAGTATAAAACAGGACACGATGTAAAATGTAATTAAAAATTTTGTAATTGTATTTATTAATTTTTTTTTGTTAATTGAATTTTTCAAAAAAGTTTTAATTTGTACATTTGTATGCTTTCCTTCTGGTAGAAAAAATTTAATAGAAAAATGTCATCCGTGATATATTTGGAGAAAATGTGTAATTTATAATTTTTTTTTTTTTTGATATTTTTGAACGATTTTAATCCTTGAGGCTAGTTCTAAAATTTACAAACATTTTGAGCACAGAAGTTTCCCTAACCGATACATTATTTTTTTGCAATTTTCTAAACAAGTTCCTTATATGCAATTGTCTTCAAAGGCGGGTATACAACTAAGCTTCTTTGGGAAGGAGAAGTCTTACTGAAAACGAAAGAATTAAAAAAATTTCAAATTTTCCAAATTAAAAAAATTAATAGCTTTTTTTTCGAAAAATGTTTTAAAAATGCATAAAAAAGATATACATATTGTTAAATTCATGTTTCAATAAACTTACCTTTGACACTATTTTTGCCATCTCCCAACCCACTCCCTGGAGTTAACCTCCAGAATCAAAATTCAACTTTTTACACGCTTTTTCCGAAAATTGTTTTAAAAAGTGCATTTATATATAGTTGAATTCGCGTTCTAATAAGCTTATCTTTGACACCGCTTTTATCAGTTCTCAACCTTCTCCCCTTCCTGAAATTAACTTCCAGAATCAAAATTTAATTATTTATACTTCACGTCTACAATTGATCCACCACAGTCCATTTCTAAAATCCAGAATAGTAATTCCAAATGATTAAAAAATTTAAAAAATGGATTTTCATGATCATAGAGCGCCAAACTTGGGCCTCGTTTCATTTTAAGTGCCAAAACTTTATTAATAAAATTTATCTATCAACTATAACATTAAAGAATATTATTATTATAACTATTGTTATTATTTATAAGTGTTATCATAATATCATTATCAAATGGCTTTATTTTCACATAAAATATAAATGCACAATACAAAGGATCAAAATTTGTGCTAGAAACTTTACTTACCACAAAGTTTCAACTTGAATGAAATGAATACAATCAACAATAAAGTATTATATAATACAGGGAAAACGGAGATAAAATAATAAGCAATAAGAGAGCAAGAGAGAGAACGAAATCAAATAAGAAAGACAACTAAATGAGTTTTGTGGTGTACCAGGTTGATTAATCTAACTGATAGATTGATAAAGAAACAACTTTCGTCTTCTGATGAACTAAACATCCGTTCAACCATTCAATATTGCTACTAGGTCGGTTGGTACTACTGATAGACCGTACTAGGTAGATGTATGTTTGTTAGGTTGGTAGTATTTCTATCATTGCATCAACTACGTTTTCTCGTCTTCGTGCCTATGTTGGTACTTTGTGTCTGCCTCTTTCCGCTTTCAGTTAAATTGGCAAACAGTAGTTGCACGATGTATCATCATATCTACCTCTTGTCTAATATAAAATAGTTTTTGTTTATTATGGAATTGGATTTACTGGAGACTGTTGAATATTTTTTTAAATGAATGAAAAAAAAATTAATATAATTTTGGTAATTTATTTAGTAGAATTATATGTGAAATGTTCTAAAGCAATAAAGGGTAAAATAATAAAATAATTAAACTGAATTTCTTTGTGCATTTTTAATCCTTTTGTTTGATTTTCAATTTAAAAAAAAATTATTTCAGTTTTATTAATGTTAACTAAATGTTAAAGATGAATTGATTGAAAAAATTTGTTCGAAAACTAACTCTCTGAAACTGAACGCAGTGTGCGAGCGTATTTATGTAGCCACTGATATTGACTGAGGTTCTATCGCCAGTTGTTACCATTGTTAGTTGTCAGCACGCTGAGTGTATCTTAAATTGTTTGATAATAGTGATGAGCAAAATTAGTCTTGGTCTCGCAGTCTTGCCTTGGTCTAGCATTTTTTGCAAGACCTAGACCAAGACTAAGACTATAAGTATGGCTGCAAGACCAATACCAAGACTCAAGTGAGCAATACCAAGACAAAAGCAAGAAAAAAGCAAGACTCTTGCTAAACTATTTAAATAGTTTGAAAGTATAATTAATACCGTAAACAGAGAAAATTCTGATTTTAGAAGGAAAAAATTCGCTAATAAAAAAATGCAAGAAAGTGCGAGATTATTTAGCAATACCAGGACCAAGACCAAGACCAAGACTGCATTTTGCAAGACCAAGACCAAGACCAAGACTCAAACTGCTCTAGCAAGACCAAGACCAAGATTCTTAATGCAAGAACAAGACCAAGACCAAAACTGCCAAGTCTTGGTCTTTGTCTTGCATTTGCTCATCATTATTTGATAATCGCAATCTATTTTTAAATCCCTACTAAAGTAAAAAGTTTTTCGAAATTTTGAAAATAAAACTGAAAAATTTTATCTTTAAATCCGGGGTTCCTTTAAAAAAACAATTCAGATGTTGCAAAGCCGTAATTTATGTCAGATGCTATCGCATTTGTGTCAACCATTCATGTTTCTTTATATTTTGTAATTTTATTAATAAATTACATACAATTAATAAAAGAAATTTTTTTTACCTTGCTTTGTATGGTCTAATCTGTCATATCAAAATACTTAATGACCTTGAATTCACTCTAAAACAAATTAGACCTAAGAAATGGATTCTTCGCATCCTAGAACATATAAAAAGTGTTACTCAATAGCGGCCATATTTAATTTATAGCAACCAGGCCACCAGCGGTCACGCACAAGTTGCTTGCGATGGTTCCCTAAAACCTTAAGATCGTACCTAAGACTATACCAAATTTCAAAACTTGGCACAAAGTGCACGATTCTAATGAATTCCCCCTATCCTAATTTGTCTGTTTGAAATAGGAATTTCACTTTCAAAAATTCCTAAAATAAATGGTTAACTGTAATATAAAAATAAATAAATAATCTTCGTAATTATATAATTTACGGTTATTATTGTTACTATCGTTACTATCATTAAAAATTCTAGTGTCAGGATTGGAGTACTAGTCATGCCAAAATACGTCATACCCGGCGCGATTTCGTTTAAACTATGTTAGGTTATAACAATAAAAAAAAAAAATTTAAAATTATATAAGAATACTGATATTTTTTAAAATATTTTTTTTAGAGTTATTATTAGTTCCTCTTTTAGGTAATAAAAAAACATGCATATTCCCTATTACATTCCCATGGAATCGGTAGGTTGCAATTATTAGTAAGTAAAACGCATAAGGGAAAAACGCATAAGAAGTTAATCTTTTGTTATTTACAAAAATAAGGTTTTTGGTTAACATAAACAGTATTAGAGTTTCCGAACCATTTCTTTAACTGTTCTGAATATCAGAACACATCTGTATTTCACTATGGTTGACTGATCATAGGAAAGTGCTATATAACAAGCATAACATACATTACTTGTAAGTTCAACATATTTACAAGCTACATTATAAGATAACTTAAACAGTCAGTTGGTTCTGGCCAATAACGGTTTTTTACTTTTAATTTACTTTTTTATTAAAAAAATTTACCATGTTGCTTCCAAATAAATGGAAATCGACCGTCTGGGAACTATTTCAATATAATTAACTTTTTGATCTTTGATTTTACGTATATTTTAGGTGAATTTGAATTTTCGAGCTGTTTTAAAACCCCTTTGATAGCAATTGGTATCAGATTGTAATTTTTCACACTAAACCTGTTGTGATCCTCTGATGATCATGAATTTTCCTGCACTTTAAATTATTTGCTTCTTTCAATATACATATTTACCAGCGCGTCTGCCATGACACTTAACCGCATACAGAACACGGTACTCGAAGAACACGGGTCTCGAAGAACACGAATACTTTTCCCCCGAATTACACAGTTTCAAACAACACGATTTTTAAGTAATTCTTCTGAAAAAGAATAAAATACATCTATATATATAATAAAACTGTAACGAGCCCATTTCTGTACATGTAGTTTTTTGAAAATTGTACTAGTACTGTAAATAGTTATGGATGTAGATATCAAAACAGCGATTTTTAAAATTTTTGTCTGTCTGTCTGTCTGTCTGTCCGTTTGTTCACGCATCACGCAAAAACTACTGGACGGATTTTAATGAAATTTGGTGTGATGATAACTTATTACCTGGGTCAACAACTAAGTACTTTTATTCCGGGAAAATGTCTCATTCCCACGGGAAAATGGAAAAACTATTTTGAGAGCATGTACATTGTACACACATTACGTAAAACTACTGGACGAATTTTAATGAAATTTGGTGTGATGTTAAATTTTTATCGGGATCAACATCTTTTCACTTCGAAAAAATGTCTCATTCCCATGGGAAAATGGAAAAACCATTTTGAGCATGTACGCACATTACGTAAATTTACATATTTCATAATTTCATAACTGTAGTAACAAAATGTAAATAAATTGAATATTGTATTAAAATTTTTCTGAATCTGAAATCAAAGAAAATGTTGCTAATTGTGTACCGAAAAATACAATAAATACACAGTTGTCAATTTGGAGACAATTCAATGCATTTTGTATTGCAAGAAACTACAAATTGAAAAAAGAAACTACTCAACGTTTCGCGTGAACAACGTCACGGGTACGGCTAGTATATTATATATTTCATATAAAGTTACTTCCGTCCTCAATGTACGCGAATATACCAGTTCCATGTGGATTTGGTTTACACGAATAAAAATCGTGTAAATTGAATCTGTCATTATAAAAGAAAAATTCTGGAAATAAAAACTACTAAATTTTTTTAGGATTTTATAATAGTAATGATAACGAATGTGTAGAAACTTGCATATTTAAATTTTGAAAATGTCGTTATTTTTGACATTGATAATTTTCGATAACGAAAAGTCAATTTTAACAGTCCCAATATACTCGGAATACCCACAACTTGCATCGCTTAAGCCTTCAAAAATTTCGTTATTTTTTCGTTACGACGCACCGTTTACCAGATATTTACAATCAAAAGTTTATATTTACGAAACGTATCGAAAACTAATTTTTTCAAAAATATTCTATTGGTGACCCAAATCAAAGGGACTAATACAGTCTAAATTAAACAATTATAACCAATTTATGATAAGTAGTTCGTTATCGACAATTTTCGATAAGGAAAAGTAGGTTTTAACAGTCGCAACATGTTTGCAATACCCACAAATTGCTTCGCTTAAGCCTTCAATAATTTCGTTATTTTTGAGCTACGATGTACCGTTTACGAAATATTTACGATCTAAGTTTTCAATAAATTTTTATGATAGACCGACTTCAGAGCTAACGAATGCTCAATTCCATTCTATTTTAATCGAAATAAATACGCATTACAAACAAACGTGTATGTAAGTATGTAATTTAAATTTCGTTGCGTTATTTCTTTGAAATTTTTTTATATTTTTTTATTTTCACACTTGTAATAGAAAGTGCCTATCTTTTGTGGTCTCGAACAACACAGTTTCAAAGAATACGGAACCAATTAATCGTGTTCTTCGGGGGATTGCTGTAGTATAAATTAAAATCGTCCATTGCATTTCTCTGTCTGTACAGGAATTTTTTTATAACTTTGAACCAAATGAATTTTTTTCTGGTTTTGTCTAATCTCGCTAATGGAACGAAATAGGTTTAGAGATTGGTGATTTGGAAATACGAAACTGTATTGTAATATTTCAACCTTTAAAACTTTCTGTTTACAAGATCGTTTTTAAACTTACTCCACTTCTGCTTCAGTGCCTGTTTACATTAAACTATACTAACGAGTAAATTGCTTACATAACAACAACATTAATGCAAAACTGAAGTGAATCTCCACGTTGACGGTCACAAACGCCGTACGGCGTCAAATGAAATCTGACTAACTGCGGCATAACATTGTGCGGATAATGCATCAAGATAAAGTATGCACCAATAAGATACATAAACAAACATATCTCGCTCTCGGTTTAGACACCATAGGACCGCAGTAGTGCGCTGTACTCTACAGTATATTACATACCTATTGTACAGCACACTGTTACCTGTGGTGCCTAGACCGAGAACGAGCTACATTTGTTTACGATTTGATGTATCAAATAGTTGTCAAGATACTGTATTAATTGGGCGTTTCGTCATAATTGCCCATAACCGTCAACGTGTTAAAATAATTTACTATAAAAAATATCGATGTTTTACGTTTATACAATTAAAATCTATGAATTATGTTTACGTAAAGGATACAATATACTTTTTATCTCTTCTTTCCTATTCGCTATATAATTTTATCTTTTTTCCACTTGAGATCTTTTCAACGCTGTTTCATTTCACACTTTATACGATTGTTTGTATGTTTAGTTAGGAAATTATAGTTTCTACAACTTGACTAATAGCTTGTTCACACCGGATCGTTTGGTGGTAAGTAGTAAGTAGTTTACAGAACAGAAAAATACAATGACGGTGGTAGATACTTCAAGTGATCGAGATAAATGATGAAGCTTTCTTTTTGGGTGCAGAAAAATTATAATATTAAAGTTTGAAAATCATACAAATAATATCAAGATAAACAATATTCAGGAAATTATTTTGTATTCATATAGTACAAACATAATATTAAAATTGTGAGCTTGTAACTACCATAAAATAGGATGACTTTGTTCCACTTTCAGAAGTTTTTTTCAAAAAAGTCCCGTAATTTTTGAAAAATGTTGTAAGCTCATACATGTTATATTTTTTATATCATTAAAAATTTGTAGTTAATTTTTAAAAAAGTGGTACCAAATTTACTTTAAATTAGCAAATTATTTGTTAAAAATGAAAACCCATTCAGAGACAGTAGAATACCTTTTAGTAGGTACCAAAGGACAGGGCTCATTTGTCTTTTTCTGAAACGATTTTTGAGCTGGTTTAAGTCACTTTTGAATCATCTACCTAACCTACAAAAAAAACCACTTTATTATCATTCAAAATCATAATGAATGATAAACTGATAAATATGAAGATAATCACTATTTAGATTAGAGATGGAAACGGGAGTGATTTTCTTAACAAGTTCTCGTCCGCTCTCGACTTTGCTTAACACTTCCGTTCATTCCCATTCGCGTAAAAATATCTCCAATCCCGCCCGTTTTAAAGCTAGTGTTCCACCTAACATCTAGATTTTATAAAATTATAATTCTACGCTAAAATTATAATTTTATGGTAAAATTATTTTTTATGAGGTGTTTCACCTAACGTCTAGATTTTATAAGCCGATTATGCCAACTATAACCGATCGAAAAAACGACTACTAAATTATAAGAGCCAAATGTCACTTTACCGGAAGAAAACTTATTGCTTGCATACATTTACTTAAAAAAAATAAAAAGGTAGTTTTTAAAAAACATTCATGGTCATCGTACAATTTAACATGTTACTAAATTTCAAGTCAGAATTTATTTTTTCATCAATAATGTTATGTAGTAAATTTTTCCATCAATAATGTTCATTAAAAATAGATTTTAATATACATTTGCTACATCTGTCACTTTTGTATCTGAAATTTTTTAGTTTTCGCCATTTTGATTTTTAGGTTGGGGTTAATTTCAACTGAGAAAGTAGAAAAATTTCTACTACTAAAATTATAATTTTATAACAAGTAGATTTTAAGTATGTTATACCTACGATTAGACTAAAATTTAGGTACCCCCCCCCCCCCGCAAAATTATAATTTTATCAAATCTAGATGTTAGGTGGAACATTAGCTTAAGAAAATTATACCCCACCGAGATCCAACAGGACCCTTAAAACTCTCGGCTCGATTCCCATCTCTAATTTAGATATTCTAATTTAAAGGACTAATTTCTGCATGTAAAGAGACAATACTTATTTTCATTAAGATGTCTTTTTATCAAAGAAAGCAACATATTTTGCAAATAATAAATCTAAAAAAAAAAAATAAGTAAATAAATAATGGATAGAATATTCATTCTCATTAATGTTATAGTAGGTGTTTCAATCTAGCGGAAAATACGAAAACTATCCAGAAATAATTAGTAGCTTCTCTGCTACATAGATGGAGTTGAACCTTTTTTCATCTACGTTGCAAGGATACCCCCGAAAGTGAACAGTAGTGTCATTTTGTCGTATATATTTACTTATATCTGGATAAAAAATTGGTTCCTGAAGGTTATTTATTTTTATACCGTTGGGCTCCTACATTATGACAATATATTTTATAGTAATGCGTTCAACTTACTATACTTACTAGTAACTACTAACAATTGATTACTAATCAGTACGGTGTGAACGAAGTATTAAATAACCATTATTGCTTCAGTGCAGCAGCATGTAACATTTAACTGATCAAGAATGAATTGAAAACATTTCTATATTACATTTGTTATTTGTTTTACAATTCAATGATTAGTTGATTTATTTATATAAGATGTTTCTTCATTACGCCTATGCAGTCTAGTTGTTTGTTCAATTCTGTTCTTATTTTACATCGGTATGTTCAGTGGCGTAGCTGAGATGACTGGCGGCTCCTGGTCAAACCTGAAAGTGGCGCCCCCTCTTTGATAAAAAGAGGTGGGAGCAGTAACTTAAAAATCCGCCTCCAATCTACAATTACATCATACATACACGGAGAGAAAATTCCTATAAAAATTACTGTGCTCATACTACACTCGACGTGTAACAGGCGAACATATCCAATTTTTGTACGGTAAAATTAAAAAAATTACAATAATATAACTATAATTTTTATAATTTTACCGAACAAAAATTGGATATGTTCGCCTGTTATACGTCGATTGTAGTATGAGCACAGTAATTTTTATAGGAATTTTCTCTCCGTGTATGTCTCCTCTCCTCTTTTGCTCAAACCATAGCCATCTGGACTTCTGGGCTTCTGGGTATGATTTCTTCGAACTTCCTGGAATTACGCGATAACAACGCCTAGTTCCTTTGTTTTCCAGGCTTATAGGAATGCTAGAAATCTTAAGACTAGCCAATGTAGCTATATATATCTTAATTGTTATTTTATCTCAGTCGATGCTTTTGAGTAATTTTTTCAATGTTCTTATTATCAAAATCAAGTGATACCTATGCCTTGACGATTAAGTGAAACCGTCGCAGCGGCTCCTTCTGCTACGGCGCCCCTGACAGGGGCCATCCCTGCCACCCGCTTGCTACGCCACTGGGTATAATCAACTATGGAGAAATAATAATAATAACAGTAAACGGAATAATGAGTCTGCGTGATAACTCTTGAACGAAGCACCCAATTTTTACGAAATTTGGTTAGAAGGTTAAAAATCCCAAAATCTTGGATGAGTTCGTCAACCAGATACGTCCGATCTTTAGAAGCCAATTTTGGCCATTTTTCGCTATTTTTAATAATTTTTTTGTAAAAATTGGCAAGATTTCAAAAATTTTTTAATTTATTTTTATACTGTCAAATAGAACGTAAAAAATTATGAAAGATATAAGCTTTTAAAACATTGTTCTAGGCGCACTAAACATTTGAGAAAATTTAAGAAATTTTCTTGACGATAAATGCTATTTATCGTTTTTGTCATTACAATAACAATGTTTAGGTATATCTGTTTCATTTTTTAAAATGAAAATTAACTAATTTTTCAAGAATGCGTCATCGCCGATTTTGAGAATTTGTTCATTGTTAAAGAGCTAAACTATTTTTCGTGGATATAGGTTACGTTATATGAGGTTCGCCAGAGTCTTGGCGTCTCAAAATCGCCAAAAATAAACTACCCAACCGATTGTGAAAATTTTATCACCGTTAGAAAGTTACTTTTTTTAAAATTGATACATCCAGGGCCGGCGAAAAGGTAGGGCAGGTGGAGCAACTGCCCGGCGGTCTGAGTTTACAAGGGAGGTCCGGAGGCGTCATTAGGGGCCCGACGAAAATGAGAAAAGGTTTTTTTTAATTCTGGGCGGCAATTGTTATTATGTTTTGGGAAAAATTGAGGGGGCCCATAGAAAGTAAGAGAGACATTTTTTGCTTGTAGCGAAAAGTGTTGGACCAAGAAGGGGGCGTTAGACGACGTTTTTTTTTTTTTGTTCGCTCACCAGTTCTATTTTTTGGCGACAAATTTCGGCCCTGGATATATACTATAAGTACTATATGAGATTCGTCAAGGCCCTGAGGATCCGAAAGCACCAAAAATTAACTACTTAACTGACTGAAAATTTTTTCACTGTTAGGCTGGTCGTCCATTCGTTGCGAACAACTGCGACATTTGATTCAGACGACTACGCACGTTTGCGTTCGTCCGAAATGATATGTATACTGTTCGTCCACTAGCCCAATGTTCGTCAGTATTTTTCTTTCTAATTTTCTTTTTCTCAAGCTATAGATGCACGTAATATGCAATCGTACACAGATGTAATTGTAAGTTACCTTCAATTTCATTGCAATAAAAATGAAAATCTCATGGAACGGACTTCTTCGCGCGACAAATCCAAACAACATTGCACGTCGCAATTATACGCACGGAAACGGACGAACGAGACGCTTTCAATGGACGAGGATGTATAGCTTCACAGCTGTTTGGATCATCCGTCCGGTTTCATGCGTATTCGTCCGAATTAAATATAGCATATTTCCGCATTCAATGGACGACCAGCCTTAGAGAGATAAACTATTTTAGATGAATACCTACAGGTGGTTTATGAGATTCGTCAGTGTACAATTTTTGGAAATTCACTCTGTTATGCAGATGCTACGACAGGGGTATCTTACATTCACTCGCTTATAATGATTTTTACGTTAGAGTCATACACGATTTAAATAAAAAACAATTTTAATTAAATTAAATACTTACCATTTAGCAATAAATAAAAACATAAGCTCAACCACGTTTATATTTTATTTTTTTAAAAAAAAGAGTATATAAAATCTTAATGAACTAATTTTAATTCTTAACAAACCATCTCAACACCACCAAAAGAGCAAACAGTGAGCAACAAAAATGTTTGTATCCGTACAAAACACAATAGTAAACACTAAACAGCATCGGAAAAAATGCCCAAGATGCAAACTCAAAAGGAATTTATATTATTTTTGTAAACATAATTTAATTAAAATAAAAGGAAGACGTTATAAAATTTAATGAATATAAAATATCCTACTTCCCTCTCGGGTGCACTATGGGGCCACTCCGCCAATGGTGTTGGTGCAAGCCTGGTGTTGAATCTCCTTAATTTTATATTGGATTTAATTTTAAAATGTATACCTACTACTTTGTACGTAGAAAAAAGTATATTATATGTAGGTATAGAGACTACTAAACAGAGGAATCTTTTTAATTTCAATAAGTATTTGTAAATATAAACATGGTACCGCGTGTACCAAAAGTATTTTTCTAAAATATGTTCCAACACGATTAATTGTAATCTAGTTTTTTTACAACTATCCAAAAACGACCCACAAAATTGTTATATGGAGACTAAAAAGGCCAATTTTTTGGCAAGATTTGTTGAATATTTAAGAAAAATATTAAAAATTGATCGTTGATAGTGTTGGAACACATGGTAGTAGACATTAAAACGGATATAATTTCATTAGGAAATTGAAAACAGACAATTCTGGCCATAATAACCCGTAACGAAAGTAAATATTTATTTTTATTTTTGCAGTTTCTTACAGTCTTTCTGTGCAGACGTAAAAAAAAAATAAAGTAAAATAAAATAAAGAAATCATTTGATTCCATTTTGTTAATATTACCAACCGGTAAAATAATTAACTATAGATATAAAGATTTAAAATATGCATGAAAAATTACCATCAGAATTTTTATCTAATTTGTATTATCATTGATTTTGCATCTAACGGAATGTGTTTGGTAAAAAAAGGTAATGAACTCTTCAATTTTAAAGAGTTTTTAAGGGGTTCTTCTAGTTTAGAGGCTAGAAACCACAAACTAATGAACATATTATATATTATACTATAGAGACTAATTATATCAATGTATAATTGAGGCAGCCAGAGGTAACAAGTAAACCGAGGACAGTTCAACCGCGACAGTTAAACCGCGACAGTTCAACCGACGACAGTTCAACCTGACGACAGATCAACCGACGACAATTCCACCTAACGACAGATTAGCCGATGACAATTCAACTTCAAGATAGTTCAGCCTAACGACAGTTAAACCAAACGACAATTGAACCGTAGAACAGTTAAACCACAGGAGATTCTAACTGCTTAACACTAATATATAAATTAACTAAATCCAACCTGAACTAACCCAATTCAATAAACTATAAACAAATCTAACGTAACCTAACCAAACCCAACCTAAACTAATCAAACTCAACAAATCATAAGTAAAAGTAACCTAACCTAACTAAACACAATTTAACCAAATGAAACCTGACTTAACCAAGCCTAACCTAAACTAACTGAATTCAATAAATTATAAATAAACCCATCATAACCTAACCTAATACAACCTAACGTAACCAAACTGAACCTGGACTAACCCAACTCAGTAAATTATATTGTAAACAAACCCAACCTAACCTAACCAAAGCCAGCCTGAGTTCACTGAATTCAACAAATTATAAGCAAACTTATCTTAACCTAATATAAAACAACCTAACATAACCAAACCGAACCTGAAGTAACCGAACTCAATAAATTATAAGCAAACCCAACTTAACCCAACTAAAACTAGCCTAAACTAACCGAACTCAACAAATTATAAACAAACCTAACCTAACCAAACCCAACCTAAACTAACCGAACTCAACAAATTGTAAACAAATCCTACTTAACCTAACCAAACCAGCCTAAACTAACCGAATTCAACAAATTATAAACAAACCCAACCTAACGTAACCAAATACAACTTAACAGATTAACCTAACCAGACAACACCTAAACTAATCGAATTCAACGAAAGGTAACCAAATCCAACACAACCCAACCAAATAGTGTACCCTTAATTGTGTAAAGAGTCACCCTTGAGACTTGAAACTACATAAATACTTATTTAGTCTCAAATCTCAAGGGAGGCAAATATCATTGCTAGATAAAATTCAAATAATTTTGTTCTTATTAGTTAATAAATTGTACAACGGTTAAATTATCTTCAGTTAAAATATCGTTAGGTTGAATTGTCGTCGGTTGATCTGTCATCGGTCGATCTGTCGTTAGGTTGATCTCTCGTTAGGTTGATTTGTCGTCGGTTGGACTGTCGGGGTTGAACTGTCGCGGTTGAACTGTCTGCGGTTCACTAGTCGCGGCACCCAGCCAGGATACATTCTAATAGTATTCTGTAATATAGTAATCAATTCAATAACCGATGGTATCGGTAATAATGTTTTCAAATAATTATTATAAAAATATAATATTGATAATAAAATTTTACTTTTTTGAGAAGAAACTGCAAAATTTTCAAAGAAAAAAAGTGGTATTCGTTTTATTTTCAAATTACGTACATGTACAAATTATGTCCTGCAATAATTATAGTCCCATTTGCTCAAAAATGGACAATACGTTATATTCCTTAAATTTCACCCGTCTCACCCTGTTACCTGCTTCAAGAAAATTGTCTACAAACTGGCTTTACGTTTTGTCTAGTAGTATAATATAATAGTGTTCATTGGTTTGTACTAGGAACATAATTTATAAAGAAATTTTCATACAAAAAATGAAAATTCAAGGAGTTCTAGCGATGTAAGTATAACCATTCAAAATAGTGATGTGCTGGTTGATATGATTTTGGGTTTATGTTGTGTTCATCTGAAACAAAAAAAGGAAAAGATTCTGGTTTAGAAAAGTTGTCTGTCTGTTAGGAATTATAATGAAAAAATTTTTTAAAAAAACCTAAAAATACTGCTTTAAAATCGTAAAATTTTTAATATTTTTTTTTATTTTTATTTCGGAGCGTATCATCAATTGGTAAATAAAAAAATATTGATTTGAAACTGCAAAATTTTATTAATAATGAAAAATTGTCGTCATTTTGACAAATTAGTTTAAGAACTGAAATAAAATAAAATAACCACTGTCGTTTTTTACAAAATACATAGATGGCGAAACAATATTTGTACAAAATACAGTATTTTGATCGTTTATTTCATCGAATATTTGAACCATTCTGTGTTTCCTACTTTGACATTCTATGTATTACTAGATGTCACTCTATGTTATATATTCCACGCGTGTTTTTTCAAGCATTCCGAACTATTGATGTAAATGAATTCCGATATGGGTGCTTGCATTTTGTGAAAGAAAAACATTGATAATTAAAAATTGTTGGGTTGTATTTGCTTAAAAACATATTCATTGGATTAAAAAAAAACTTAATTTCATACTTATTAAGAAAAAAATGGGTGTTTAATTTATTTATTAATGTTTATAAGCCACTTTAATGGCACACCTAAAAATTGTGTTCCGGTATGGGGGCTTTTACGTTAACTCAATTATTTTTCATAAATAATAACACACTTAAAGAATAGCTATACGTAGGTTTAACTAACAAGATTCAATATAAGTACGTATAATTGTTGAACTATACTAGACTGCGTTTGTTGTTGCCTTTACACCTACCTAGAACAATCTACCTGCCAGGCCGGAAGATGATATAACAAGTTCATACTGTTTACTATCTTTCTATAGTTATATACACACACACACATACCTAGTGCCTCACTGACTTGCTTTCTTAAGCAAACTTTTCTTACAATTTTGTGAAAATTCTTTTGTTTACGTATCTAACAACAAACCAGAAAACTTAGCTTCTGGCAAAAGTCTTGAGGCAAAAGTTTTTCCACTCAGTGTGTCTCAATGTTTTTACACGTAAGAAATTATCACATTTTCAAAACTGTGTTAAAATTTTGTGTTTATTTAAATTAATAAATTTAAAAATATTTAGAACGTAGCACAAATGAGTACTAAAGCAATATGCTTTGTGTTCGTCTTTTTGTACTTGGAAAATTATTTAACTATTTAAAACAATTTTCAAGAGAATATAGTCGAGAAGATTTTATTGTTATGAAAATATGTTCCTGTACTGAAAAGAATTATTAAGAGGAAACAGTAATTTTCTCGTCCTACGATGAGCTAGAATTGAAAACATTGTTAGTATGTGTGTGTGTTAATTTTCTGTTTTTAAAAGTTAGGTGTTTGAAAACATTTATAAAATTAATTAATATTCTTGAAGTTATTATATTACAAAATGTTAAAAATCTGTAGGTACATATATAAATAGTTGATAATTTATTAAACAGATTTTTCATTTTTAGTATTTATTTTAACCCTAAAACGACAAACCGGGGTAGATATCTACCCCAGGACACCTATACCATAATTTAATTCAAGGTTCTAACAATAAGGTGAGGTAGGGAAACTCTTCAGTTTCTTGTCTACTGTGACGGAGTGAAGACGTGAAGCTGTTGTCGGGTTGATATCTACCCCGGTTTGTAGTTTACGTCAGTGTTTTGCTCAGGTACGTTATTTTTATTTTTCTTGCTAAAATAATTTTTATTCACTTATAGTAATCCAGTTTTTCAATAAAACCTTAGATATATAATTTTCTGTGATGATTTTCATATTTTAACCCTTTCAAACAAACCATATGGGAAAATTTTAATTATGTCAAATTAAATTATGTAAAAATTTATGTTATGTAAAAAAGACCACATTCTATTCGCATAAAGGACCTATAGTCCAAATTAGACCGTTTGGTAAACGACATAACCTAGTTAGACCTCACATAGCCTTAATATCAAAATGAAATAGCAAAAAAGTAAAATAATTCTATTAAATTATATAAAATCTTGTAAAAACATTAAAAAGTATAACTAAACAAAGAATTCTTGAGGGATCAAAGTCCAACAAAAAGGAAAGATATATTTTTAATAAGAGATATACATATTTTGTTACATTAATAAAATGACATACTTTTGTAATAAAGATGGTTATAGAGTAATTATATCTAAACTCCCTCTATTAGTTGTTATATCTCTCACTCAGGTAATATTGCACTGTATATACAATGTATAAAAATACACTACGTTGTAAAAGAAAGTAAACGATCTTGAAATAGTTTGCTTATTTATTTAGTAATACAATGATATACCTACTTAAATAAATAATTTTAAATTAAATAAGTAATATTAAGAAATTCATAATAATAACAACATTACAAAAGTAGATTTTATGATTGCATCAGGTAATTCAATAAAATTGAATACATTTCAATTAGATATTTATAAATACGATTTTTTTAATGGTGTAGACCCTTACTTTCATTTATTTAACGGAGTACTGTAAAGTGAACTTTGATCGCTCAGAAACGTTTAGTTATGGTAATTATTCAACTTGTAAATATTGACTTGAAAAAGGAACATATTCCACGGAATTTTTATGTAAATAGTTTATATACTTTAAAACATTTATTTCGTTTTCATGGCTAAACATGGGCTACTAACCTAGATGAACACCTTTTTCCTGTAGAAAAGTTTGCTGTGAAAAAATTACTTTTCATATAAAACAGTTTTTTTTAGTGTTCCGAAAATAAAAGTTGTTGGAATACCTTTTTCATCTGACCAATTCTATTAACACAACCAAATTTGGATAAGATTTAAATATGCATAAATAAAAAAAAAAGTTTAATTTGGGCTATTGACTGCCCATTGTACGGAACCCTAATTGTGCGAATACGACTGAGCGAGTCAGTTTTTTTTTTAGAAAATATAATAACGAACATATACAACTAATTTTTTTGCTTTGTTATACATTTTCTTCAGTAAAATACAGAAAAATGCAAACGACGCATCAATCTGCCAGGAGGCGAAAAATGGCCCTTATATTATGAGCATCTCTTTTCTTCTTCTCTATACAATAATTCATGGATGAATGCACTTTAAGTTCTCTAATAATATCCACGGAAAAATAAACGGAATTTCTTGAAATATTTCCAAAATAAAAAATCAAACGAGCTATTTACAAATTTTTTCAAAAGGAAATAAATCACTGATATGTCAACATCAATTGAACGAAACTCAAATCATACGAGAAAAAAAATTATTTTCATGTATTTATTCTGATATGTAAAATTTTACATAAATATATATGTACATGCATATGAAATAGAACTACCGCTGCATGAAAAAGTATAGGGGAGCAGGTGGTAATTGGAGCCTAATAAGGAAAAACAAAAATATCTCGAATCGTTCTAATAGTCCAATAGCACTAATTTAAGCCCTATCTCACTAAACATTAATTTTAGAATAGATATAAAAAATTTTTAAAATGAGATTCTTGTAGGGATTGCCGAGGAGAACATCTGTGCAAAATGTGAACTCCCGGAAATGTTTTTTTTTTTTATTGTTTAAACAATATTGAAAATTCATGAATAGCGGTTTTTGACTTTCACCGCTTACGTAGCGAAAACGATGATAGATACGTTAACGAGTGTTATGACCTTTTTTGTAGAGAATCGAATTCTCTATAAAAAAGTCCACGAGAGCACCTGTCTATCCCGTACAGGTGAAAAGATAACAGCACTCCAAACGTGCACTCAAAAATCAACATTTTCGAGCGTTCCGACAGGGTGTGCCGTCCGGAACCTTGCCGGAACGCTCGAAAAAGTGAATTTTTGAGTGCGCGTTTGGAGCGCTGTATCTTTTCACCTGTACAAGATAGACAGGTGCGCTCGCAGACTTTTTTTGTAGAAAATTCTATTCTCTACAAAAAAGGTCTTAACATTTTTTCATGTATTGTATCTATCACCGTTTTCGCTACGTAAGCTGTGAAAGGTCAAAAAACGCTATTCATGAATGTTTAAACAATATAAAAAAAACATTTCCGGGAGTTAACATTTTGCACAAATATTCTCCTCGGCAAGATTCCTACAAGAATGTCTTTTTAAGAAATTTTTATGTCTGTTCTAAAATTAATGAATAGATAAAATTTAGTGCTATTTGACTATAACAATTTATTTATTATTTAAATTGAAACACAAAGCTTGTCTATTTGACCAAAAAGTTAGTTGAATTGTCGTCAGGTTAAAAAAATATTTTTCTGGTCGAAATTTTTTTTCCTAAAGACTACCATCCGCTCTTATTGCCTGGCAGGTCGAGAAATGGGAGCCAGAAATTTATTTTAAATTCAATAAAAATTGTAAAAACAAAATCAGCCTTCAAAAACAAATTAAGTGGTAAATAAAAATACAGCGAATAAAAACATTTTAACAATAAAATTTAATTTTATAATCAAAATGAAAAATTATTCTAAGGATTCTAAAGGTTTAGATTCTAAAGATCAGGGCAAAGAACACAAGTATAATCAACTACACAGAGAAAAAATTCCAGTAAAAATTACTGAGCTGCCTCCGGTAAACGAGTCTTAAGTGACTAATCCGTAGGAAATTATTAAGCAAAAATATAAAAAATGCGTTTCAAACATTATTTTTTACGATTCATTTGAAAATTTTTCCTGTACACCTTAAGAATTTTTCCTATACACCTTAAGAATTTTTCCTATACAGCTGCGTAAAATTCGATGGGCTAGTAAAATTCGATGGGCTTCAGACAGCAAGTAACCAGGACTCCCCAGTTTGTTCGTTTAGTTGTTCAAATGTTCAATAGCCAAGGTGACTGGATGTTTATATAGTGTTATTTTTTTTATAATAAATTTTTAAAACAAAAAATTGTTGTGTTTCATGAATTTTTGTTTAGTTTTGATATGTTAATTGAAATATGTTTTTATACAAATTATTGTAATGTGCTTATTGTTAAAAATTTTTATCATATAATATGTCAAATAAAGAATTTATATATTTTTTTCCACAAATAATAAAAAACCACAAAAAATTTTTTCTATATTAATAATTTGATTTTAATGCTTACCCTTCTATCAATATCCTTTTAAACTATTTTAATTCAATTATTTATTAATAAATAAAAAAAAGCCTTATTTATAAATAATACGGTAATTTTTACTGCGCTATAGGATAATTTAAAATTTTTACTATAAATTATCGTATTTTTTGCTTAGCCTGTCACTTATGTCCGCATTACCAGAGAGCTCAGTAATTTTTTACCAGAAATTTCAGTAAAAATTACTGTATTTTTTTCTCAGTGTACGTTATCGGAGTCAAAACATTCTGCGGTTTGTCCAGTTTCCACCGCTTCTGCAACGATACCATAACTATCTTTGTAAAAAAACCTTGTACTCAATCTTTTCCAGATGAGAGTCACAGAGGCTTTCATTTCCCGAAATCCACCATTTTTTGAAACATGGTTATAAATTTCAATATTCATTTGTTACCACAATTTTACTAATCATAACAAAAAATAGGCAAACTTAGCTTTATAATTTGTGATAACTAATGTTAATAAATTGATAATTTAGTTGTTACTTTGACATCATTAATAGTATATTGTGCAATAAGTGCGGGAAATTGTCGATTGCCCACGAAAGTGAAGTTGAGCGCACGAACGTAGTGAGTGCGTTCATTCGCTTGAGTGGGCCAATCGAAAATCCCGCACGAGTTGTACATACTATTTTTTATTACGAATTTGACATACTTTTTTCAATAATAAATCTTTTATTTTATGATTATAATAAATCAATACTTTTTAAAATAATATTTTTAAGTGTTCGTCTTTTTTTTCTGAATTAATTATTGTTTAAATTACTTTGTTGGTGGTTTCTATAGAAATAATTATGAAATATTTATTAAATGAAAAATCAAGAGGCTTTGCGTGTTTTGATTAAATTTTGCGTGTTTTATTGTCAATTTGCGTGTGGAAAGTTACTTTCCGCACGCAAAGAATTATGTGGGAAGAGTACAGTGGACAAACAGCTATTTTGCGTACAGAAATGTGTGCGCCAAGTTAGTACTTCTCCCGCATTAGTAATAAAAAATTATTTTCTTATAAGCACCGAGCACAAAATGCAAAACCTCTCTTGACAACTGAATGCGTGCAGTTACCGGAAAATTGGCATGAGAGAAGCTTAGCTAACAAGTACTAACGACATTTAAGTTGCGTACTAGCGAATGCAAGCATTAGAAGCGTGTACTTTTGCACCGCTCCCATTATCCGCTAGCTCTCATTACCCCTTGTTCCCCTACACATAGAAAGAACATGAAGAAATAAAATTAATTTTTTTTTAAATTTACAATTCCTTTGATTTATTATTCCATTCTATGTATACGGCCATATTTATCCGAAAAAAATTAAAATAATATTCCAATTTTTTCCGTTCTTCCGTTTCCGCGGGCGTTACCCACGAATCAATTCCTTATTCGCGAAAACCCACAAACACAGTTCTCTCTTTGCCAACATAATTATATAATTTAATTTCAGTCAAAGAAGATAAAGATGGTGGGGGTACGGTGAAAGATACTGAAAACAAGGATGATGAAGTCCACGTGGACGCGGGTGATGAAGAGGGGGAAGGAGATGGTGAGAGAAAGGAGGAAGACGATACCAATCATACGTATCAAGTCTCGGAAAAGATTGAAGAGTAAGTACTTATTTGCCCCGAACGTGAAGGAGTAAAAAAAAAAAACTGATGAGTCAAATGAGCAAACATATTGTAGTAATGCTGTTTTTGTTCTTGTGAGTTTATTATTTGAAAAGGAAACAATTTGGCCAAATTATAATAATACCCATCAAATTTTTTTGTTGATGAACAAACAAATACTTACGGTCAATTAGTGAAATAAAAAAAGGATTATTATATTTGATTTCTTAAAAAAAATTATTTTCTTCAAAAGAAAATAATTAAGTACGTAAAAATAAATGAATACTTAAAAATACAATTTTTATCTTACAAAACAAATACTCTGCTATATAATGACGCAACTTTTTCTTCGGTGTATTAAAAGCTATTCCGAAAAGGTGTTATGAGGTAGGGCCTCATTTTTAAGTGCCCAATTTTAAGTGCTGAAAGGCCGCTGTAGTAGATGTGACGAGCATAAAAAGGCGGTCGTCTTGGCTTACCGTTGAGGATTGAGGGTTTCTCCTTAGGACGTGCCGGAACGCCTTTAGGCCGCGTTCCGGCCGAAATTAAGCCCTGCAGTATGATGTTAGATTTTGTTTATCAATAACTACTGCTCGGTGAGCAACAACTTTCAGATGTGAATTTTGGAATCTTAATGCACCAATAATTATGTAGATTTAGCTCAGCATGCTGTTTTGCCCTCCGCGCTGAATGAATCTGCTTTAGTCGAGAGGCGCTGAGCAATGTGTTCTACGAATGATCCAACAGTTAAGGACGTTCGTGCGGCAAACCTAAGATAAAAATTTTAATTTTAGAGAATTGACAAGTTCAATTACATAGTTATCTTCCATCAAAGATTTTAAGGCCTTCATAGATCATTTATTAAAGTAATTGACGATTAAAAGTCAAATTTTTAACACAGAGCTATTAAGAAAAAATATTCTAAACAGCATTTTTACATTTTAAAAATTATAGTAAGTATATTATAAGAGTAGATACCATAATAAAAAATGTTTAAAAATATTCTTTGAAATATGCAATTTATATAATTGCACAAAAAAATCGTGTTGACGAAGGTTAAAATGAAATATTAATTATTGAAATTAATATTCGGGTAGATTTTGATGTGTAAACGTACATAATATACATACAAGATCAACTCAGACTACTAAATTTCAATCAACAACTGTGCATGCATTGAAGTCATAGATCAGTACATAGGTGGTACGTATAGCAATCACCCATATACACGACACATCATATATAACGACAAGATATAACGATATGACACATGCACAAGCACAAGCTCTGTATGCATAACATACAGGTATAGTGTTTTGTGGTAGCTACATAACATTATTCTGTAGTGTTTTGTGGACGCGTCTTTAAAGCATGCAGCCTTAATCGAAAATTAAATACATTCTTTTATTAATTTATCCTGTTAGTTTTTACGAATTTGCTATTCTACTACTAAAAAAAAATAGGAAATAATCTAATTTCTATGGCGGTTATGAAAGGATAACTAATTACAGCTAAACCTCTTTTTATGTGGTCTTTTTTGTGCAATTTTTTTATGCGTTTTTTGAAAAAATTTTAATTTAAGTGTAAAATGTAAATCAAAAGCAAGAGAAAGTAAGAAAATTAAACATTAACGATAATAACCTTCTTTGAAAAAATCAATTATTAATAGTTTTTAAGCATTAATTCAGTACATTGCATAAGAATATAAGTTATTGCATCATTTAGTTTTTTTACATATCGTCATTGCAACTGAGTATTGGTTTGTTACAAGTCCACTTTTTAAAACTTTTTTCTAGATAGTTGTTTTGTTAGTTTTGAGCGTTAAGGAAGTCGAAACAACTGTTAGAAAAAAATTTTAAAAAAATAGACGGGGTACATACTAATACTGACGATATGTATTTTTTAGAATTTTCATTATAAGTATTGTAAGAATGAAATAAAACGTTCTCATGTGTAAACTAATGATTTATCTTGTTTAGAAAAGCAACTTCTAAGCAAATCGTAAGGTTTTGAACGTTTCGAGTTATGTATTTGCGGTTCCGATCCACCGCATAAAAAAGTTTTTTTTACAATCTGGCTCGAACTATATTATATACTTTTTATAGCTATTTATAAAGTTTTTGAATATTTTCTTTTGTGCGATTATTTTTTATGCAATCCCTATCCACCGCATAATAAAAGGTGTACCTGTATATAATTTTTTTCAAGTGTACACTGCTGCCACTAAAATTTGGCAGCAAATGAATTCAAATTAAACTTATTTTCCATATAACGTAAAAGCCCCCATTACGGAACGGTATCTGATACTGGAACAGTTTTGACATTTACATATTAATGAAGTTATGTCTGAAAGAAATGTCTGATAACAAAAATTATTATTAATAGAATGATTGTTTTTCAATTTAAATTCACCTCACATTTAATGTTTCCTTAATTAAAGAAATAAATATGTAAATGTGAAAACTGTTTCAGTATTAGATACCGTTCCATAATGGGGGCTTTTATGTTATAACAATATTTTTTTTAATCAAATCCTACAACTCCTCACTTCCTGCCACTACCATCTACATTCTCTATACCTCCCCTTCCTCCTTTATTTGTATATTTAAATTTTCCAATAAATATTTCAAAATCTTTCCTCCTAGTCTGTTGTACATATATGTATGTATATTTACGATATATATGTATGTACGCTTTGTACAACTTTGTACAACAGAAGATTTCCTTGAAAATGTACATGGTAAAAGTAAGTACATAACCTCATTTCCGTCTGTCAAATAAGTTGAAAATATTTGAAGGGAAATATACAACTACATGAGTATACAACTATGTATCTAGAATCAGTTGTATATGCACATATATATTTTGTAAAACAATGTTTGTAAAGTACAATATTTTCTTGTTTAAAACAATAGAAGGCGTTTCATTTTGTATTATATTCCGTTAGGTCATGTGCTATAACAAATTGTTTGGTTATGATTGCAATATTGAAAATAATGGCAAATATTTTTATCGATTAAACGGAAGTTTTCTTATGTGCGTTAAATCGTTTGAACTCTTAGGCCGCAATTAGCCGGTCGTCAGATGTCAACTTTTTTCATTTAAACTATATATGATAGAACTATGGTAGAATGCGGGACTCTAAAGTACGACCCACGGGCGAAATGTGACTAGTGATGCCAAATCATCCGCAATTACATACTCAACTCAATTCAATTGGGCTTGCTTTTTCAATTTCGTAAAAACCGTAAATAAAATAATAGAGTGATGACATTGGAAGCAAATTATTGTAGATTTTCTAAATCCTTCTTTTTATTTTCATTAAAATTAAGCAATCAGTCACATTTATAAAAGGAATTTAGTCACTCTTATAACAAAAGTAAAAAGCTCATGCCCAAATTTCTCTAATTAAATCAATCACTCTATTTCAAATCACTCCCAGAGAGCTTCATTTCAGAAAAAATATAATTTTTAATTTGATGTTAGCAAATGTAATAAAATTTTTCAGTGCCTTAAAAATCGTGCCTTAATGAAATAACAAAATGTTGAAACTGAACAAAAGTTATACATATGAGATACCTACAGTATTACTTAAACGACAACATAAATACTGATATTTATGGCTTCTTTTCGGGGGTAGTTCCCCTATATCTGACTATATCCTTTTTTCGATTTTCCCTAATTATCTCGAAAAATATAGGAGATAGAGAATAACACTTTATTAGACATGACATTTTTAAAGAGCTTTCGATTGCCATGTTTAATTCCAGGATCGGACTTATTGGAGGAATTGTTCAATAGGTTCAATTGTTCAAAGGGTATACCCGGCTCTAACCTTTAGCTATCACTGAATTTTATTTTATAATATTGCAATCCGATTTAGAAAGACTGTCCACTAACTTAATATTAATGTAATGTAATCAATTCGAGTATATAAAACTTTATTTGAAAAGTATGTCTGGTATAAGATTGGCTTAATCTAAGTTTGTGTTTTCACTTAATTCAATAACGGGATAATAGCAAAAGAAATTGAAACGATTGACCCCAAATGCACCCCACATCTCTGCTATTATATTTTGAAACTGTAACAATTATAATCACATAATTTTATTATTCGATTATCTTGCTTCAAATGTTTTTTCGTTGTACACTTGATATCAAATAAACTTGGTTGGGGCAGTTTTTATAATTATTTGTAATTTAAAACTTTAACATTTTCATTGTAATTTAGGATTAATTTAAGACTTTAATCGGTAAAATTTCTTAGAATAGTTCAGTTTACAAAATGAACCTCAAGACGCTCTAAATTCTTGTGGCCTCAATTGTGCCCATAATGATGGTGGTTATAGTTGAATATTTAGTAACACTAGAGTAATCGGACTAGATACTTAGGTATACTCTTTTTAGAATAATTAAATTTTCTTGAAAGTTTTTTGGCTTCTAACTAAATGTTGTCTTTTCAATTAATTCTTAAAGATAAAGGAAAAATTAAAACTAGCTTTGTATTTTAAGTTTCCAACATATTAATTCTAGGGCTTTTATTTCTTGGACTCCATAACGTTATCAGAATGAATATCTGGATTTCTACCTAAATTTTTCAATTTATTTTAAAAAGTGTGGCGCGATGCTTAATTTTTCTTCCGGTGTTTGTCCGAACCCTCCCTACAAGCGCAAGTCCCTAATTTAAGATCTGACTGACGCAGTCTCTCTGCGAGCCTGAATATATGCTAATACTCTGAGAATTTTGGTGGAAAGGAAAACGTCTCTCCAGGGAAAAATATAAAAAAAAAGAAAAAACAATGATGGTTCCCAAGGTCCATTAGGGAGTAAGTTCTTTTTTTGCTCACCGACTCTATTTTTGAAAAAAATACACTTTTGTAGAAAACAAGATCGCTGTATCTGGTTCCATCTCTGTAATGCCCACAACAATAACATTAATAGATCGTAACCCATCGTTTAAATTAATAATAAATTCATTGATGAAAATCTATTTCACATTTATATTTTATAAATGAAATAAATCATATGAAATTATTCCCTTTTTTTGTATAAAAACAATATAAAAACGGAAGTCAAATCAAATATCACATTTATACGCCATTTTAATGCTCCATTCAAAACAAAAAAAAAAAAAAAAATTGCACAAATCTACTCTAAAAACTCTAAAGCATCATAGGGATACACATTCAGCTGTAATTAAGCTTTATTTTGTAAATAAAAAAAAAAAAAAAGCGGAAAAGAATTAAAAAGATGAATTGTTGTGTTTTTTAAGTAATTGCTAAATAGGTCGCACACATACAAACATATATACACTCTGTCAATATCTTGCTACATGATATGCAAACAATGTACCAGAAAAAGAAGGGTATATTTAAATTATTGTGTTAAAAGGAGAAATCTATATTTAGCAATCAAAACACTATCGCTGTATTTAAATTTTATTTTCCAAGAATTTTTGGTGCGTCTGTTAGTAATCGCGTAACCTCTAAACGACTTGACTGATTGAGGTCATATTCACACAAAACAACTTATTTTGTCGAGACGATAGCTTATAACTAAAAAAAATTTAAAAACTCGTATTCACAATTCAGACTTTTCTCCCCATACTTTCTAACGGGTTAGAAGGCTGAGTAGTCAGCAGTGTGAAAAACTGAGTATTTTAAATAATTTTTTTTTGACAGCAGTTTCATTTTTTATTTTTTATAAAATAAATACAGTCGACTCTCGTTAATTCAAACCTGCGATAATTCGAACCTCTCTATAATTATCACGAGTTCCCTACAAAATCTCTTTATATTTCGAACTAAATCCATACATTTTTATGCACTTGGTAATTCGAACGAAAAAATCATTGCTACGTAACAAAACGACGTGTTAATTCGAACTCATCGGCGTCAAACACTCGACAATTCAAAGTTGCAGAGAGAAAGAGACAGAAAGATTGTAAGTACATTTTGATTGATTTTGATCCATTTGAACCATATTCGACATTTCAAACACTCGATAATTCGTAATATTTTAAGAGTCCCTCGAGTTTCGAATTAAATAGAGTCGGCTGTAATACAGAATTATTATGTTACGTTTTAACATTATTTTACAAATATTAAAAAAAAAAAAATATTTATCATAAACCACGTTATCGCCATGTTTGTTGGATCCCGTCTCACAAATCGCGCTTTGCGGTGACCATCATAATATTTTACTGCTTCATCTGATACCAGTCAAATAAAAAAATCGTTAGTTTAATAGTGAATCTAGTGCCCGATCGAAGCTTTTTATTTTCTTGTGAAAATGTACAAATATGGCAACCTCTGATACTTTATTTTTAAATTTTTAAAGAAAAATTCATTAGTTTATTGTTTATAAAAAATACAAATTTTGATTAAAAAAAATCCTTCGATCCGACTCTAGATTAACTATTAAAACTAATATTTTTTTTTTTGTTTGACTGATTTTAAATGAACCAATAAAATGTTGTGATGGTCACCAAAAAAAAGACGGGGTCCAACAAATATGGCGATAACGTGGTTTACGATAAATATATTTTTTTTTAATATTTGTAAAATAAAGTTAAAACATAAGATACTAAGCCTTTATAATTTGTTTTATAAAAGCTATTTATGCAACAAGTACATAATGAAGATCTTTATGAACGAGCCGTGTTTATGGCTGAGCGAGCTTGCGAGCGAGGCCAATAAAAAAAGGCGAGTTCATAATGTCAAATTATGTACAAGTTGCATACAAAGCTTTATGTACGACTGTTAAAATTCCTAGTTATATCGATAAAAATCGAATTTATAAATCTCACGTCTATACCTACTTGAAATAAAATATATATTTTATATATAGTTGGCATAGACAAATTTATTGTGTTTAAAGTATGCTTTGGTTATTATCTGTCATCTAAAGCTAATAAAATATTAAAGAATTTTTAAAAGACTTTTCAATAAAACTTATTACTTAATATTTAAAAAAGAAAGGAGAAAAAGCTGCCTGGAATAAATATTAATAATAGTTCAAATTGTGTAATTAATATTAATTATGCCAACATTTGTAAATATGGTATACAAATAAAGTTAGTGTGTTTCCTTTTTATTGTAAAATTGAAATTAAAATTTATCAAGTAGACTATTCTTTATGGCACTAGTGCTTTTTGCTTTTCATTATGCAACTAGTCCCAAAGAGTAATACTTTTTATATCTCATAAACAATGTAATCAAATAGGCTTTTATGATTCAGTCGTACATAAAATAATTTAAACTACTACCTTAACCAAATCAAACTCATCGCGCTGAAAAGGGCACACCAGTATTTGCCAGACCAAAAAAAATTTATAAAGAGCACACAGTTAAGGCTACCTTACGGGTTTTGATATCTGAGGTGTCTATTAAACGACAGATGACACCAGGCGTAACTTAGCGCGTCCCGAATTTTGAAATTCAGAAGTTTATGAATTTTCTTTTGTAAGACAAAACCCGATACCCTGTATACTCTAGCTCATTAGACGCATACACATATATACAAGTGAAACGTTTTATTAAATTTTGAACCGTATCATTATAATACCTCGGAATTTTTCCACAGTGGAAAATTAATTAGCTAGTAAATGTTGTCTGCTTTCACTTTGGTCGATGAAAAGTTTATTGTTGTTGCCGAATAAAAGAAAAGTTGTTGAATTGTGTAAAATGTGTAGCGCGCGTATGAAAATGGAGTGAATAATAATAAAACATATGATGGGTGTAGGCACGTGTTTGGGTACAGTTTTTCCCTTAATATAAGTGGAAAATTATGAAATATGTTCAGTTTCATTTTTCTTTTCACAACACAGAGATTTTATTGTTTCAAAAATATACATACAATGCGTAATTAAAGAATTAGTGGGTGGCGAGCAGGTAAGGGGGGACAAGGGCGAGAAAGAATAGGTATGGACGAGGTGTACAGGCGAGTGCTAGAATCCGTCTACTCGGATTGGAAGGTATATAGCTCATAGGTAACTAGATACGTTCTATAGTATATTTTTTTAGTTTAGAAATGACGTCACTATCGCCTCTTTTCAATTTATGATGCCAGCTGTCCTTTAAAAAATAATACATAAATTAAGTTTATTTTCATTTTTTTGGTTTTCTCACTTATTTCAATTGACAAATTATATAAGATTTCACTTACGGATTTGTGTATACTGAATGAAAGTTAGAAGGAGATAACATACCATTAAATTTGGTATTATTAAATAATTTTTACCAATAATTTTTTATTTGATCCACGCATTTCAATTCATATTTTTATGATACCTTACTATGTGGTACCGTACTACCTACACGGAGAGAAAATTCCTATAAAAATTACTGTGCTCATACTACAATCGACATGTAACAGGCGAACATATCCAATTTTTGTACGGTAAAATTATAAAAATTACAATAATATAACTATAATTTTTATAATTTTACCGTACAAAAATTGGATATGTTCGCCTGTTACACGTCGATTGTAGTATGAGCACAGTAATTTTTATAGGAATTTTCTCTCCGTGTAGGTATCATAAAATATGAATTGAAATGGGTGGATCAAATAAAAAATTGTTGGTAAAAATTATTTCATAATACCCTAATTTAATTGTATGTGATCTTATTCTAACTTTCATTCAGTATACACAAATCCGTAAGTGAAATCTTATATAATTTGTCAATTGAAATTAGTGAGAAAACCAAAAAATGAAAATAAACCTAATTTATGTACTACTTTAAGGATCAGTATCGTTTAATTTTTTTTAAAGGACAGCTAGCATCATAAATTGGAAAGAGACGATAGTGACGTCATTTTTAAACTAAAAAAATATACTATACGTCCTGTACCTATTAGTTCCGATGATATTTAAATCAATAACCCGAAGTACCAACTTAATAGACAATTAATTATCTAACTATTATATGTACAATGTAAATAATACATTAATATATAGTTAGAATTGGTTTATATTTGTCTAATTGGTAATTACTGAGGTAATTGCTTGAAGATTCCCGGTAATTTCGATTTCTCTGGTGCTATATAATTAGTCATATTGAATAAATAAATCCACTTCGGTCTTAGTTAAATATATGTTGGATACAATTAATATAAAAGCCATAATTACTATTAGCCATTATTTGCTATATTAAAATACATAAAATTTTGTACAGTACAAGTCCGGGCACCACTATTCAGCTTGACCTATAATCAAGATTGTGCATGTAATGTAGAAATCAACCCAAACCCAAAACTGCTAGGGTCTTGATCTTGTATTTTCCTTGAGACACAAATGTCTGGAATATCCTTTAGTGAGTTCCGAGGACATTAAGGGGGCGGATTTCAGGACACTGTTAACATTCTATACGAGGGACTGGATATAAGCTAGTTCCTCTTAAATCACGTGGGATATAATGGACCCCCGTATCGTGGCCTACGTGATGTACGGGACCTCGAATCCCGATCCACCTAAAAGTCTTTTAAGCTTAAACAGATTGTTAAAAGGTGACAGCCATGAATTCGATTATCATTAAAATTTTGTTTGCTAGGAGGACATTCGAATCGGTTTTGGCAAATTTCCGAATTCAAAATTCAGTTATTACAGCCACTGTCATAGTAAGACTTCATATGTGCAAAACCACACGAAAAATGTGTTCTTTTGCAAAAATTTGCCAGAATTCTAGTGTTTTTCTCATTTTTTTTTTCATTATGACGAAGAGCGGAAAAAATTACATCAGATACGCTTTTTAAATTATTGTGTCATTATCCTGTGTAAGTCGATGTTTTCCTATGTAATTGGAAAATCGCTGTTATACAGAATGTTGTGATAGGGATACTTTATACCAGTGTTTTTCAACCTTTTCCATGGCGCGACCCCCTTAGTATGGAAAAATATTTCACGACCTCCTACCCTCCGCTATTACCAACTTTTATTTTTTTATGTTATAAATATCGAATCCGTTCATCATTATTAATTATTTTCATAGTTAGGTATCGATTAAATACGTAAATAAGGACTTGAAACAGGTGTATTTTTATATCGATATCCAAATTGACGACTTATAGTAGCTTCTGAAGGCGCACGTGGCGTAAAAAGTGACATGCACACGTGCGACGGTCGTCACCGTTTAACACTTCCGAGAGTAATCCATTTGAATTCTTTGAATTGTGAACTCGCGTTAGTGTTGAAATTTGTTGAATTGCCTTGTTTAGTAGTGGCTCACTTATTATTGTCTAATATTCAAAATTCTATGGCTCATTGTAATTATTGAAAATGGATAAGTTTTTGGAAACATATGCACAACCGTCAACTTCAAGTTCCAATGAGAGTAATAAAACAAAACCAAAGAAAAAGTGTCTATATGACGACAATTATTTAAAATTCGGATTTATTGTTATTGAAAATAATTCGCAATTTTGAAACTTTATCGCGCAAAAGGATGAAACTCTCATATTAATGTAACCATTAATTAACCTTTTCTTTATTAAATATCACATATTGAACTAGAGTATGGTTTTATTTTTAAAGTACTGCGACCCTCTTAAAAAGGCTTCGCGACCCCCAAGGAGGTCGCGGACCCACAGTTTGAAAAACACTGCTTTATACCAATATTTGTATGGACGCTAGACTTCGAACTATACCTCATGGTGTAGTCTGATGGGGTTACTGGTGAGTTACGAACCATCTCTGCATGGTGGGAATTCAGTCGTGGAGAGTCACTACAGCCGATTCCGTTTGTAATGATATTTTTTTAAAGTTTCCCATCTTCAAGGAAACGTCTGTTGACTCATATTCTCCAAATTTTCGCTCACATACTATTCCGTACTATTGTCCTTTTTTCAAACAAAATTCAAAATTTGGACTTTTACGGTACATAACGAAGCAATAAATACATAGCTAATAACTAAACAGATATAGACGAATTTAATTAACTATTAAAAGTTCTCTGTTGCTTTAATAAATAAGAGCAACTTAAACTATAATATTATATATAATTATTATGCTTAGCTTTGTATTCATTAATTTATTCACTTAGAAACTTTATTGCTCTGAATGGAAGGAATAAAATGGAGCAACCATTAAACTCCCTTATTTAGTCTATAAACCAGCTACCTTTACCTATCTGTTAAGCTGAACAAATAGATTTTATTGATAATACCTCATTTAAGGATTCTTTCATTGTACTTCTATATTTATTGATTATACTGAATTTATGTACTAATACACAATAAGTGGTACTTGTACGTTAGTTTGAATTCTAGCATCTTTAAATTGATGGTTTCTATCAATAAACTCTTTTTCTATACAATTGTGTATAGATCTTTCTTCAGGGGAGAATTTAAAACAGTAAAAAATAATAAAATGCAATAACTAGGGCAAAAAACACTTCTACAAACAAGAGTCCAAAATTTTTGTTGAAATAAAAAATAGGTTTTTATTCTCTTCTTCACATTGTATATAGACAAATTTTAACCTCTGTATAACCACTGATTACAATGAATTCTTTCATCGTTTCTTTAATCTTCGGACATTTCTTCCGTACGGTGGCTATTCTAACAATTCTAGAACAATCCATTTTGCTTATATGGTCGTCTCATTACTTTCACCTTTCAAGTGCGCAAGTACAGACCGGTTGAAAAAGTAGAGCCTTTCATATATCAATTTTTCTTATTCTGTCTCTCAGTGTTTTCCCAGAAATTCTTCTCAATGTTCTCATTTCGGTAGTCTCAAGTATTTGCTTAGTATTTGAAATATCGTACCGCGTTTCACAGCTGCACATGAAAACTGGTCAGCTTTTTGAGTCTAATATAATTTCATCCGTAATTGTATTGAAAAGAATAGGGTTTAGTGAATCACCCCGTCGTACACCCTTTCGTCTTTCACCAGTCCCGGTCATTAGCGGAATCTATAAGTTCTACCAATTTCTTAAGGATGCTTTTTGAATAAAATAGGTTTTCAATAAATTGTAATAAAAAATATCTATTAATAAATAATCTAAGTTAAATGAAAAAAATCATAAGAAATTCAAAATCACGGAGATGCACAGTGGTCCAATTTCCTAAAAAAGCGGACAAAAATCAAAAATTAGTTTGAGTAAAACAAAAAATGGTATATAAGGGCTTTTGAAAATTCAAAATGGTGGGCAAAATTTAAAAAAATTAGTTTTATTGAAACAAAAAATGGTATATAAAGGTTTTCAAGGTCGCTGATTATGAATATGAAGTGAAGCAAGAAATTGGTGTAAAAAACGAAGGGGCACATTGGGGCAAGAATTTTGTTTTTTAACAGGTTGGCTGCCACCATAAACGAAAATAATGTATTTATCGCATGCCATCATAATAAATGACTTTCTTATCTAAAGTGCGATGAGAGCCGCCAGGAAGTCTTAGTGCTGCGTTATCTACAGGCCACGAGTCCCGCTAGCAGGTCTCATGTAACTTGTATCTGCATACATTTTGTATGCAAATATCTTTTCACTGGTATTGCTCTAATACGATACTCATGGCACTGAGATCCGCCGGTAGCCTCAGCCATGCTTTCCACGAAAGTAAATGGAAACCCTCTAGATCACAATAAAATAATATCTTATGTTAAAATTGATGTACTTCATACGAAATCCTATCATGGCCTCCGAGTTATGTTCATGAATACTGTGTGGTGGCATCCCATACATGTTACTTTGACACACGAGGGCGGGTCTCATGGCATAGCAACAACAAATGATTGAGACCCGCCGGCGTGTCTCCTGGCAGGCAACCTGTTAAAATAATCTACATACTTCACACTTTTTTATAAAAAAGAGCAAACCATCAAACTCGATCAAACTCGTAACTATTTCTGTTATAATGCAATATTTCTCTGTAATAAGTACACCCTATAAAAATATTAAATTATCCTTTACCACATATCCATAATGATTACTCACCTTCATTTTCAACTTCCATCACATTTGATTTCAAAAACATACGTGCAAACAAAAGTTATTAACGAACAACTAGAAGATGCGTACGAGACCGGTACTCAGTTAGCTATGTTTGACCTTCCCTTATCTGGTAATGCAGACGGTATAATGGACTGTCCGTCTGACCGAGGTGCAGTGGTGCCCCCCTACGGTATTAGGGGGAAATAAGTTCAAGATTACAAACTTCACTTTTCTCATTTTTGTCCGCTTTTTTTGGAAATTGGACCCCTGTGACATGGCTGTGAGATGGAAAAATAGTAAATTACCTGCCGATGCTCGTAAATTCCATTTTTGTGACTTCGGCTGCAGATTGTGAATCCGAGACTAAAGTTTGAGATTCTTAAGCATCCATGGTCACAAAATCAACTTGAAACGAGTTCAGATACAGGGCAAGTTGCTTGATCATTGTGAACCATTTCTCTCTCCAATGTGTTGGTGATATTTAATATAATTTAATTAAAATGTTTAATCAATATTTTCACAAAAATTCCCCTCATCCTGCACTAAAAAAATTGAAGCACCATAATATAAGTACGAGTACGATAAAGTTTTCCAAATGTGTTCTGTGTTTCAAAAGTTTCCCGACAATTTCTCTCATTAAACAATAAAATATAATATTTTACCAAAGCGCAATTATAAAATCATTTATATTGCAAGCAAGTAGAACTTAGTTTGAGCGGTTTGAGTTGCACACTTACAATAATTAGCTACTTTTGACTGTACAGACGGTGCTCACAAAGTTAGTAGGACGGATACAACCAACGGTATAAGTATATCGTCCAAAGTTTCCATTTACATAGTTTTGACCATCGCATTTTGCTCGCTTATGAGTAATATACCTACGTATATTGAGCAAGCTATGAGTACTATGAGTACTGTGAGTATTGTTACTAGTTAGCCACTCGTTCAATAGCCACTTTAATAGTAATTTTGCGTTCCCCTTATTGTATAAATGATAACAATATTACAAAGCGAAGAACAGAGTGTTACAGATCTAGTCGATCATAATCTTGATGACGTCATCAAAGTAAAACACGGCTCCTTGAACCCGATAGATAACTTTAATTAACTTGAGCCCTACTATATGGTTTTACGTATTTGCTAATACAGGTAACCCCCGAAGAACATGGGTTTCGAAGAACACAAATACATTGCCCTAAATTTTATGGTACTACACGATTTTCGAGTAATTCTTTTGAAAATGAATAAAATACTCATATTATTTGATTATTTCTAAATGTGTCATTAATATTTAACGTTTATTTTTTAATTTTTTTTTTATTTTTACACTTGAAACGGAATCCCGTTTTCTGTAGTCTCGAATAACACGGTCTCAAAAGACACGGAATTAATTAATTATGTTCGTCGAGAGTTACCTGTAGTTAACAAAACATTTTATTTCGCAAAAAGACCACTATTCTTATTTGATTAACACTTTACAGTCCGCGTTTTCAGCATCTGAAAATATTCAGAACAAACGTAGAGGCCGATCGCGATCAGTGGTCACAGATGTGTGCATTGTTACCGCAAACAGGTACCAACCGACCAGTAACCAACATGACAAACACACTCTTTAGGTGATGATATCGGTAAACATTTATAGACGGAAAACACATAAAAATATAATTTTATATAGGTAATCATTTTTTTTTGTAATTGTATTGAAATGCGTACATGTAACAAAAATATTTAATTGTTTGTGTTTTTTCCAATTTATTTATCTTTATCAGTATGTTTTTCTGTTATTGAGTTATTTTTATTAAAAATGTGTATGTTTACACGTGCTGAATTTATCAGACAAGTCTTGTCTCAAACTAATTACATTCTGAAGCAATAACTTTTATGTTAAATTCCTAGAACTGACAGAAGTAAGTTTTGTTGTGTAAATTACATTTTTCAAAATGTAATTTTGAAACCATTTTCATTACAAAAATAATAATTTTACATAACAATTCTTCAAATTGTACTTAAAATCCTATAATCATACTTTATAACGATTGTTCACCACAGGAGAAAACAAATTTTAAAACAGTGTTTCATTCTTGGAAGTAAATTAAAATATACTTTCACTAAATGCGCATAACACTCTTGTCAAATGTTATAAAACTAATTTGACGTAAACAACATCTCACACCTGTAAAATATATTACACCACATAAAACTTTTCTCAAAATGAGAAAAAATTACATTCATCCTCTTCAAAACTTCCCCAATGACGTAATTAGTTAAATAACATAAAGTTAGTTGTACCTATACATTGGGTTGTTTACCCGGCGCTACCACCATCACCTACTTCATCATCATCATCATCATCATCATCTACACCAGTGTTGCCAACATAAGCCGCTTATATTTGTGTAATTATATTAACACTTTGCGGTTCGCTAGCTTTTAACCGTGCAACAGGGACGCCGTTTTTATTAATATAAAAATATAGTAGTTTCTGTAATACACTAGAAGCAAGTATAGACACAAAATTTTGAATTACAGTCGGCATTAGAAAATTGTTACAGCACGGGACTAAAATCACATTTTCATAGTGAAATAGGTACCAAAGTAAGATTTTGATTATACATTTAAGAATTTTATTAATAAATTAAAATGTAGAGTTTATAAAACAAAATGTATATTAAGCAAACAAATAAATTAAAAAAAAAAAAAAAAAAAAAAAAAAAAAAAACAAAGTAAATAAAATTAATATTTTATTTTATTTAAATATTTGTTTTTTGTTGAGTTAGTTTTATTAATTTTAATAAGCAACAAAAAATACCTAGACGCCAGTGACTAATTTACTGCTATATGCATGTACTACGACAATAACCAAACATTCTGCGTGTATAGACATGCAGCTTTTGATTGTGTTCGTCGTACAAGAGTGAATTGGTTGTAACACTTTGGTAGTGCGCAGGTTCATAGTGGCTACTGTAATTTGAACAGCCTGGCACATAATGCATTTTTTTTAGTAAATTTTTAATATAAAGTAAGTATGCGTCTAACGTATTTCGTAATGTATGATGTTAAAGTTCCAATCATTAATAGGATTTGACAATTTTTTCGTGGAAAAAAAATGTGCTCTTGGTCACTTTCTTGGAACAGTTAGTTGAGTTTGTGCCAAGTAAGGTGTTAAGATCAACATTGATAAATAATACATGTTGATTAATTGTGATTGAAGAGTATATTTGGAACTTTCGGTGATATATTGACCATTACTTCACAAATGTATTATACCTAAATTTGTATTCTAATTTCCAGAGTAAGTTGCCCTATCGATTGGAATGTTTACCAGCAGATTCTATATAGTTGAAAAAACAGATAAATAATAAAAGATCCACGTCATATTATATAGAATTTACTTAAAAGTTACTTGATTAAAAAGGCAATAGGCAGATAAAAATGGGTAGAATGCCCTGGTACGAATTATGTCGGTTTTTTCTGCCTACTGCCAACGATATAAAATTGGTATTTACAAAGTTTCAGCCCCATTTACTAAGTTTGAGCCCTTTACAACATGATACATTTCTAACATATATTTAAAATTTTTTAGAGTTAAATTTTAAAATGAAACTTGTGAATATAGTCTATAGATTCTGTTAATAATCTGTTACCAGAACTAGTACAGAGTATATATATTTATATGGGATCTGTTTAGATATATTTCTTGAAAAGGTATTTAACACTATGAGGCCCGAGCACTTTCATAGTAAACTTCCCCGGAAGCCGGCAATATTTAAAAAAACAAACAAATACATAAAATGATTCAAACACTGAATAGATTCAACACAGTTCAACATGTATGTGTAAAACTGTAAACATACGTACATACTACATACATATACACTTACATTCAAATCAATTTTATTTAAAGATATAAATTATATTTTTTATGTATTTTTTGTTTATCTTGAAATTTTTATGCATAGAAACCAAAAGAGTAGTATGTGTTGGTAATGGTATGTTGTATTTATGTAAGTAGGAACACATCCGTGTGATGGAATGATGATAAACATCGCAAACATAATGCGTAACCAACTAATTAATTAATCATTGATCGCGGTCGGCCTCTGGGGATATTTTGTTTGGTTTCGGATGCCGAATCCATGGGACTGAAAGTGTTAATAAATGTTGCCAGGGATCTATTTACCAATGGTAGTTTTAAAAATAGTTCATAGATGTTTGTTTTAGGGATGGTACTTGCAAAGGTTGCTCATAGATGTCGTCAGGGGTACTGTTTAGGGACAATATTTACAAAGATTGCTCATAGATGTTGCTAGGAGTACTGTTTAGGGATAGTACTTACAAAGGTCGCTCAGGGATGTTGCTAGGGGATGCTGTTTAGAAGAGGCTTGAGGAGGACAGCCTCAGTGGATTAGAATCCCCAGAAACCCTCTTCTAAGTTCTTTTTTGAAAAAAAAAATTGATAAGTTTGACTTTGGCTTGACGAATCTGACTGAAATTTTTATGTTTCAGATACCTCAATAGTGTATCTCAGGAAAAATTCTCAGTTTCAAAAAAAAATTATAATCCGCCCCAAAAAATTGTTTTTTCATCAATTTGTGTTTTAGTACCATCACCAAAATTTTTCTGCAGGTTTCTTATTATAATTAATATAATATAAAATTTTTTCAAAATTTTTTTCCTGGCGCTTCTAGTTAAAAAAAAATTAAGTTTTTAGAAAAAAATTTTTTTTAAGGTTATGTTCATGGTACAATCACCAAAATTTTTTGTAGGCTTTTCACTATGACTAATTGAACACATAATTTTTTCAGAATTTTTTTCCGGGTGCATCACAGTTAAAAAAATAGAAAATAGCTTTTTAGAGCTAGGTATAGTCTTCCGGGTATTTAGTCGATCGGAAACCGTTTTCGAATTTCGAATATGTTCATAAAAACATTTGTGACTTCACAGTTTTCGAGAAAAAGAAATTAGTCAATTAAAATCTTTAATTTCTCGATTAGCCGAACACTTATCTACCATCAGTTTTTGAAACCACCAAAATGACGATTATTGCAAATGACACTGATAAATATTTCTTTAGAGGTTACGTTCGCGTTACATTTCCCAAAATGTTTTTACATGTCTTTGACTCCATTTGACACAACAAATGATAACAAGTTAAATTTGATATAACATATGATACAATATTATAACTTCATATCTCATCTAAAAGTTCTATCACTCTAAAAAGAGCAACTTTTAGACTTTAGTCGATGGGTAGATACGTCCATATGCTAAAGAAATTGTGTTACTTATGGATCATCTCCACTGACTCTACCAAGTCGCTCTTTGAGAGCACGTTACCATAGAGCACTTGCTGCAAGTTTTCACTCTCTCTGCAAGTACTCTGTGCTTGCACGGACTTGCTGGTGTACACGTACGACTTGGGAGCGTGACTTGCGAAAAGTCAGATGTGAAGTTTTTTCTGCAATTCATAGAGTAACTTGCGAAAGAAAACTTGCAGAAAATATAAAACATGTGGACACGTCTGTGTGAGTAATGTCTGCAAAAACTTCCGCAAGTGACTTGCATGTGTACACTAAGCATTAAAATTCTATTACCACTTAATTTATAGGCAAAGGTATACAGTGACGAGGTGGCCATTTACTCCGAAATCATGTATCTATTTATCTAACATTACAATTAGTCATGTATTGACATGCTTTTAAATTATATATATATATATATATATATATATATATATATATATATATATATATATATATATATATATATATATATATATTAATTACATATATGGGCTACTACTGTATGTTCTGTATAAATATACCTTTATTGGTTCTATATACACAATTTATGTGTTTGTTAAATTATTATAAGTGTTGCCTATATTGTAGCTGCAGGCAGATATACTTAGGGAAATGTAAGGGAGAGTGACACTAGTTTGTTGTGTTTATGTAGGTAATTATATTAATTAACTAATTTATAATAACATTGAAAAATTTACTAATTGAACAAATTGCATGGGTATAATAGTAAACAGCAAAAATAGATATTTACTTATCGATGAATGATTGTAATAAATACGCAGTGGCTACGGATTTGGGACATTTCTATCTGGTTTTGGCAGTGAAAAGTAGGGGAGAGGTGTGTCAGTAGTAACAAAAAAAATATACAGAGTAGTAACTTTGTATTTATTAGTCACAGAGAATTAAATTTTTGGTACAAGATACGGGCATTTTTCAGGTTTTGAATGAGCTGCACAAAAAGACTCTATGTTGACTTACAATTAAAATCACTGCATTTATGTGGACCAAAGTGTAATGTTACAATCGTCACCAACAGAGGATCATTTGTTACAGAGCTTAGGTTCAATTGTAACGCTCATTATTTAGTTGAATTTACACGTTAGTTATTATAATTAATCCAGTTTTAAAAATTTTTCGTTACATATTGAGTGAGGAAGGTGACAAATACCACAGTCTCAGGCAACAGTTGTGAGTTTTTTCTCTTTCTATTACTCTTAACGGAATTCATATATACATCACTAAATATAGTTCCTATCCTAGTTTGTCGTTTTGCATATTATAAGCATTTTTTATTAATGCCATTATAGAAAGGTTCTTGTTTGTTTTTTTTTAAATTATTAACCGAAGTCGTTACCTTTATTATTCCGATTCATACCTAAAATATAAAGTTTAATTTTGTTCAACTAAAATTTTTTGTCAGTTGTACATGTTACAATCGACACTACTGAATTTGTTACAATTGTTCCAGCGGTGTTTCATTTTATAAAAAAATTCATAAAATATTAACTATGATTAAAAAAGCGAAACTACCTATCTGATAATATTATTTGATTGCTTGTGTTTCCAGTAAAATCATTTTTCTTCCAATTGTTGGGGTATTTGCTGCAAAAATCAAAAAATTGTTAACGCACTCAAAATTTACGATTAGCTTACGTGAACACATTTTATATTGCTGAGAGAAAACCGCCGGATGATATTAACCGAAAGTTTTGTCAGTAAAGCACAACTTTAGAAGCCACTTTATGATATGTAATACTCCTCAATAGGATTGATAGATGTCTCACAAATTTTAAAATTACAATTGACCCTCTGTTACTAGTGACACACCTCTCCCCTATCTCTTATTGAGTTCGTATTATCACTTTGCTTCATCAGTACTTTTTTCCATGCGTTTGATTACAAAAAAAATTAATCCAAATAATTTTTGGTGTTCTCATTTGAAAATAATTGTAAAAGTAATAGCCGAAAAATGTATGATGGCATTTTCTGTTGATCAATTCTGGCTTTTTCTATTTAATTGGATAACTGAATTTGGCCTCTTCTTAATGACAATACACTTATAAATAAGGGTAACTTCAAAAATCTAAACTTTACCGCATCGATGCAGCATCATGAGTTTTCTGATGCGTCTAATACTACATGATGCGCTGCTGATGCTCTCTTGGAATTTGATGCACTTTAGATGTTTCTGATCGGAATATTGGCATCATTTAGCCTCCACTTTGGCTATAGATAAAACAGATAATGTAGCATGACAGTCTATAAATAATATAGCAATACAGTCCTTGTATAGGTATATTATCTTTGAATTTCAACTTGAACTTACTTGAAATTGAAAATATTGAAATTATTTGAATAAAAAATATTACATACCTATTTTGAGTGCAAGATGTATTCAAATAGTTTAAGCAATTTTAATCAAAGGTAAATACATTCCATCTTTTTCAACAATTTGTTTTTCAGAATTATTCCTGTTGGTGTTAATACCTACATAATATGGCAAGTAGTTATAATTCTACATTATACACATGACATGCATCTTGGACACGCATCACCAAATTTCTTGATGCATTGTTTTGACGTATCAAATGCAAAAATGAACTTTTAATTTTTCGTTGTGATGCGTCTGATGCATTTTTGAACTTTTGACTCTGCCTCATGCAAGCAGTGATGCATTGTTGAAGTTAGCCTGCATTGTAGAATTGAACTGAAAGTCCAAAATCAGTTTTTCCTTTTGACAAAAAAATAAAATTACGTTCTAAAAAGTCGATCTTTATAAATTTTTACAATAAGAAGGAACATTAACTAATGCGCTTTCAACGTTAGGTCATACTAATTTAAATTAAAAGGTTTATTGAAGAAAATGTTGAACTTAGGGAATGAACTCTACTTATGGATTTTTATCTTACAACTGGTCTTATATATATATATATATATATATATATATATATATATATATATATATATATATATATATAAACCCAAATTCTTGATTTATTCTGTAGTTTAACTTGGTTGCGACTTAACCTCCGAAAGCGCGTGAGTTAAAAGTTTCTTTCAAACTGAGAAACTAGACCAGATAATAAAAATATTTTTATTAGTATCGCAAAACCGTCTAGACCCGGACACTTTGCACCAATCTTCAAAGTAAGTAGTTTCTACATTAACCTGCTCCAATAAACATTTGTTCTTGACGTCATTAGAGAGAGAAAAACATCCTCCAAACAGATGTATCAATAAAAATTACTGATTTCAACTTTTACTATCTCATTTTATAGGATTACTATTCTCCAGTTTTTCAAAGAAATAAAATGTGTGTCTAAGTTAGACATGTAATGTTCGTCATAATTGTAAATTAAAAATCACAAAGTGATTGAAAAAATTATCCGGATCGGCTGGGAATCGAACCCAGGATCTCCTGGTAACTAGCCAGGTGTGCTATCCGTTACACCACCGGTCCTTTGCTCGGTAGGCGTCCGATACAGACAACATTCAACCACATATGTGTATGTACTCTCTATAATGCGAGAAGAAGTTACAATTTTTCAATCTCAAATATTATCGAGTGCTTGTGAAACACTACTACGTATGACAGACTTTTGTCTGCATTTTAAACACACGTAGTATTCATACGTTCACTTATCGTTCAGCTAAACTGAAACTTTAAGCACTCGACTTCCTTGGTTAACATAACCAAAAACCACATATGTAAAACTTTGTGATTTTTAATTTACATATGTGGTTTTTGGTTATGTTAACCAAGGAAGTCGAGTGCTTAAAGTTTCAGTTTAGCTGAACGATAAGTGAACATATGAATACTACGTGTGTTTAAAATGCAGACAAAAGTCTGTCATACGTAGTAGTGTTTCACAAGCACTCGATAATATTTGAGATTGAAAAATTGTAACTGCTTCTCGCATTATAGAGAGTACATACACATATGTGGTTGAATGTTGTCTGTATCGGACGCCTACCGAGCAAAGGACCGGTGGTGTAACGGATAGCACACCTGGCTAGTTACCAGGAGATCCTGGGTTCGATTCCCGGCCGATCCGGATAATTTTTTCAATCACTTTGTGATTTTTAATTTACATATGTGGTTTTTGGTTTTGTTAACCAAGGAAGTCGAGTGCTTAAAGTTTCAGTTTAGCTGAACGATAAGTGAACATATGAATACTATGTGTGTTTAAAATGCAGACAAAAGTCTGTCATACGTAGCAGTGTTTCACAAGCACTCGATAATATTTGAGATTCGTCATAATTGTCAAATTGTATTAATTTTGATATGTATGTGTTCAGAATTTTATCGCGCATCATTTAATCATGTTTGAAGTTATATTCGATGTATATATAAAAAAAATACATGCTATATACATATATCCATTTAGACCCGGACATATCAGTTTATTACACTATGGCCGCGATTCGCATTGGCTGTAACTTCCGCGTGTTTATGCCTCCTTCTGGTGTCATATCGCATGTTTACTTCATAGAGAGGCATACTATGTATTGACCCCTCTCCCTTCCCACAAAATGTTTTGAAGCCTTTGACAAGTTCAAAGACATCAGACGATATAAAACACTGTCCTAACCCCGACGGGAGAGGTTAGTTTGCATGTTATTACATTATTTAAGTAAGTGTCAGGGTCAAGACGGATTTGGGGTGTAGACCCGGACACTTACTAATTATTTTTTATTTTTTTTTATTTTTGCTTATAATGAAACAAATGGGTCAGGGATATAACAAATAATAACTTTCTAATGGTAATACTTTTATGGGTGATATCTATAAAGGAAACATGTATAAACATAAAATTATACCAAAAAATGTAAAAAAGTGTCCTGGTCTAGACGGTTTTACGGTATTCAATATGATATTTTATAAAGTAAATCTTACAATAGTGGAAAGTATATTAATATAGGAAAGTAGACAGTTTATTTATATCATGTTGACTGTTGTTGGCATGGGTATTTGAGCTTAATCGAGGGAAACGTGTGCGTCCATTATTTGGCAGAGTATTTCCAAATTAATATCATTAAATATAATATGATTTCAAGAAATATTCCTATGAGAAGAGAAATATTATAGAACGACAAAAAATTTTTATTTTCACACTCCCAAATTTTTCAGAACAACATTCACAGTCCTTGGTAGGTTTTAACCTCTAAATGTAAAATATTTAAAAAAAAAACAAACATCTCTATTAATTATTTATTATATGTATTATAATATCTTTAGACACTACATCAGGTTTTTGAGACCGGATATTAGACTGTAAAGATTTCGACTTAAGCATATTAAAGACTGTAATGACTTTTAGGGACCAAACAGAACGTAATAAACAAACTGATGATGACGCTGATAACGTTGAGGAAGTAGACGAAGAGATAAGTGAGAGTTTTATCGACGAAGCACTACAATTTTTCGAACCGAAAAAGAAATCAGATAAAGACCAATCACCGACTGCTGGACTTAATCAGTATAGGGACAGTAAAGATGCTGAAGACGATGATGATGAAGATCTAGGTTAGTTTTTACTCTAAATTACGTATACGTTACTTATTTTAAGATAGAAAAAAGACTTAGTTTTTTTTTTTAAAAACGGTTAGTTATCATCTTACGATTACTTCTTGAGGTGTACACTTCTAGGAATTATCTTTAGATTTACACTATATAGAACATATTACAGTAGGGTAGAGCGGGACTAGTTGAGCATAGGTGTAAGTTGACCAATCGAAATATCTCAGAAACTGTACATCGCACGCTAATATATTAAATGGAGGATAGAAGTGGACAGGAGAGGAGAACTCATTACGCGACTGCCAGTTGTAACCTGTTGATCGAGTGATGTATGCGCATGCTTTATTTATTTTGCGTATAAAAAGTTAAAAAACTTTTGTTTGTGAATTTTTCTTCTGTACGAAGCAATTATTATCTATGTTAAATCAAGTAAGTGTTGAACACTTATAAATTTAATATATTTTTGATATCTAGAAAGGATTTGGTTCTAATTCAAATAGTTTTTTCATAACCTCACTTTTGGATCAAATTGTCTGAGTGGGGTAAGTTGAGCAATAGAACTTTCGCTTGCATTAATTGTAACAGTGACAATGATGATGAAGTTCTTAATATCTACTTAATGTTTCTCTTTTTAATTTAAATTCTTTTTGAATAATTACTTAAATGTTAAAGTCTGATATTAAGTAGAAAGACTGAGTATATTCCAAATATTAAGTTTAAGATTGTAGTTTAAATATTAAGTTGAAGTTGATTTTTTGTTATTTTTATTTTCTGTATTTAATATCCAAAGAAAATTGCTTTTTGTTTCGCTATTATGTCACTAAAGCATTATAAATAAAAGATTGGCTGTCAAAAAATCTTTTTATTTTATGTCTGATAAACATCTAAGGCATAGTTTGACTACATTTTCTAATTGCTCAATTTACCCTGTATTCTTGCTCGACTTACCTCACCTATGGGGTAGGTTGAGCATGTCGCACTTCCTTCACTTAAACAGCTGTATCTCTTAGATATGAATTGTTAGTATGGGAACTTTGGAAAAGCAAGAAATTACCTACACATCAGTATGCATAACAATAAATTTGGACTTGCGGTTGAGGGGCTATGACCGATTAACTGAAAAATTGCTCAACTAGCCCTGCCCTACCCTAACTAGAAATAATTTTATAAAGTAATAACGATATACCCGTAATCAATTTGCCTCAAAATTCCCTTTAAAACAACTATTTGTTTTGCTTGAAATTAGGCATACCAATTTTGCAATTATTTTTAACCACCGGACATCAACATTTGCTGGTTAATTTTTTGGACGCCTGTACACGATCAATATTACTGTCAATATTACGAAATACTGACAGTATTACTGATCGTATATTGATAATACTGAAGTAACTATAAATAGAATTTATATTATAAAAATAATGATTCATTATGATTCATTATTTTTGTTAGTAAATACTGACAGTATTACTGATCGTGTACAGATCGTTTTTGAACTGACGAGCAAAAAAAATAGAGAAACTTCTTTATTTTTGTTTTGAAATTTCCCTGACCGTGAAACACCAACCCTCAAATATTTTCTCAAATATACCATTGACAAGCAAAAAAAAAAAAGGAAAAATAAAACAAAATTAATAGTCTCAAAAGTCTCACGACCGGAGATTTGTTGTCCGGCCGCATATACAAGACCGGACGAGGATAAATCATCTCATAACCGGACTGTCCAGCCGAAAACCGGACAGTTGGAACATATACATATAAATTAAATATTGCATACCTAACCTACTTTGTAAAAATATTTTTGGAAACTTTTTACATTATTTTGTAATTAAACCATAACGCAGAAACTTTTAAAAATTAAATATATTTCTTTTGCGTTTTTACTCAAAATCAAATAATGATCTTTATTCTTTTGTTTGAATCTAATCAAACATAATAAATGTATAGTTCGATTCAAAATTAATTTAACACCTCCAAAACAGAATTACAAAATTCGACGAAATCACTCAACTGAAAAAATAATATTTAATTTTACTTTCGATTGATTTCGTTTGATTCGACCTTCACGATACAACTCAATATCATAATTCAATTTCTTGTTTGTTATTCGCCCCAACTTTAACTCAATTTTCTACACAAGCGTACACGCATCACTATACGTATGTGATACGTAACACATTTCGGCTCTTGTTTGGACTATATTAGCTGTAATAGAGCAAACCAATAATAAAATAATATTACAACGAAACACAGATCGACAAAAATTGATTATCCATCTTTGAACGGAAAAAAATATAAATTTTCATGACAAAAATTCATTTTATACAATAAATTATCTTTAAAAAAATTTGTTCAATTCAATACTAAATGCGCGCCGTATATTTGAACTACACATACGAGTAGTACAAATAGCTAGTTGCCGAAAAAAAAAAAACGTTGTAGATATGTTTTTGCCAGTTTTTGCCTCTCAGATCAATAATAATGGGTGATATTGTTATTATTATTGTAATAAGAGTAACTGTGCCTTTTTGAATGATTTAGAGTGCTTTTTTTAAAAATTGGGATCGAAGCCAGTTTTTCAATTGAAGCTTCGAAAGTAAACTGATTAACTGAAATCAAACTAACGAGTATGGAAATTATATACTAAGCCTTTGATCGCTCTACAAACCTCTATATGCAAATGCAACATAGTTTTCAAAAATTTATTCCTAATATTTCCTATTCTAGTCACTAACTGTTAAGGGGGGAGTTCAAATAAAAAAGCAACTTTTTTATTTATGATTATTTTTCTTGTTGAAATTTTTTTTCAAATTAGGGAAGGTTTCAAATAGAAAATTTTGTTTTTGAAATATTCATTACCCTTCCCTGTAGGGGGAGGGGGCCCTTTTTCACAAGTTTTTAAGCGTTTACAAGAAACGCCATATCTCAAAAAATAATGAATATTTTTTAAATATTTTTTCATTATTTTATTCCTAGAGAACCTGTCCATAAAGCTGAGTATGGGTTTCAGATAATTTTAAAAATTAACTCATAAATTGTTATCCCAAACTTCTAATAATTATAAAACCCAATTTTTTATTAAAAAAAAAATGTTTAAAAACAGTTATAATTGTTCAAATGTAAAAAGCATACTTCACTTTATGCGCAATATATTTATGAACAAAATTTTAAAAAAATTAAGTTTATATTTTTTCTAGAACTTGAGACATGATTTTCCTTGTTGGGAAAAACACAACTTTCGGGAAACGGTAAAAAACAAAAATAATAATAAAAGAAGCGGTTTACTCACTGTTTATTAAAACGTCTACAAAGGCATACAAATAAAAGGACATTATCTCAGTGCATACTATAACTCATGTACACACCAAAACTAAATATTACTGATCAAATCGCGAGGGGGCGCGAGCGTTGACTGCAAAGGCGTAGCAACTTGGCTGTGCAGCGACTCACAAATAAATATTTTTCTACTTGAAAAAAAAATTTTTTGGCCATAGTTTTATATATCACCGTGTTCGTAAAGAACCACAAAACCAAATAAAAACAAAAAACGAGATTCGAAAAAAATTAGTTTATTAGCCGTTTCTGGCGTGAACTTCCCTCTTAATATTTCTAACCGACTTCAAAAAGCAAGAGTATACCCTTTTTTTTAATGTATGTACCGAACCGATTTCCACCATTTTTTTTTGTTTGGTAGATAAGCCTCTCCAGATAGCCCCAAAAAATTTGTTGACATTTGTTGAATAATTTTATAAACAGCTTCAATAACGTGAATAATAATTATATCTTAATTTAGTAATTATACAAGAGTTTTTACTTATAATTGTTATAGTAACATTTTTTTTTTAAATTTTTATTGATCCTAGAAATAATTTTTTGTCAATACCTAGCTTAAAAAACTGTTTGATGAGTTGAAGAATTGGTTGATTTTATTTATTTTTGATTCTTTTAGCACTTATTACCTTAAAAACTATCAATATCCTGAATTTGAAACCTTGGCTTAATTGGACCCTAGATTTTTGATAACCTCTCATTTCTCAGTGGGTACGTCTAAAATGCCCAAAACTGTGATTTTTGGATATTCGTGTTTTAAAACTTTCCACCTAGACGTATAAAATTTAGAATACCTACTGCTTTTTTTATTTCTATTTGAAAAAATGGATTTTATGTCTAACAAGAATTTGAAATACTGAAGGCTCATCGAGTGAAACTGCATAAATTTTGTTTAATGTTGAAATAACTCTGTGCTACCTATTGTAAAATTATCTTGAACTGTATTACTTAAATTACACAAATGTAAGTAAATCTCGTACATATCGTATCGTTTAGGTGTACAGCAGCGCTTAGAGACGCAATTATTCGTGTCAATCACTATTATAACAGTCAAATTGTATATACTTTAAAAGTATCTACATGCTCGACAAAAGTATTAAAGTGCTACTGTACGCTACTTGCTGTTTGTTGTTGCTATTTTCGAAGGACCAGTAATTTTTATTTTTTTTTTGTACGGCCCTCTCACTTATATACATACATACAAACGTACGTATTCATTGCTCACTCGCGACTCACAACAGAACATTATTCATTTATTTGAATTTTGTATAAAGTGTCGGTTGGAGGGGGTAGAGAGAGGAGGGGGGGTTCTCTTGCGCAATACAACATACAACAACACTTTGTGAGCATTACAATAACAGCGGCAACAACAACAGAGTAGCGTAGGAGAATACCAACAACAGTAACAACACAAAAATACAAATATTGTTGTATTATAACAAACAATTTGATATGATTTATTATTGTAAATGGATAGGAAATTTTGTATATACAATGTGAAGTATGTAAAGTGAGTACCGGCTACAGGGTGTCGTGTTGATTTTGAATCATTTTGGATTGTTTTTTTGTTGTTTTGTTTTGTTTTGTTTTGCTTTGTTTTTTGTTGGTTTTTTTGTTGATGCTGAGTTCAAGTGCATTATCTGATATCACATTCTTTTACCAGCCTAAAGTGATCCACTCTGTTTAGATACTGGTATTTGCGAATTTGTATGGGAGAATGATTTGAATCCCGCCACTGGTGGAAGTTTTCTCTCACAATTTTGGATGAATATTTATATAATTCCTTTAAGGAGATGCTTGCAGAAGTCTGTTTTTGCAAAAAGTAGCCCTGCACCATAATGTAGAAATTGTGGATAAATAAAGTATATAAATAATAAAGTGGATGGCAATTTTTGTGAAAAATACAGTCTGAAGTATTTGGATATACCTCTTTTAAAAACATGTTATAACAGACATTTAAAACCATCACAAAAGTCTCATATTTTGGGCGAGAGACTCAGAAATTTCAGTCGTTAGAATTTTCGTTAAGTCGTTAAGTATAATCTTCTATTACAGAGTCAAGTTACGTCTGGGAACTAATTTTTTGGCTGTGATTTCTCACGTTTTCAAAGTCTATAACCCTTTTCATGTCTTTCTGTTACGGTCATTAAGTTGACAATTGGAGTGAATTGAAGTTCTACTTACTATTCTAAATAAATGTCGGTTAGAATTATTTCTTGAAAGAGTGTTAAATTGGTAATTTTTTTGCTATAACTTTTCAAAATTTTATTCGTCGAATTATTCTAAAGCAGCGTCTCTTAGAATATTTGATTCTTTCTTGACGTCACAATTACTAATTGTTTCAAAGAGTGACAAAAATCTCTGTCCTGAGATGACTATGTAAATCTCTGTCCTGAGATGACTATGTAAATCTCTGTCCTGAGATGACAATGTGAATGTTCCATTCTTTGACTTTAACAATTTTTGCCTACGTCAGAAAATATTTTCGTTTGAAAATGTTGCAGCCGGTCTTGAAGTTTACAAATTGTACTTACGGTATGTCAAGATTTCGGTAGACTTCGAGAAAAATGAGTCTAAATTTTTGAAGTAAAATATTTGATACCCGATCCTACCATATTAAAATGGGCATGATTCTATAGATTTTCAAATTTTTTAAACTTCTTTTCAAGGTAAAGGTCTGTACTTTAAAAATATTTTCGACAACGAGAGGGTAGGGTAGGTGAGGCAATAGCCCCGGGACCCGGGTCTAAAAAGGAGGCCCGTAGCCTCAATTAGGGGTCCGAAAAAGTGAGACAACATGTTTTTTTTCTTTTTTCTCGTCAATTGCATTTTTCCCCGGGGCCCCGTCATTTCTCTCGTCGGCCCTGTCTATCCTTCTAGAAATAAAAAAAAAATTAATTTCAAAATTCCAGATTAGAATACCTTTTTGAGTAATTATCTATAACTATTAAAAAAAAAATTTACGGTTACAGTATTAGTGAGTATTTATATATGGTCCATTTCAGTTAAATTTAACTATGCTTCGTCAATTTGAATTTAAATAATTTCCGTTTTCTTGGCTTTATCTATTTCATTATTGCATTTACGTAAATTTTAAATTTGAAGTTTGTCTTTAGAAAAGAATAGAAGGTTGATTTGTTTCGAATATAAGAATCATTTAATTTTTTAGCGAAAACGCATGATCAATTATTGTATCTGAAATGAGGTATATATTTTTTCAATATTTTTTCTATACTCTGTCAGATTTTGGTTTCGGTTTCTGTCGAAACTGAGTAATTTAACTTCTCAAAGCAAATTATCAAATATTTTACAGTCGTTTACGATAACATGAAAAGTCAAAATAAAAGTTAAAAGTTTTCTTACAATTACATCTATTATGGTGACTTAAAAGTGCGAACTTTTTGTTAGATGCACCCTATCAACAAATAATTGTTGTACCTACTCCATATCCTTATTTCAGATAAGAATGAAAAGAGAAGTAACAAAATTATAAAGTGTAGCAAACAAAAAAAGCAAAATCAATTTATAAAATTTGCTTTTCAATTATTTTTTCCTCTTTCAATGGCAAGAGAAAAAAAAAGTATGTAAAATTTCAATTTGTGTTTAACACCCGCAACATGTAACCTCCCACTTTTCTACACTCCTCTAGACCCTAGCAACCAAATGACGCAACCTTGTATTCATATTGTACATGTAGGTATACCTAACAATAAGAAAATCTTTGCATCAATTTAAACAATTTACTTAAGAATAATTCTTCGCTTCCGTTGCCCCACTATTACTCATCCCCCACTACTCTTTCCAGTCCCTCCCCTTCCGCGGCGGCCGTATTCATTGTGTTATATTTAAATATGAAAACAACAAAATGTAGTCACAATAACGCAGTAACGTTACAAACACATACAATAGGGAGGGGGTTTTATTTTATTGTTAGGTACCAGAATTTTTATTGTTGGGTAATATCACATATCTATAGAGATTTTTATTCGCAAATATCAAAGAGTAGTTTTGATCTGACTGATTTTTGACCTTTACTACAGTAGCATAAATATTTTTTTATTACTCATGCGGGGGAAGTACTAACTTGGCGCGCACATATCTGTACGTAAAATAGCTGTTTGCGTCACTATGCTCTTCCCGCATACTTTTTTGCGTGTGGAAAGTAATTTTTTATTACTCATGCGGGAGAAGTACTAATTTGGCGCACACATTTCTGTACGCAAAATGGCTGTTTGCCCACTGTACTCTTCCCGCATACTTTTTTTTTTATTTTTTAGTATTAATTCAGAAAAAAAAAGACGAACACTTAAAAATATTATTTTAAAAAGTAATAAAAATGTCAAAAATACTGATAATAATAGAAAAAAGTATGTGAAATTCGTAATAAAAAATAGTATGTGCAACTCGTGCGGGGTTGTCGATTGCCCCACTCAAGCGAATGAGCGTACTCACTACGTTCGTGCGCTCAACTTCGCTTTCGTGGGCAATCGACAATTTCCCGCACTTATTGCACAATATACTATTCCACACGCAAATTGACAATAAAACACGCAAAATTTAATCAAAACACGCAAAGCCACCCCTTAATTTTTCATTTAATAAATATTTCATAATTATTTCTATAGAAACCACCAACAAAGTAATTTAAACGATAATTAATTCAGAAAAAAAAAGACGAACACTTAAAAACATTATTTTAAAAAGTAATCAAAATGTCAAAAATAGTGATAATAATAGAAAAAAGTATGTGAAATTCGTAATGAAAAATAGTATGTGCAACTCGTGCGGGATTGTGGATTGCCCCACTCAAGCGAATGAGCGCACTCACTACGTTCGTACGCTCAACTTCGCTTTCGTGGGCAATCGACAATTTCCCGCACTTACTGCACAATATACTATTTTTTTTGTATTCTGTATCTCTTACCTTCTACCTCAATGAGCAAACTGTTACCTTTAGAAAATAATAAATAGTAACATTGTCTTTGGTTAAATTCAGCTTATTTTTATTTTAACACGGTGACGGTCGTAATCTTTAATAACGAAATGCCCAGCAGGTACACTACTTTGACAACTAATAAGCTTTATATGGAATTGTTAACACGGTACAACGTCATGCCGCCGTTAGTCAGATGTCACTTGAAACCGTACAGTGTCCATGACCGTCAACGTGTTAATTATAAATCAGAAAAAATAATAAGTTAAATAAGGAACACTATAATATAATAAAGAAGTTAAGTTTGTGAGCTTTTAAGATGTTAGTGTGTTAAACTATGGACTAGTTTCGAGAACTACGCAACTGATTTCAAAAATTATTTCACTGGTGGATCGGCGATACCCTATTTTCTGATACAGGCTACATTACAAAGGATAAAATAATCCTACAGGGTCCTAGGGCCTCAAAAAGTGGCCAAAGTAAACGGCTGGACATATCTTTATCACAACTTTAGTTAGATACTCTTGAAATTCCTGAGAAGAATTAACATGAGACTAAAACTGACCCCCAGGGTCTGGGAAAAAGCGGTAAGAATAAATAATTTGATAAAATTTCGTCGAATTTTACTCAAGGACTGATATGATTTGATTTTAATATATTTATTTACTTTTTTTATCAGAAAAGACTTCTCTTATTTATAAAAACTGGAAAATTTTTGAAATTTCGCATCATGGTAGGAGTCGTAGCATAATTTTAATCGACTTTTCTTTTAAAATGGCGTCAGTGGATTGGGTAACTTGAAGTATAAATTTCTCCTTTCGCAAGGCACCGGAGCGAACTTTTGAAATTTTGAAACAACCTCTAAAATTGCAAAATAAAGGGTATAGCCGGATAAGTATAGGTGAATCGGCCCCGGAAGCGAATTATTTTAGTAACTATATTGGCGGTATGGCAAGGCTGTAAGTAATTGATATCTACAATTTTGGCGGCCAAAACTGAGTAATTATGGAGATAATTAAAAAAATTTAAAAAATTCCAAAAATTTTTTTCTTGGTAACTACTCAACATAGGGAAAAAATTCCAAATCCACATGAAGCAAACACCCTCAAGAATATTAGACATATTTATTATTGTATCAGTCCTCATTATTAAGGATAATAACAAGGATAATATCCAATTCAATGTTGTTTTTATAGGGTTCCAATTGAGCGACCATTTTAAAAAAATTCAGTAACTGTGCCCTAATGCACTTAATTACTGCACGAAGTTTCATCAAAATTCAAAGGGTACAACATGGTAAAAAAAAATATTTTTCATTTCTAATCTGCTGAACCGCCCCTCCAGTGGGTCCGATCCTGGAATTATATACATCAATCGAAAGTACTTTAAAAATAAAGTGTTGTGTCTCATAAAGTGTTTTTTCCTATCTCCTATAGTTTTCGAGATAATCAAGAATAATCGAAAGAGGTATACTAAGATATAGGCTATCTGCCCCTGATAGAAAGTCCCAGTAGTAACTGTATTATCGTTTATGTGACACTGCAGGCACTTCATATGTGTAACTTTCCTAGATCAAAACAAAACCATTGTAGAAATATAATGGAAAATTTTCAAAAAATGTGCTGTTATAGGATTTTTTAACATGTAGAATATTAAAGTTCAATGAGCATTGTATTCTACATGTTAAAAAAGCCTACTAGACCACATTTTTTGAAAATTTTCTATTATATTTCTACAATGGGTTTGTTTTGATCTAGGAAAGTTATACATATGAAGTACCTGCAGTATCACATAAACGATAATACACTTACTACTAGAACTTTCTATCAGGGGCAGATAGCCTATATCTTAGTATACCTCTTTCGATTATTCTTGATTATCTCGAAAACTATAGGAGATAGGAAAAAATATTTTAGGAGACACAACACTTTATTTTTAAAGTACTTTCGATTGTTGTATATAATTCCAGGGTCGGACCTACTGGAGGGGCGGTTCAGCAGATTAGAAATGAAAAATATTTTTTTTACCATGTTGTACCCTTTGAATTTTGATGAAACTTCGTGCAGTAATTAAGTGCATTAGGACACAGTTACTGAATTTTTTTTAAAGTGGTCGCTCAATTGGAACCCCATAAAAACAACATTGAATTGGATATTATCCTTGCTATTATCCTTAATAACGAGGACTGACACGATAATAAATATGTCTAATATTCTTGAGGGTGTTTGCCTTCATCTGGACTTGGAATTCTTTTCCTATGTTGAGTAGTTACCAAGAAAAAAATTTTTGGAATTTTTTAATTTTTTTTAATTATCTCCATAACTACTCAGTTTTGGCCGCCAAAATTGTAGATATCAATCACTTACAGCCTTACCATACCGCCAATATAGTTATTAAAATAATTCGCTTCCGGGGCCGATTCACCTATACTTATCCGGCTATACTCTTTTGATACTTTGTAACCTTTGAACAGAATGGTCTTCTTCGGCGGATTTTTTTGTCTATTATTCATAAATGTTCATACATCAATTTCGTATCAGTTTCTGATCCCAACTTCTCTGCCTCAACAGATATCAAAAATTAAAAACGAGACGAGAAAGTCCTGCAACTACGTTGTCAGCTTCTTTTCTAACAAAACGAAAACATTAAAAGAATACATCGCTTTATTGCCTCATCATTGCAGTTGGAACCATGTTCTTGTAGAACATATCTATCCACTTTTCCACTGAATTTTCCATATCAAAAATGTATTTCGTGAAATTTTCTTCTCCTAACATATTCCTATGTTCGATGAAATGCTCACAATATATTTGTTACTCCCCGGGGACGTGTATTCAGTTAATGGAATATAGAATATATTAGTTTATGGTACGTTTTGCTTCGCGTATATACAGGGTGTCCCAAAAGTCAACGATATCGCTTGGAGGGATGATAGATCAGCTCATGCCTGACCAGAATATCGAAATATTGTCTCATAAAATATCGCTGTTTTTCAAGATATTGACACTTTTATGAATTTCGGGAAAATCGACCATTTTGATCAGATTTTCAAGTACCACAGCTGCACGATTAGATTTTTTGACTTCAGATTTTTACTACGCATCCCTGAAGAGTCCTTTTGTAGATCGCAATCCAAAGTAAGGGTAATATAGCCATAATCTCGGAAAAAATAAATCTCTTTTGCCGATTCATTCATTTTTTTATGAGCTAAGTTTGACTCTTCATGCTGTAAAAGAAATGTACCACGTTACCCGGGCAAGTTATGTTAAAAGATTGCTCATTTATTGTAGTTTTTAAAATGGTCTAAAATTTGCTTCGCTTTACTTTAGAGAAAAAGATTTGCTATTTTATTGCAAAAAATGTCATTCTGAAATTATTTCAATAATTACTTTCATATTATTTCAGTTGCTTGCAGACACTTTTATGCCTGCGTAAACCGAAGATAGATGATGACCGAAAACAGAAAGTGGACAGGTAGTATAGATTTACATTGGTGTGCAAATGTTGCTTCCTCGTGACTACGCTAATCATGTCAAATTTTGCCGAAGTATGTTATAAAAACTCAGAAAAAAACCAGCATTCATAGATAAAATTTTGTGCACGGATGAAGGCACATTCAAAAAGGATGGATTCATAGATTCAAAATCTTCATAGTTATGCGATTAAAAATCCACACTCAATTACGAGAAGAAGAGTCACAATATCACTTTAAGGTAAATTTGTGAATCGGAACATTGAGCGGCGAAATAATAGGTTCTTTTAAATTAAACTAACTCCCTAATCTTTTAGAAAATGTTCCTTTGGCCACACGCGGAGTAGGGTGGTTTCAAAATGATGATTGTCCAGCTCGTTATGTAGGTACGTGAATTAAAAAAATTTTCAGTCGAAGCTTATCCTCAGAAATGAATCGATCGTCTTGGTCTCATATTGTGACCACTTCAATTTTCGGATTTAAATCCACTAGATTTTTTTTAGTGGGATAGCTTAAAAAAGAAAGTTTATGCAAAACCAATAAATAATTTAAATGAGCTGAGGCATCGCATTAATGAATGTGCACAATAACTAAAAGTTGCAAAATGTGCAAGACGAATAAAAAGGTCTTTTTCAAAAAGATACCGCGCCCACATTCTAGTTGGCGGTAGACAAATTGAACACATTCATTGATTTCCATTGTTATGTTTAATTTCAAATAAATATCCGTACCTACTTTAATTTAATAAATATTTTCATTCGAATTCCTATTTTTTTTTAATTGGCACTATCTGTCTCACTCTAACCAATGTAAATATACTACCTGTCCACTTTCTGTCTTCGGTCATCATCTATCTTCGGTTTACGCAGGCATAAAAGTGTCTGCAAGTAACTGAAATAACTTGGAAGTAATTATTGAAATAATTTCAAAATTACATTTTTTTACAGTTAAATAGCAATATCTTTTTTTTCTAAAGTAAAGCGAAGCAAATTTTAGACCATTTTAAAAACTACAATAAATGAGCAATCTTTTAACATAACTTCCCGAGGTAAGGTGGGTACATTTCTTTTACAGCATGAAGAGTCAAACTTAGCTCATAAAAAAAAATTATTTATGAATTTGTAAAAAGGATTAATTTTTTCCAAGATTATAGGTATATTACCCTTACTTTGGATTGTGATCTACAACGGGGCTCTTCAGGGTTGCGTAATAAAAATTAGAATTCAGAGAATCTAGTCTTGTAGCTGTGGTACTCGAAAATCTGATCAAAATTGTCGATCTTCCCGAAATTCATAAAAGTGTCAATATCTTGAAATCCAGCGATATTTTACCGGACAATAGTTTGGTATTCTGGTCAGGCATGAGCTGGTCTATCATCCCTTCAAAGGATATCGTTGACTTTTGGGACACCCTGTATGTTCATCTAAATCTATACCACGTATGCGCTACTTGTAATGCAAAATGTAGACAAACATACACATTTGGTTACAGGAATAATAGGAGCAATAGTAGGAATTGGGAATATAGTAAGAAACAATCCGATATTGTATATTGATTTGCAATCGTAACAATAAGTGAATCGGATAGAAAAAATCCTTTTTCGAGATTTTTGTTAGGATTTTAATGCAAATGTGTTTCAATTTTTTGATTAACAATCCCTTGGACAACTAAAAAGGCAGACTTTGACTTTTTCGCCAGTAGCAATCCAAATAAAAAATTTTTAATTAATTTTGATTTTTGTTCTTTTTTGTAGGAGATGAAGCCGATTCCGAAGACGAGGGAGGTGATGAAGAAGAATCGGCCTCGAATAAAAAGGAAAAAGAAGAAGATGGTTTCTACAGTATTTACGAAGACGAAAATGATTCCGAAAAAGATGATAATGATGATGGAGATTACTAGTAAAAATTTGTTAAGTTGTTACAATAAGTTAATTTTGTTGTTGAATATATTATTTTAATAAAATTAATTAAGTATAAATTGTTTTTGATTAAAATACATTTTTCAAGAAAAAAGATTTATAGTAACCGTAAAGTAATCGCCCTGAATACAAAAATATTTTTACCTAATAACACAGCCACACACAAAAAAAAAAATTTCTGACCTGGAGGTCTCACTATATGTACTATATGTTTTTGGGGTCGCTGAATCCGAATTTGGGGTCAGTTTCATTCCAGTACATCTGGGTTCGGCCATAACCTCAAAAAACACCCTCAAAATTAACAAATATAGAATTTTGAGGCTGTTTTTGAGGTTATGGCCGAACCCAGATGTACTGGAATGAAACTTCCAAACCCAAATTCGGATTCAGCGACCCCAAAAACATATAGTACATATAGTGAGACCTCCAGGTCAGAAAATTTTTTTTTTTTTGTGTGGCTGTGTAATTATGTGCTTAGCAAATGTAGTTATTTCTCCAAAATGATACAAACACTTAAGTTTTATTTTCAGATACGATTTTCTCTATTTATTATCATACTCATATAAGAAGGAAATAAAGTTTGCGAGGTTGTTAGTTTGTTAGTTTAGGCTAAGCTCAACAAATATCCATTCGCTTTAAAAAATTATTTCACTGATCGATAGATGATACCTAATTTAAGCTACATTTCTAATTTAGGCTACATTTTAAAAATTAAAATTATCCAGCATGACACTAGGATATAACAGCTGGACGGATCTCAATCCAGTTTTTCGCAAACACTCTTGAAATCCTGGCAAAAATGAACTACTGGTTCAAATTATCCTTTAGCATCCCGGTCCCCTAGAAAAGACCTAAAATAAATGGCTGAAGTAATCTTTGCTAAGTTTAGCTTAAATATTATTAAAATTTTGAAAAAAAATGTAGGTGAGATTAAATTAATTCCCAAGGTTCTTGAAAATCTAACAACATTCAAAATAAATGGTTGGTTGAATTGTAATCTGAAACCCGGAAAAAAACTCATACAGACTGCAGTCTATTGAAGTGTCTCAAAGTATGGGGATTATGTAGTCCCCTATCGCTCTGGTGTCTCATATAGGCTTCAAAATTTAAGTACCCCTGTGTTACCTTAAGCGTAGGAATTAGAACGCTATTGAAATATAAATAGGTACGGTTGCTTTAAAATCGTTTAACGACTGAAGCAAAATACTATGTATAAATAACTGATTTCCTACCGAATTTCGAAATAATTTAATTTTGTAATTTAGATATTTTCACGCAGCTGAAACCGTAAGTTACTGGTATTAATAAATAAAAGAGAGATTGAAATAAGATCAATAACATAAACTTACAAGAAAATAGCTTGTAGAGGGCTGCAAGAAATAATAAAGAGCCATAATTCATTTTAGTTTCCAAAGGCATAATTATTCATATCATGGTAAGTACAGTTTTAATTATTTTGGGTCAATAAACTAAGAATTAAAACACAATACAATATAAAATATCTATTGATTATTAACAAAAAAATCAATACAGTATTGAATTAATAATAGTATTATATTAATAAGTCTTTTTTTTTGTATTTGTTTAATATTAATAAATAACTGGCATAAAACAAACTGGCAAATATTAAATAATAATTTAAATATTTTTGTGGCATTCGATAAAAAAAGAAATGTATTTTTTTGATATTACATAAAATATACGAACGCTCTTTTTGATAATTATTTGTAAAATGTTCACAATACAATGCACAGACAAAAAAAAAGTTGTAGAAAAAAAATTAACATTCCAAAAAAACAGAAATTAACACGTACGTGGATTAATTTATTCGTATACAATACAATACCCTAATATAATAAAAGTACTTTTCCGGACTATAGAGTAGTATACATGAACCAGAAATTAACGGTATATATGTATATATAAATTTTAAATAGGCATGATCGGAACAAAAATGTTCTGTACCTCAATGAAATGAACAATTGTTTCGAGAATTACATTTTACATCTAGACGCTGATTAGGTCAAGAGATTTATATAATTTTGATAGCCTTCGATCGAATTGAGTTTGCTACTATCAAACTGAGCAAGATTCCAAGACTGAAATAGGCACCAAGGATTCAAGACTATCTCTTATTATATATCAAATCCGTTGGAACGGATTCACTTCTCAGTTCGAGAACTCGTTACTTTTTTTAACAGGTTCATAGTAGGTTTTTGAAATTGTCAGTCTTAACAAAAATGTATCAAAAATAGTATTAAACATAGTATTAAAATTTTTTTGAACGAAAACTTAGAAGAAGCATCTTTGTTGCTGTAAAAATAAGAGAATAAATGGAAAATCGATAAAATTTAAATTGGTCTCTAAATTTACTCCAGAACGGGGGTAAAGACGCTCATGTTTAGCCTCTATATTCGCATTTACTTTTACATATGTAGCCTAAAAATACATAAAAAAAAAACATATGTAGCCTAGAAGAATGATTTTGAAAACTTATAATTTGCTTCGAAAAAAAATTTTAATAGACTTAGTGATAACATTCTATTAAAATAATTTTTTTCCCAAATCAGTCTATGTGGAAGTCATCTGAATCACAGGGATTGGTTATATTAAGGTAGATTTAGTGTAAGCTTCTTATTTTTGCTACCAAAATGACGAAATTCCTTTTAGAAACGAGAATAATTCGATAGGGGCTTTTTTTCTAGGGGTCCCACATATTTGATTTTGAAGGATATTAAAAGCCTACAATTCGGTTCGAATTTGATTACAATACCACTTTTTTACGGTTTCTGAAGCATTAAAAATTTTAGTAGAGTTGGTGATGTCATTAAATTAAAATTTTTGTTCTCTCCAAATCAGACGAAAGGAAAGTTATTTGAAGCAGGGTGATTGACTGAAATAGGGTAAACATTTTTCGGGCAACCTAATAAAATCCAAACTCTTTCTCAAAAAATTGTCGTTAATCAAAGTTATCACTAACGTTAGCACGTAAAAAACTTTGTAGATTCAACAAAGTATATTAAAATTATAATACAAAAACTGATTAAGTAGAAATAGCATTTTGGAATAGGTCCAAATTATTAAAATACAATGGAGAACGCTACTAGGTACAGTACGTTACCTAACTAACTAGTCACACATATTACCTACTCATTGTCATATCGGTTCTACACATATTATACATACATATATAAATGTATTTTAAATACAGAGCCTTTCAAAATGATTGAAGTGCCAAGGTCACAAAAAAGTGTACAAATAAAAATATTGCCCCTCTTCATAAAAATGACCAAAATTATGTATACGTATAACATTGGATAGGGTGGCATGTTGTTTGAAAAAGGGAATGTAGTTTTATAGAAAATATGTACTATATAGTTACTGTGAAATAAGTTTTGTGTTCAGCAATGACCTTGGCACTTCAATCATTTTGAAAGGCTGTGTACATTGATATATGCATCGAGACTTCATGTAATATATGTGTAACAAAAAATCAATATACACTTTTCTCACTCCTTTGCACGTATTGCACTCTACACATCTATCTGCCTCGTTCATTATCATTTAGTCAATATGTAATTGCAAATTGTTTAAAATTAAATACACAGTTTATAGAACATTGAACCACTATCCATAACTGGGGTAATTTTACATCTAGGTTGCGCTAACACAAGATTAATCATAGACGAATTCTTAGAAACAATTGATATGTATTATATATGTTTACAGGCGTACAGGCGTAACTCGACTTATAGACATTTTATGTTATTGATACTGCTCGCAATTTCACACAACTTATCACAAACCATATAAGCCCCGTGGTATTCAAGAACAGCGCCAGCCAATTGGCTAGAGAAGGGCAAGGTAAGAGAGGAATTGGAAGAAATATGAATTTTTAGCTCCACTACATCTCAGTAGAAGTTTTTTCCGAACGAGATTTTCAATGGCTTCATTTGAATAATGCACTATCAACCAATAAAAATTAAACATTTCCTTTAATTATGTATGAGATTGAATGTGAGGTTAAAACTGATCCCCCAGGATCCTGAACGCACACCTAAAATAAACGGTTGGACGAATTTTGAACAAATTTTTCTGTTGGAAAGTGGTAAAATTGGAAAAAGGACCAAAAGTCCCACAAGGGACCTAAAAAATATTTTTGACGGATAAGTTATGCTCAAAGGTTATTGATATCCAAGAAAAAAATGAAGGTAAGCTGAAAGTTTTGGAAATTAAGTATGCTCTTGAATTATTTATGTTGCTATAGGCTCGTTTCGGAAGCAAAGAAATTTTTACACAGCTAGTTTTTCGATAGAGCTACTTGATAATATTAAAGCAATGAATATTTTCGTACAGATGCAGTTACTGGATCTCCAATTTTCGGAATCCTAACTATTCGTGCCATATACGTGCAACTTTAGAAACAATATTGCTGGAGTACCACTGTTCTTCATACTGTATCTACTTACCTGCGCTCATGTAGGGGAAGGTGTTGTTACGTAAGGGGAAAGATAGGATATATGTTTTAGTTGAAACCTATCTTGTCCCCAGTTGTTTTTTAATAATTCATTTATTTCTCTTCTTATTAAAGAGATACATATGTTTTTGTACAGAATGATTAGAAATTATATATATGTAATGTCTTGTCTTTGTAGGCAGGGCCGGATCTAGGGGGCAGTCTGGTCACCAGGATTTGAGGGCGCCAAAATTAGGTATTTCACGTTTTTTTTTTTTTTTTTTTTGGTTTCACATCACTTGGTTTTTGGGAGGAAAAAAGTTTGAAGGAAATATTTAGTTTTCTACAGGGGCGCCATTTTTTAACGCTGCCCCGGGCGCCACTTCGGTTAGGTCCGGCCCTGTTAGGAACTTCATCCGTCTTGTTCTGGTACAAGAGGAAAGAAACGCATTTTTTATGAAAATGTGAAACGTTTGTAATTCTTTTTTTAGTTCAATTTGGAAGACTGATTATTATCAGATACTGTAGTGTTGATCTCAAAAAATTTTATTCATCAAACCTTAACTGCCCCGTGTTGTCCCACCTTCCCCTACCCCTACTTCACATTACTCTTTCTCTAATAGTCTCTAGTCTAGTTCTCTACAAAATACCTATGTATGAGTACGGGTACATTATCACATGTAATTTTGTTTGATGCCATATTTCATTATATTATGTTAAAGCAAAGTGAATGAGTGAAGTGGCTTGTCTATTATCTATATACAAACGGGAGCTATCGATTACCACTTAATAAAATTATACAAAATATTGTTTATAATGAACACACGAAAAAAAAAATAGTTTTCCACATCATATGTATGACAATAGAAAATTATTACAAAAAACTTGTGCGCGAAAATGTGCAATATGCACAAAAATGTATCGAGTACCTAGTTATCAATGAAAATGACGGCAAGAACGGGAAAAAGGAGGGGGGTATAGTGGAGAACATAAGTAGGATAATATATTTGTGTGTGTGTGTTTGTGTCGTTGAATTTATATTTGATTTTGAAGAGGCCAATTTTATTTTGAATAGGAATAAAACAGATTCGTGTATGGAAAAAATATGTTTCGAGGATTACGTGATGTTTGAGAATTCTAAAATATAGATAAAAGTTTGGTTTTTTAGGGTTCCGAAGAAAAAAATGTTTGGCAATTTGTTACAACTTCATATTTCCCACATCTTGCAAGTTTAGTTGCGTCGCCGGGAACTTTTGGAGATATCGGCAACCATATTTTCGCCAATCAACACACTTAAAGAGAAAAATTTTCCTTGAAGGAGATATAAGGAATGCTAATTTTTTAATGATTTTAATGATGAATGTTACCAATCTTTCAGTGCCTTTTCCATAAATATTAACCTTTTAGGTAACCCTAAAGTAGGTATGACAGGAACCATACATTTAGAGGGGGTAAGGTCTTCTATTTTTTTTTTTTTTTTTACAATTTTCTCATTTGTCATGCAAAAATATATGACAACACAAGATCATTGTGCTAAAAACTGAAGTCAACTGGCTAAAAGTTAATGGTGGTATCGACTTTTAAGTCTCCGTCCCTTCTACCCGATTTAGAACTGCAGCGAACAGCTTCCCGAGACATGCGCAGTGGAAGTATCTGGCAGCTGTTTCTCTTTCTAATTGCCTGAAAGCTCCTTGTTCTATAAGTAAGTTTGATTTTAGCGAATTTCCAGAATGGAATTCAGCTATTATAGCCACTGTCATGACGCGACTTGAGCTCGTCGACACCGGCAGTACGGGCGGAGGCGGCCCGCATGGGGCGCAAGTAAAGATCGATCAATGATCGAACATAGGTCGGACCAGCCGGTCCGACCAGTGGTCCGATCCGGATCGATCAAGTTCTCGCGCCCCATGCCTCTGCCCGCACTGCCGGTGGCGACGAGGTGGCGGTATTTATTAAAAATTTTCTCTTATGAACTTCGGTTTCTAGAAACCGAAAATGATATTCACTTTATATAATTTATATATATATATATATATATATATATATATATATATATATATATATATATATATATATATATATATATATATATATATATGTCCGCGCAACAACTCTCGAACGAAAGACCCAATATTTACTAAATTTGGTTCTTCAGCCAGACACGTCGGATGCCAGGAACACATGGCTTTTGTTCTTGCAAAAAATTAGTTTTTTGCCAAAATTCCCACTTTTTTTTACACCATTTAAAAGAAGGGAAAAATTACTTAAAACTGGTTTTTAAACTATTATTCTATGTCAACTAGTTTCCGAGAAAAACTAATTTTTATAAACGGAAATTCGTTATGTTGTGCAGGATGCTGCGACAGGGATATTTGATTTTCTAGTGTATAAATTAAGATACTATACCTATAGATTTTGAACATCCTGTATATACAGTTTCAAGTCGATTAATAAAATACATCATCTTTTTTACATCATAAACTACATTTTTAATAGAATATTTAATAAAGAATTTCCACAAACACAAAGATGCTCATGTCAGACATGCTACGAAAAACTAAACGTGTAGGTAAGCTAGAAAATTTTACAATTTCTGTCTTTTTATCCTTTTTTAAGTCAGTACAGAATGAAAGATTTATTATCTCGGACGACAAAGAAAGTACAATACGACAATACACGGTGTTTTCCGACGAGGCTATGTATTAACTGTAATAAGAATAATGGTACACTCCAGCATATACCAATATAAAAATTTTCAACCGATGATGACAAAGAGAATTTTTCGATAGCGTTGTAGCCACTCTTTTCGATTGCGATGAAATTTGTGGGGGACAATATAGGAATCAACTTGCATAATTTTTGAAAATTTCATTAAGACCGATCACATACTTGTAAAGTTATGCTACTGGGTAGAATTTTCGGATATAAAACTAAAATTGTTCAGGGGATCCAAAAATGAAAAAAGTGTGCAAAAAATTTTAGCTTTAAAGGGAAAAATGTTCATATTTCAAAAGCGATCACAATGCTTCCGTCATTATTTTTTGCGCAGTCTTGGAAGCAAAAATACTGGATCTCCAAGTAACACTACCCAAGTGTCAATCGCCAATCTTCTTGAAACTTTGCTGATGTGTAGAATAGACAAAAATAAGGGACGCGTATTTTTTTTTATCGGCCAAAGTCCACGTCTACGGGGTGAAACGAACCCCTAAAGTAAGGGGTTCAAATCATATTTCTTAATATATCTTGAAAACTGTAAGATATAGAGCAAAACTTTAAAAGACCTATTCATCTGTATAAGTAAAACCATGATCGGGTTTAAAATAGGGGCTGGAGGGGCGAATTTTAAGATATATTATTTGAATCCCCTATTTTAGGGGCTGGTTTTACTCCGTAAACGTGGATTTTGGTCGATAAAAAAAATACGGTTCCCTTATTTTTGCCTATTCTTCACACCAACAAAGTTTCAACAAAATTGGCGATTGACACTTGGATAGTGTTACTTGTTAGATTTGGAAAATGGGTTAAATGAGATACTTTCAATGTAAACAACGATATCAATTTTTGGTCTGCGAATTAATTAATTAGGACAACAGTTTTCCTCTTAAAACCTTTGTTCTCTCACGACATTTGTAATTTATTTATTTCCTTCTCACTTTTCTAATGAACTGTAACAAAAAATTTATTTGAGTATATTATTATGATCGAGTCTTTTAAATGTATGTTATCGTTATCTCCCCCTCCACACATGTATCTCGTCTCTATATCTTTCTCTATACTCTTCCGCACTTCATGTAACAAGACGTGATAAATTACATGAAAATTTCACGAATGAACATGATGAAAAATTGATTGCGAACAGTACACAACTACAAAAAGTCAGTCAGAGAGAGAGACACTGTCGCGTATCAGTCATTCGAACAGACAGAACGTAGCAACATACCGTAGACCGGGATGAATAGGCACGAATTCAGACTTCACACCGTATTTTTTTGTACTTATTTTCCTAAGTACTAAGTACCTAATCTTTAATATATTAAAAATTTACGCGAGGATGGTTACTTTATCACAGTATTCAAAAAATTTTAAAGATGTCGGTGGTTTTTGAAAAAATGACAAAAATCATATAATTTCTTCTCTGTGAAAAATTGGGATCAAAAGAGACGATAAAAGGATGAATTCACATTACCCGTAGGGACGACCAAAATTGAAATTCAAACATAACATAATTTAAAATTTTTTGTATTTATACATTCAAAAAAGAAATAGTAGTCCAGTAGCACTAAATTTTATCTATATATTAAATTATAATAGACATAAAAATTTTTTTTCTACAATCTTAGTGGAAAGAAGGCTTTTACGCTCTGTGAAGAGAGCGCAAAATTGCTATTTGCCGAAGACTCTCGTTGCCGAGCAACGAAGTACTACTTTCGCTTTAAAGCGTAAAGTAATATTTTGTTGCTCGCTCAACGTATATTTAATTACAAATCGGGTAGGTGTTGTTTATATTTTCTATGGTAACAAATTAACAGATTCTAAAGTTATTATTTTTATGGTAATCAAGTGAAATATTAATTTTATTAAATTTCAAAATAACTAGAAAATATTAATTAAAAATAAAAAATAACTATAATTAATAAAAAATAAGAATAAAAAATTTTAAGAAATCTATACATATATGATGAAAATATATAATTGTGACAGTGATTTCTCAAGTACACCTCCAAATACTTCGGAAGCTGCAAAACATTAACGTAAATATTAACGTCCATTATTATTTTTTTTTAAGTATCTTTTAAATAAAAATACATTTTATAAGATTGTAGAAAAAATTTTGTGTGTAATTCGAGCACAAAATGATATTGGCGCTCTCATGAAATTCACGCGCTCCGCATAGCGGCGTCGCGCCTCAACATTTTCAATCGAGCGGCAATATACCATTTTGCGCTCTTAATACGCAAATTACTATTAAAAAGAGATTCTTGCAGGGATTGCCGAGGAGAACATTAATTTGTGCAAAATGTTAACTCCCGGAAATGTTTTTTTATATTGTTTAAACAATATTGAAAATTCATGAATAGCGTTTTTTGACCTTTCACCGCTTACGTAGCGAAAACGGTGATAGATACATTGAAAAGTGTTAAGACCTTTTTTGTAGAGAATCAAATTCTCTACAAAGACATCTGCGAGAGCACCTGTCTATCTTGTACAGATGAAAAAATACAGCGCTCCAAGCAAAAATCCACTTTTTCGAGCATTCCGGCAAAGTTCCGGGCGGCACACCCTGCCGGAACGCTCGAAAAAGTGGATTTTTGAGTGCGCGTTTGGAGTGTTGTATTTTTTTTTTAGCTCTACAAGTTAGACAGGTGCTCTCCCGGACTTTTTTTGTAGAGAATTCGATTCTCTACAAATAAGGTCTTAACATTTTTTAATGTATCTATCACCGTTTTCGCTACGTAAGCGGTGAAAGATCAAAAAACGCTATTCACGAATTTTCAATACTGTTTAAACAATGTAAAAAAAATATTTCCGGGAATTAACATTTTGCAAAAATTAATGTTCTCCTCGGTAATCCCTACAAGAATCTTTTTTTAAAAAATTTTTATATCTATTCTAAAATTAATGTTTAATGAGATTGGGCTTAAAATTAGGGCCTATAATACTTGATGATTTTCCTTAAATAATAAACTAAAGTACAGAAATAACCCTAAAATCTAAAGTAAAGTTTATAAAGTATAGAACTGTTATGCGGAATGCATTTATAAAAATATCGAATGACTTGATGACCTTGAAAGTACTGTGTTTTATGATCCAATACAGTAGAGCACCAGTTTTATCAAGAAAAAGTAGTCTCCAAAAGTGGTGCTTGACAAAAGTGATGATTTTTGACCAGGGGCGATTCACAAATATCGTAAGATTATGTTTTGAATTAAAATTATGTTTTTTTAAATATTAATAAAAGAAAAAAAGAAGTGAATAATTAAAAATTATTATTTCAGAAAATGTTTTTTCATTTGTCGTTTTATTAATTTGCTTTGAAATGATTTTGTTTACAATTTACGTATGATAAAAAAAGCCACAGACAAGAATACATATAGATAAACATTCTATGTACAATAATTAAAATCCACATTCCCACGCTTTGAGGTCTGTTGTTGTTTGTCACTACCCTTATCGATATATTTATTTGTTTTTTTTGATAAAATCATGCGTCATGGTCTATTGCACATGGATTTAATATTTATGTACTTGACATTTTTTATGCAACTCTCCAAAAGTGATGTTGACTAATTTGATGCTCTCAAAAAATTTCCAAAACTGATGTTTCCATTATCGGTGCTATACTGACTATCCTTGATCCGTCCTTAATCACCCCACATTCGTCCCTTTATACTTGATATAAAGTCCTTATTAATCTATATACTGTTCCTATTAACCTCCAACTAAGCCTAAAAGTCAACTTCTCATTATTTTCTCTTAAAAAAAATAAAAACAACTAAAAGTTTGCAGTCGTCTTTTTTCAGGTATGTTTCAAAATTACTAAATCTACAATTAAACAACAATTTATTCATAAAAGCACCAAAATAAATAGTTTTTAGATAAAATTTTACGAAACAAAATATAGCACTGTTTGAATACGTCAATCTAATCTGATTTTTTAATATTTTTTATCTAACTTCAAGCTTAGTCACTACTGTTGCCCAGAAGAATACTTATTTTACTATAGTTTAAGGAAGATATATGTACCTATATGTTCGCATTTACATCTAATATTTTTAAACTAAGCTCATGAATAACATTTTTCGTTTTGTCCTTATTCACCTATCTGTCCCGATTCATCCCTGTCTACGGTACATACGCTTCATCAATGTACCACATACATACATATTTATATGTGGGTTAAATACGTTTACTTTATCATTCATACATAGATGGCAGATGAGCCGTTCATAAGTAACATTTAAAATAATTGACAATCTGTTGATAAAAATCTTCATTTATTTTTGTCAAACATTTGACTGCGCATCACGCCACAATTTAAAAACTGATCTTGTAGAGCACACGATGACTAAGTATACTAAAAAGTAATCAATTTTATGATTCTTTAGTTTTTATATGCAATTGACACTACACGAACGGATATATGTTTGTCTAAGTGAAATTGATTTATTTAGCATCGTATATATTGTAGGTACGTACGTTTTGAAAATAGTTTTGTCGTACGAAGTCGTTTGTAGTTGGTGAATGACGACGTGGCAGTTTGTTTGTATGTATGTCAATATGTGTTGGCTTGTGTACCATAAAGTTGTTGGTATCTTTTTTGTTTTTGAGAAGAAGTCTCTGCTTGTCACGTACAGAATTTCTGTTTCACTGATTAATTTTCACTGAACATATAGAGTTGCCGAGAACTACAAATTTTAACTTGGGTATGTTTCTGGTGTAGCTGTAGTTGAAAAAAATTGTAATGCTTAAAACTGATATCTATAACATTGGCATCAAAGAAATGTGACGGTCTTCGTAATATCGAGTACAGACTAGTGCTTAATTTCTAAAATCAGGTAGCGGAATGCTGTTTTTGAAATTTTGAAAAATCGACCCTCGAAAATTGGACTGATGACCATGAAATCAATTTTTCTTCAATTAACATATCCGAATCCACACTTGACGAGCAAAAGAAAAAACATTACATCATTCTCACAAAAAATTCCTCCCGAAATTAAGCTCTAGCATAGACCAGTGGCGCTCCTGGCTAGACTTGAAGATGGCGCCCCTCTTTGATAAAAAGAGAGAGAGGGTTCAGTAAAAAGGGTATTTTTTTGGTTTTAAGGTTTTGGTACTTTTTCCATTCGCTACATTTTGAAGAAATAATTTTTTCTACTCCTACTATTAAAAGTAACATTTTGCGCACAGTTAACTATATGTAAAAATTAACAATTGCCCACACAATGCGGAAATAGCCGTGGGAAATTATTTCCCACGGCTTAATATAATAAAAAAGTAGACTCTGTCATATGTAAGTTGATTATTTATTATTGTTTCCATAGTTCCAAAGTCTGCTTTTGCAAAAATTTGAACATCTTATCATTGACATTATAAATTTAAAAAATTTTTACTACATATTTAAATTTTATTTTAATTATTTATGTTAAATTTTATGAGAAATGTGCTCGTAGAAAAAGTATAGTGTAAACTCATATTCGTGAGAAATAAGCCTCTTTTCCCACTTATTGTACAATATATTATTTAAAATTTTTATCCCACAAACTATACGTCAGATTTAATTAACATTTTGACATTTAATGTGACAATTGTGACAAAAATCATTCATTAAAAGTACATCTTAAATTACAAAATTACACTGTCTATTTAATCAGTCAAGTATTAGTAACTATAAAATTTTAAATTTTGTTTAATAAAACTCTGGAACAAGAATTATCTTGCAAAGTCACTAAAAAAGTCACTAAAAAATGTAACAGAAAACTAACAAGCTAAACAAGCTAAACAAGCGGTGCAATTTTGTAAGCTAACAATAAGGCGTCTCTTAATATTTAAGATTCTTTAGTAGTCAATCGCCTTAAAGTAGCCATTTTACCATTTTACCAACTGACATTTTTTCCGTGCTTTGTTTGTGTGTCTGTTACGACTTTTATTTTTTCTCCTAATAAAGTATTCCAATAATCATTAAAATAATTTGGGGGAGAGGTCTACCCACACTGTCAACTTCCCATTGGGTGTCCTTAAAGACTAGAGACTACTGTACATAAATAATTCTTTTTTCATTTCAGGCGACTCCTCCCCTGGGCCTCCGGTAGAGGCTTTGACCCTTGCACCATACCGAGGGCTTCACCTTCTGTACCTTCTGTATCCTTATCAAACAAATGATAACATCATTTGTTCTCAAGATTGCGAGACAAAATATATTTTGGCAAAAAACTAATTTTTTCAAGTTTTTTATTTCGATTTTTTTTTTTAAATTTTGTAATAAAATACTGGCGTTTTTAACATCAAGGAAGGTTCTTAGGCCATCATATAATAATGTTATGGTAAAAAATCCAAATTAATAAAGTTAATTCCGTTTTTTTACCACAAAAAACAAACCGCTAATCCGAATTTGCTGAAAACTTTATCCGCTCTTCATTTTTTGATTACGCATCTAATGAAATTAATCCGGAGTTATATCATCATTTGTTCTTGAGATATTCGAGACGAAAAAAAATTCACGAACGAACGAACGAACGAACTAACGAACTCACACACAGACATCACGCTAAAAACGATGGATTCGGATTCTAGTAACCTTGAAACGTGGAGATATGTCAAAATTAGCGATTCGTAAAATCGGACCCATTACAATAACTTCCTATAGGAAGTTAAAAACGATGGATTCGGATTCTAGTAACCTTGAAACGTGGATATATGTCAAAATTAGCGATTTGTAAAATCGGACCCATTACAATAACTTCCTATAGGAAGTTAAAAATTTTGTTTTTAATAATTGAGTACCCTACTACCAGGAGCGCCCATACCCGGATACAGGGGGGGGGGGCTGCGCCCCCTAGTTTTTAGGGAAAGGATAAAATATATCGCCTTCCTTGTATGAAAGTGAGATGAGTGAAAATGTTCGTTTTGAGATAACTGCATTTTAAATTGTAATAATACATTAGTTTATATGGTGACCTTGAAATTTGAAACAATGTCCTACAAAAATTATATATCCTACAATCTTGTAAAATATACTATTCGATAGGTAATTAATTTGTCTATTACGTGGTAAAGGCGATATTATGTTTGTATTGTATTATGCTTGGGGAAACATTTCAAAGGAGGCCCGGTAAGAAGAAGTGTTTTTTTTGTTTGCTCGCCACTTGAATTTTTGACGAAAATGTTTGTGCCCGGGGGCCCGTTATTTCACTTGCTTTTATGACTACTTACATGTTGCTTACTTACTACTTACATTTCGTCATTCAAAATATTAAAAATTTCTCTTACCCCCAGTTCTAGCCCCCCCCCCTACAAATTTTCTTATGGGCGTCCTTGTTTGCTACAGCTAAATATTTTTGCACAATTTTAACCCAATTCTCTGTTTCTCTTAAAAATTAGATACTTAGGATAATATAATGTGATATCATTTTCCAAATAGTCTCATAAGCATTTTACGGAAAATAAAGAGAGAAAAACTGATAATGAAATTATCAAAAGGTTATTATTATATTGATTCGTAACAAAATTGACCCCTTTTCCTAACTGACCCTCCTCTACCTTACATCAAGTACCTACTAGAATTTCCTCTAATAACTGAGGACAAGTTGATAAACTACCTATTTTTCCATATATATAGTAACACCGAATTCTTAATACAAACAGGGTTACCAAAATAAAAATGAATAAATCAAATAGGAAGTCAGGCATTATGCATAATGAAGTTGGTGGTAACACGCAGTATTACTCCAAAAAAAAAAAATATTTATAATAAATTACAACGTATGTTTATATACAAATACATAGAAAATAAAAATGATGAAAAGGAGGGTTCATGCTCGAATAAAAAAAAGTAAATATACCTAAGGAAAACACAGCAACACACATTATAATACATCGCCTACCGCAATACCTACCATTATTACCTGTGGGAATGAAATGTTTTCCTTTTTCCACCTTCGTTTAGTTATCTTAAAATTTTCTTCAAGAAAGTGTTTTCTTGTATCTACGTATAATAAATAACTAGAGTGTTAAATGACGTTTAAAATTATTTTTAAAAAGTCGCCAAGCGCGTGCTTTGCAAGCATTGAGTCCGGGTTTCTCAATGGTTAGAATTAACATATAGGTTTCGGAATAAAATATCGAGTGTTTAAAAGTAAAAATAATTTAAAAATAAATAAATACTTTCGACAGGAGCCTCTTTATATAGCTTGGCCTTAATCCTTTTAGTAGGTATACACTCTCAAAACGACTTGTTCCTTCAAAGATTAAAGATTTCTTTGAATTAAAGAAATATTTTTTTGAATCAAAAAAAAAAAAAATTCCTTGAGTCAAAAAATAATTAAAATAAAAAATAACTAAAGGATAAAGTTTTGGAGAAAAACCACCAAGAGTTATTGATACAAAATGACTATTTATTTACGACGTTTCGAAACCAAAAATGTTTCCTCATCAAGCAAAAATATTTTTACTAAATACATCTTTTTAAAAACTTAAATAAAAAAAATGGAAATAATATATGCAAAATTTAGTATTTACATATTATGTTCTGATTGTCATGATTATACATAAAATAGAACATAAAAATTTAAAAAAAATTAAAAAAATCTTTTTCACTACCAAGTACACAGATGACGTATTTAGGCAAGCTCATGGGTTCCCTATTGGGGGCACGATCTCAGTAGTTGCATTATCCCCTTTTTAAAATAAAAAATAAATAAATTTTTAATCTACACACACCGGCATAATTAGCGGAACATAAAAAAATTATAAAAACCTATTTATCAAACAAAGTTGGCGGTTTTTTTCAATTTTACTTAAAATAATATTGAAGTAACGAATCAATTAACTTTCCATAGAATTGTTTTTATTTATTACTGATGCAATTCTTTTTAAGAAGTCTGTCACTTTCCAATTCAAATGCCGTTTCTTATCAATGTGGTCGAGCTTCAAACTGCTGTAATTGAAGAATGGTAAAGACTGTCCCAGGAAACTATAGATAACATCATGCTGAGTATAGAAAAACGAATGGAAGCTTTGATAAGAGCACGGGAGGGACCAGGCGGGATTAAAACGCTGTGTTTCATTTTCTATTTGTTAAATAATCTTGAACTTAAATTAGTCCTAGACGACATAAGATTCCAAAAATTTGCCATTTTATATGGTTACTTGTTTTGCTACCAAAAATAAAGGTATATCGATTTGTGAACATGTAATTTTAAGTGAATAATTAAATAAGATTAATAATTTCTTGAAATTAAATGGTTTGTTTGATTTTTACAGATATTTTGTATGTTCCGCTAATTTTGCCGGTGTGTGTAGTTGAATAAAGAAATTGAAGTTCGATATGTGGCAAGCGAGTTCTTTAAGATCTTTCTAACGATATCCCGTACGATAAGGTACGTGAAAATATATCTGGAGATACACACGAAAAACGAAAGTTTTCGAAAAAGAAATGATTTTGTTTTGAATCTCTGGCGAATGTTTTCCAATACGGAAACAAACCTCGGTGCAAAATTTCATATCATTTCATTTCATTTTCCAATGTATACAATTTATTCAATTTTCCAAGGCGATTTATTCAATTTTTATACATGTATACATTTTATTCAATTTTCCAAGGCGAATTTAAACCCCAAAAAATTAAGTAAATTGCTATCCAATAATCGAATCCACTTAATTTTGATTTCCCCACTATTTTTATTTTTAGCGTGTGATGGTGTAAAAGTATCATTATTTAGAAAAATAAAAGTTCATGTCGTTTGTATAAAAATGTTTCATCTCCTTTCCTCTCGCAGGAAACCTTTCCCTATTTAGTTTTTCATATTGTTGTGAAACTTTTCCTTGTCTTTCTACAAAACTATTATAAATGGAGCATATATTAACTACATTAACAACAACATTATCCAACATAATAGAAATCTAACACAAAATAAAAGGAAATCGTAATAATTTCCAAAAAAATTTTCCAACTCACACTAAAAAAACTGTTTTTTTTTTTTTAAATTTTCTATAAAATTCTCACGTGTGTAATGTCGCATAGTCGGTTAGAATATAATGGACAAAAGAAGAACGGAAAAACATTTTCTGCCTCCCCTGTACCTCTCCACCCGTCTCTGTCAAACCGCATTTCAACTGTGCAACGTTAATCTGTAACCACTTGGCTGATCATCAAGATAAATACGATAATCACACCGTATATAAATACTCTTATAACTTATATAAGCTCTTCTCAAAGAGATTTTTAATTATATCAAATCTATCTACCATGTCGAATCAAGATCCAGGCTCATATAGGTATACCTATGTAGTAATTTTTTATTCTTTGGGGAGTATACGGAGAGCTTGATGACGAAAATAAATGTTTAAACGTAAAATAAAAATTGTAACGTTTAATGAAATTATTTGTTGTTATATGCAATCGATAATACATTACTGTGGTGTTTATTGTCTACCTTGAACAGTGTTATTTTTTATAGTATAGACTTTATGAAATTTTACAATAAACATTTTAAGGATTAGTTTGTAGAGAAATGGCTTGTCCAAATTTTTCAAAAATTAATATTAATATGTAAGCGTATATTATTGTAGTAATTAATTAGTAACGCTATAAACTTAGATTTTTGTAAAGATTTTTGTTATTTTTACCTAGCAAAAACTGTGGGTTTGTAATTATATCAGTATGACAAGCTCATTGAAATATGAATTAGCTTCGTAATACTACGAATACGTTCGTAGGGTTCCAAAGCCGTATCTCGGAACCTTTACACTTTGTTCATCCGTCGGTTTGTCTGTCTATTAGTCCGTCGCACCATCATAATCCCTATATCTTTCGACCTACAGACATAAAATTGTGCATGTATCGACTATGTAAAGGTAAAGATCTCAATTCAAAAAAAAATTTTTTCATTTCTTGAGGTACCTTTCTGTAAGGTGTAGGATGAAGTGGGGATGAGTATTTTTTTTCAGATATTTCATTGTGTGGCACTAAAAAGGGTTCGTAAAATGAAGTTGAGGTTGAGGACAGTAAAAAAATTTGTGTTCTGCGTAAAAAAAACTAGTGGTTAAAAGTTTTGTGTTAAATAAGTAACACAACCCTGCGTTAATGTAATATTTAGTGTTTATGTTAAATGAAAATATTAACACAAATTTCGATTTAACAGAACAAAATGTTAACCTGTTTTGTACAACAAAGAAGTAACATAATATTTGTGTAGAGCAAAAGAATATTATAAGTAAATTAGATTAGAATATATATCTACCAAAATATATATAATAAAAAAGATGAGAGTTGTTCTTATTATTAAACAAAACCGAAAAATTTAGTTTTTTCACTTATTGACGAATATAGTTTTAATAAACTTTTAAAAATGAAACAATTTTCTTACATTTTAAGGTTATTTTGTTACAGATTCAGTTACAAAAAATCATGTAAGTTTACTTACATGTAAGATTATTTGTATATTATATAATACAAACTCAAATAAGCTTACATGATTTTTTTTTAACTGAATCTGTAACAAAAGAACTTAAAATGTAAGAAAATTGTTCCATTTTTAAACGTTTAATAAAACTATATTCGTCAATAACTGAAAAAACTTACAATTTTCCGGTTTTGTTTAATAATTAGAACTACTCTCACCTTTTTTATTATATATATTTTCGTAGATATATATGGACACGAGTAAGAATTGTTACAAAGAACTGACTTACTTTGCGTTCTTTGAGTCTTATTTATAATAATATATGAACAAAATCGTTATAATTCTTGACGACTTTCAAGTATCTTAAGCTTCATTGGAATTAAAATACTGCATAAAAAAGTTTAACAACTAACTCTGATAAATCTCTGAAAAATTAACACAAATTGTATGTCCTCTTGTGTGTTAAATCATTGACACAAATCTTGTGTATAGATTTGACACATCTGCTTTGTGTTAAAATGACACAAAAAATTGAATGGACCGTTCTGGACATGTGAAATTTTTTCACTGTGTACCATCTCTCATTTTGAAGTTTTTTTTTTTTAAATTCTGAGCTTCAAAATGATGAATAACTCGCTCCCCTCGTAGTTTTTAAGCTATTAATTTAAAAAATACAAAAAAATTGCAGCTACTATAGGCACTTAAAAACATTCAGTTGAAGTTATTTCGGCTAAGAAAGTTGAATTAGAAAATGCAAACAAAGATGCCACAATTCCTACACATTAATTCCAAGAAGTTGTTGGAAGAAAAAGAAATTTGTAGTTTTGCATTACTTTTGGCTTTAGCTTCTCAAGTACATCTACTTCCGTAACATTTGCCTAGTTTAATCGAAACTGTATCCCCTTAAAGTTTACGAATCCCCATGCTTGAAATACTGGTCAGGAACACCCTGAATTCTTGTGTAGTAACATCTAAATCCTTTTAAGAAAATTTTGTAAACACACTATAAATAAGTATATGCGTCTTTTGTTATCTGGTACTGTCATCACAAATGTGGGAAGAAACATAATCCCGATTATAACAGCCCGTAATATTAGGATTAGCAGAACAATCTTCTGTAATTTATTTTAATAAAAATTTTTTTTTTAAAAAAAGAAAATTTCTTCTGAAAATGCGAACCTACCTTGATACCGTTAATTTGTTGTATATTTTTCCCGTTTATACGTTGCCGCTAACCCTGACATCCATCCGGAGAAGATCGAGGGAGAAGAAACAGACGAAAAATGTAGAAAATAAACAAAAAGGTGAAAGTTACCGGTATTGTAAAATATATTTGGTTAAATTGTAACCATTTTGTTTATTTGCACCTTTGCCGTCATTTATTTTATTACAACCTAACTATTTCGGATATAAAAATTGTATGTGTACAGTACGGTTTAAATAATATTCACTCACTTATATGCGTTGTGTTCTCTACCTCTGACATCTGTAACCTTTTTGACCAAAAATGAATGGAAACAACCAAAAAGTAATTAGAACTAATTAATAAATAGTATATTATTCAACGAGCTAGTAATGATAGCTATTACTCACGAAAATGGAATTGCGAGACGAGCCGAGTTTACGAGGCGAGTGTCATAATGCATCTGAGTGAGATTACTATATTTTTTCTACGACTTTTTTCCTTTTTGATTTAAATAAAACTAAATATAAATTTTAAATTAAAAGAATAAAATTTTTAATCTATCTCTAATTTCATTAAATGTTCGTATATGTATCTATGGATACGATCAAAATAAAATTCAAAATGTTTTGTTTACTTACACCTTACTACGCAACATATTATATGAAATTAAGACTTGATACATACCTATATTATTCACAAAACAGACGCAAAATCCATTGAATAATGGTTAATACGGTGATTGCATTGGTCAAAAAGGTAGTGAGTAATGAAAATTCCTCCACACCTTTGAATAACGCCTCATATAGCTTCATGAAATACGTGCAGGTACATTTTACAAGTATAGTAAAACATCGATTAACCGCCACCGTCGGGGCCGGAACTATGGCGGTTAATCGAATTAGGTGGATAAAAGAAATATAATAATAAATTTATTTTTACTGCTTTTAAAAAGTAATTTTTTACCGAAAATCGCTATGTTATACAGGATGCTGAAATAGAGGTATACTAATATTTATTAATATTCTCTCAAGGTAATAACTGAGGAACAAAAAAAAAAAAAAAACGGTTTCAGAGCTGGACTTTCGCCGGACCTAAAAAAACTCATTTTAACAAAAATGGCCCATCCTACCATTGGCGTGACGACATGGCCGAATATTTTTTAGTCAATCTGTAATGGGTAACATAGATAAATTAACACTTATCAGACCATTTATATTTGTTACTCAGTGTAGAGAGGTAATTGTACTGCACGGATAAACCAATAAGTGAACACCTCCCCTGTACTTTTCACCCCCCTCTTTTCAACCAATTTTATCTTACGTTACAAATAACAATGACCAAATATTAATTAAGGTTTTCTACAGTGAAACGAATGGTCATCTTCGTTCGATCGACATACCTACCTATAAAAAACCTAACCTAAAAACTTAAAGCGAAATGGCGTTGGTGGTTAATTTATTGATTGAATCATTGGGGTAGATATCCGGGAAAAAGGATATCAATTGCGGTTGTGATCCTTTTTTCGTTTCATGTCCTTATTAACGATAATCGACAACAATTAAAAATAAACTAGTTTTTATTCAAATTTATTCCACAGACTAAAAATTTTCGATTTTCTTTTGATCCAAATAATGCTGCTCGTATTTCTGGTAAACATTTTTCGGCAATTAAATTTAAACGTTTACTTAATGAATTATCTATTGTAATTGCACCGTTAAAATTTTCTGCATAGATTCCTCCACACGAATCTGGACTCAAAAATTTTTTTTCATCAATTCGAATTTCAATTTTTGTATCTGTTTCATCAAAATACAATTCTTCGCAGGTTTTCACAATTGATTGAACTAGTTGTAGGTCGCATTTTCGAACGTGTACAATTAAAAGAGGTTCATATATCTGAAATAATTTTGTGGTAATGTTAAATTTCTGGCTTTTTCCCAGTATCCGTACCAACAAAAATTTGGAAAATTTTTAGTTACATTTATTAGACATGACCCAAAACAAACGAAAATGAGCATAAACTTCGGCGGTTGCACTTAGTTTTTGTAAGAAATAGTATTGTTCATTTTCTTTTGTTTTGGATTATGTCTAATATACGATACTAGAAATTGACTAACACTGTTCGTGGTAAGAATATTGAGAAATGATCATGTGTAAAAGTAATGATCGTTACCATAAGACAAGCCTCATTAATGAGTAATATTAATACATTTTTGTATAATGGTAACGATGGTTTTGAAATAGCATCCAAAGCACTTCTAGTTTCTTCGATAATATCCCTAATAATGTCAAACTGGACGGTTAAGACTGAATTCTTTGCATTAGTTTTAAGTGAAATTTCCTGTGCTTTTTTCTTGAACAACACATTTGCTTCTTTTTTCTTATATTCTTCATTAATTCTTTCTATCTCTGCTTTAACTATTTCCTTTTTGGCTGCTTCAAAATCAGCCTCAGTCTTTGATTCTATTTCAAACACTTTCTCCGAAGCTTCTTGATTGATGTAGTCAATCATGTATTTTAACTAGAAGAGAAAGATTTTTTAAAAGAAATTTCAATTGTAGGCATTCGGATTATACCTTTTTTTCTTGGTCTATTAACTTGGTCATATCAGCATTCTTCTTTGCTTCTTCTTCAGCTTTAAGAAAGGCAAAAATTATCATAAGCAGACACGTAGGAGATGACTTAAGGCGTTACATCACTTAAAATGGCAAAAAAAAGATTTTACAGAAAAAATTTTTAACGCATACCCATAACAAAGTTTTGAAAATCATTGAAAAAATCAACCTTAATTTGGTCATAAACTATTTATTTCAAAATTCAACCAATTTCAAAAATCTTGCATACGGTCCTACATAATCTGTTTAAAGCTACAGGTAAAATTTCAAGTTAATCGAACAGAACAGCTAAAGTTATGTTGCCCACTGTTTTGGAAAACGTGTTTATGGCTTTGTGTGTTTTTATCTATCAATCTGAGAGTTACGTATAGGAATAAAACGGAAAAAATATTTATCGACAAGCTGAGAGAACCCAAAATGCTACGCTCAGTGAAGCGGCGTTTCTGAACGTTTCTAACCACTCCGCAGTCGAAGTCGTTTTAGAAATCGAGTTCAAAACTATTTGTAAAATATTTTCGCAGTCATAATTCCTGTTGAATTCCATTCTTGAGATGCTTGTTCACCATTTAAGGTAGTTGGTCGATAATACGATTTTATTCAATGGATTTTTTCAAACTTCTCTAGATATTTATTTAATTTCAATACAAATAATACGAGCCTATTCCGATTAAAATTGACTACCCCAATTTTGGGAAAAACGATTTGAAAGTTTTGCAATTTTAATACAAGCTCTTATGGGAAGACTCCATTTTTTTGAATAAAATGAAAACGTGTCAAAGGAATTTGATAAAAATTTAATATGTTATAAAATACAAAGTTACAAACTATATTTAATAAGAAATAAAAATTACTGACAACGCTGTTTTTGAAATATAAATTATAAACATCATTTTACAACGTTTTTACAACACCTTTTCAACAATGCTTTTATACTGCTACAATGAAAGCGCGCGGAAATTAAAAAAACAAGTAGTATACAAATATAATAACTAGAGAATATTAATACAGTATTTAATTTTTGATAAAAGGAAATTTTTCGCTGAGATATACTTTTGTACCTGACTATCTCGGAACAACTACTTACGTAGAGTCCACAAAAAATGAATTTTTTTCAAAATGATGTTACGCCTTATGTTTAAAAACTTACAATTAGATGTCACTGACTTCTGATGATGTTTCCGTTTATGTTTCTTATTAAACAGTTCTAAAATATCCGGTGGTACTATTCCAATTTTATCCACATTTTCCATCAACAAATAAATAATTTGAGTATGTTGCTGCACATGCTTTGTGACTCGGTCACTACTGGTACGGCCCGAAATTCTCTTCTCAACAGGCATTATTAGCGGCGCCAAAATTATAGCCAAAGATTGTGGATAAATTTTATTCCATTCACCAGCTTCGATAATTTGTTTGGCAAATTCCATTAAATATATTAATACGGCCAACTGGTCATGAGGGATCAGGAGGCATATCATTAAAATTACATAATTCGAATTGCTGCCATCAATATGAAGACTTTGTACAAAAAATGGATGTAAATAGTGGGGTATTATTGGTTCGGGTAATTGTAGGAGAAAAATTTTCAATATTTCGATGACATCATGCACGCTACTATCTGTATGTATTTCCCCCGCCACTTCCAAGTGATTCTGCCAAAAAGCATAGTTTTGATTATTCTTTTGGAAAAAAGAGAAAAATTCTGGTAGCTACCAATATTTTTTCTAGTTTCTCATCATCTTTGCTTTTGAAAAATATACCTTCTGTTTTCTTGTTATTCAATATAAAAGTACATAAATCTTCAAGGAATTCTGGTATTTTTACTATACAACCGTTTTGAAGATTTATTTCTTTCTGAACTAACGTTGATAAAGGTCTGCCAAAAAATTGCTCTGCGTCATTTAGTGCCTGGAGGCAGAAATTTCAATGTTTTGAGCAGCATTTAAGGCTAGAATGCAGTCTACGTTGTTATACAATAATTTCGATATTTCACATATAAATGAAACTTATTGTATTTAAAGAGTTAAACCCAGCACACATATTTTTATTAAAAATAATTGCATTTGATTATTAATTATCATACTTTTAATGTTAATGACATTTTTGATATAACAATTAAATTAACGCAATTATTAGTATTTTTTTTTATTTAAAGATTTTTGCCCTTTGCTCTTTGGCAGTTAACCATTTAAGTTCCTTACTCATCTGTGTTTCGTATTGTTCTGTTATTTTTATCGTGTTCTATAAATAAATAAAATTCGCTAATACAATAAGTTGCTTTAAAAAATGTGCCATACCATACAGTTATCAATATTAAAAAATGTGTAAAATATTAATATTTGAGCTTTTGAAAATAAAAATATCCGTGCCGACTTTAACTTTTCACAATTAAAAATTTCCACCAAGTTTGATTCGTTTTTACCGGTTAGAAAGAAAAATGTCGTATGACAACGTAGACAGTAAATTCGCCACATTTGAAAAGGTAGAAAATGCAAAAATGACAAAGGTATGACTTTTGCATGCTCTGGTGCTGAAATTAGAAGGTGTTTCAGCTCGGACAATTATCACATAGTTTGGATAGGTAGTTGGTTTTTTTTATCACCAAATGGATATATACGTGCATGTTCTAACTGACACAGCTTCTAATTTCATCACCAAAAGTTCGATAGATTTGCTACGATTACCTTGATTTTTTTAATCTTGACATCAGATTTAATTTTAATTCCAAAATTTTTCAAACGCTTCCTAATGACTGGTTTTATATGATCACAAATTTCGAAAATACACACGTCCGTCATAATTTTGATTTATCAACAAAAAAAATATTTATGGAATTTCTAAAAATATACATATTTAAAAATTTGAATACATGTTTTAATAAAAAATGTAATGTTAATTTCAGAAAATAAAATTCAAAAAGCGGCTATTGTAACTATAGCAATATGTATATATAAAGATCGAAATTATGATTCTCTCAGAAAAAATTTTCATTCGCTAAATATAAGCCTGAGACCACCGAAAATTTTGCCTAATAGAGTACGCATTCAAAACTTGTATGTGTTACAAAATAAATCATACATCCTCTAAAAAACTGTCATATTAAGAATAAAGAGTCTGGAACCATTACCATAGGTGAATTTGCCCAAGAAATGAAATTCAACGATATGTATGCGATTGTGTAGCTTAGTGAAAGAGTAAACCATACGTATGGATTTTTCTCAATATCTTTACATTTCGCGGAGTTATAATACCAAATACCAAAAAATAGTGGTCTTATTCAAACTTTTTTTTCTCGTAAACTATTATAGATAAAACGATGAAACAAAATCCATATTGTTTGCTATGTCCAGTACTTTATTATATATTTTTTTCATTTAAAATGGACATTAAATACCCTTTATAAAATATGAAAAAAAAAATTCATTAAATTTTTTTAGCTACTTGTACAAGAGTGACCACTTTCTTATTACTACCAAAAGAAAGCTCGCAAGCACTTCCCTTATCTCCCTGAATTTTATTTTTGTCAAAAGGGTGGAACATATTGAAAAAAAATAAGAACATATATATTTGGTGATGTTCATGGTATGTGTATGGGCAGGTACAGGTCAACAAATCTGACTTTACCTATTCAAGGTCATTAAAAATGCATTCTTAAAGAAGTGAGATAGTACTTAATATAAAGAAAAAATGACCTTGACGCAGCAAAGTCAGATTTGTTGAACTGTACCTACTTCTTTTTGAATTACGTTTTTAAGAAATATTTTGAATGAATAAATGAATCATTGAATGTTTTTTTTTTTTTTTTTTTTTTTTTTTTATTACATGATAATCTGATGCCTGCTCTACACTCTCGATCGAAGTTCCTCGACGAAGTAAGCGCTACCGTGTCGTAAGTCGGAATACCGTGATAACACCAGCCAGGAAGAACCATGAAATAACCTTTTACACTCTCGTACTCGGTCCACTTTGCGAGAATTGAGAGTAAGCATAAGGAATCTAATATGTTTTATCTTCAAAATGTAGACTTTTTTCATATCGGAATTCTAAGAAACAATTAGTTACGAAAAAAGAACTAACTTCTCTCATTGTTTTTAACGTATTACTCAGTTCTACAATTATTTCGCAAGTAAATCCAACTAACATTTTTACTTACCCGTTAGGTAAACTAAAACTGTTTACTTGATCAATTAGTGATGTATTTAACTTCATCAGTGAATTTAAAATTGTAGACTTGAGAAGTATGTTAAAAGCAATGAAAAAAATTAGTTCTTGATTCGTAGCTGATTATTTTTTAAAACTCCTATCTGGTATGAGTCTACATTTTGAAGATAAAACATATTAGATTCCTTATGCCTACTCTCAATTCTCGCAAAGTGGACCGAGTACGAGAGTGTAGAAGGTCATTTCATGGTTCTTCCTGGCTGGTGTTATAACGGTATTCCGACTTCAGCCAACTTTAGCGATTACTTCGTCGAGGAACTTCGATCGAGAGTGTAGAGCAGGCATCAGATTCTCATGTAATAAAAAAAAAAAAACATTCAATGATTCATTTATTCATTCAAAATATTTCTTAAAAACATAATTCAAAAACAAGTAGGTACAGTTCAACAAATCTGACTTTGCCGCTTCAAGGTCATTTTTTCTTTATATTAAGTACTATCTCACTTCTTTAAGAATGCATTTTTAATGACCTTGAAGAGGTAAAGTCAGATTTGTTGACCTGTACCTGCACATACACATACCATGAACATCACCAAATATATATGTTTTTATTTTTTTTCAGTATGTTCCACCCTTTTGACCAAAATAAAATTCAGGGAGGTCAGAGAAGTGCTTGCGAGCTTTCTTTTGGTAGTAATAAGAAAGTGGTCACTCTTGTACAAGTAGCTAAAAAAATCTAATGAATTTTTTTTTCATATTTTATAAAGGGTATTTAATGTCCATTTTAAATGAAAAAAATATATAATAAAGTACTGGACATAGCAAACAATATGGATTTTGTTTCATCGTTTTATCTATAATAGTTTACGAGAAAAAAAAGTTTGAATAAGACCACTATTTTTTGGTATTTGGTATTATAACTCCGCGAAATGTAAAGATATTGAGAAAAATCCATACGTATGGTTTACTCTTTCACTAAGCTACACAATCGCATACATATCCTTGAATTTCATTTCTTGGGCAAATTCACCTATGGTAATGGTTCCAGACTCTTTGTTCGCATTAATTGTTAACTTAAAAAATAGCCCACAGCTTAGGTTTCGACTACTTTATGAAAAAAGTGTGTATAATAACACGTTGACGGTGATAATCTATAATGGCGTAACGTCCAACTGGTACACAATTTTGAAAATTAATACACTTTATATGGAATTGTTAACATGGTACAGCATAGTGTCGCAGCGTTGTACAAGCATGACATTAATAGTATGAAAAGACACGAAATTTGAGATAAGATGTAGTTCAAGCACAAAATCCCTGTTTGTATAAAAATCTGTTACAAATACGAATAAAATTCATTAAGTACGTATTAAACACGTTTTAAATCAGGATTTCGTAGTTCAGTACTTAGATAATTCTGTGGTTAAAACATTTGAAGGGTACAGGGGAAAAACGATAATAGTCATAAAAAGTAAATTTTTCAAGGGAGCGTTTTAAACTTTAGAGTGTGAATCGCGCATTTTTCAACATAAAAATCTGTTGCCTGAAAACCACGCATAGGATCTGATTCAAACTTTCGGTGGTTATTACTAATATAGTAAGCTAGAAGATGCCATGCCAACAGAAAATAAACGCCTAACCGTTTTCGTGAAATTTGACATTGAATCATGTATTATATGTGCATTTTTCAGCAACAAAAATTTGTTCTTCCCCTGCATATCACGGACTACACATATGTTTGATTTTAACGTGTAATATTAGCACGGGGTGAATATTCTGCATACTGCCAACATAACAGCATCAATTTTGGCATTTTTTACTTTTTGTGACTATGATTGTTTTTCCCCTGTGCCCTCCATTTCTTACTTTAATTTGTTGACAATATTATGAGTTTAAAAAACGTCAGCAATAGTTTTTTTAAGAAAGGACACTGTCTCTCAAATTTCGCAAGATGCGCACTGAGTATTACAAAGTAGTCAAGTGTGAGTAAACCACTTCCGCAATGACAGAAATCACGAATTCATGAGGATTTCATTGTTAACTACCACGAAATTCTAAAAAGCTATGTGCAACCCCCAGTGACAGTGCATTATTATTTATGCCGATAAATTTGCACAAAAATATACTTGCATATAAGTAAATGATGTTTATATGAGCTAGTAAGCTTATTTTTGATTAAAATTTTATTTACATGCAAGCGAAAGTCGTCCACCCGTAACTGAATATTTTTCTGCTACATTATATCATTCGTAACTTCTAAGCTTTTGTAAAAAAGAAAAAATTGTACGTGGGAGAACAAAGTTTGAAACCCCTGATCGATTAGTAGAAAACTTGAGAATGCACACACTTTTTGTGTTGTTGATTTATGAAGAAAAAAATGTTTTTTTCCACGAAAAACTATAACAATTTTGAAAGTTATAAAAAACTAATAAACCTAACTATGTTTTGGTGCAAATTATTGAATTTGTTGAGAAAGAACCGGAGACTATGTAGGTACAACGAACCAACCCAGTTGCGAATTTGATATTAATATACAGGAATGAACACATACAATACATACACACATACTGTTGATATAACCAAGAAACTAAACTCCCAAGGGAAATGACCAGTGTATTTGTTATTAACAAAGTTACTTTATATGTATGTGTATGTATGTATCTACGCCTAAACTAGTATGTTACACGCAATGAAATCGACACATGTGTATCGAATTCTAGGGGGTGATTTATAAGTTGTTTTTCTCCTTTTTATTGGCGGAAGAATGTAACGAATTGTCCATCGGATACGCAGATAATCAAATAAAATTAAATCTTTACAAAAAAAAAGTTTTCAACTTTTCGACAAAGTAACCATTTCGAAAAGGAAAGTCTCATGGGGATCAGAAGTAAAAATTAGATTTTCTTTACATAAATTATGTTGAAAGACTATGTGGGAATTTCAAGGGTTCTGTAGAAAACTGTTCAAATTCTTATAATTTTGTCATGTATGTTCATTTGTAACACCCTCATAGTTTTTGTAGTGTTCTATGTATTGATAAGTTGAGATTAAAACTTATTTTCGCGTGTACCATCGTCTGATATACAGGTGTCCCTAATGTACAGAAGCAATAGACGCGTTGAATACTATCACTGAACTTCCAAAATTCCATGTAGTTTAAGAGCTATTACCAAAAATCCTCTAATTCCAAATTTCTTTTTGTTCAAATAACTTTTTACTGGTACCTAAGAACTGTGCTATTTTTATCTGCGCATTTTGACAGTGCTTTCTTGTGTAAAATTTAAACATTTTCGAAGATTTCGGATCAATCGAATGATAATTACTGGATTTTTCTCGCTCCCCAAGCGTCTTCAAAAACGTTTCAAAAGGTATTTATCGTTTTATGTATTTTGTGTATTTATGCCTATTACTAACGCTATCTATGAGTTATTTACGGAAATATAACTGATTTGTAATGAAAAAATGTTATCGACTCAGCTAAGAGAATTTAAAATATATGGAGGGTAGATATCAAGAGCATTTCTGTATCAAAAACTGTCCATAGAAAGGCGTAAATAGTGACGGCGCTACTGTCGCAAAAGGGTAAATTTAGAGAAGTAAACAAGGAAAGAAAAACATCCGCGTTGTTATGTAATTATTGTTTTTTTATTATAATTGTTACATATAATAGTTTTATTATTTTAAAAATTTTTATAAAACTCAAAACAAAAAAATCACTATACTCTGTTGCTACTCGAGCGCTATTCTGGTGAGTTTTTGAACTGTTACTTATTATTTAAAACGGGACACTTTTTGAACTATTTTTCTATTGTTTTCCGCACAAGATAGTCCCTCTTATATTCTACACTCCATACTAAAATAGTACGCAAAGTGGAGCGGCGTTTTTAAATTTTTTAATCCCTTGAACACGATTTTTGAAATATTTCCGCAACCGAAATTCCTTTTGGATATCATTCTAGAGATGTTAATACATCGTTACAACGCCTCAAGAAACACTGTCGAATATACTTATCTATTTTTATAGTGAAGAGTACAGTGACTTTATAATATACTTGATAACAGTGTGGCCATTAGTAGGTCTAGTTTTTTATTGGTTGACGCCATTTTCAGCCCAAATGCATTGAATTTGTATACCTTGTTTATTCTGTTACTACGGTTACTCATTTCAAATTTGGCCTGAATATGGCGGATATGGTTCCAATGGCCACACTGTTATAAAGAATATTATACAGTCACTGTAGTAAAGAGTAATAAATTTGTTATATTTTATCCCGAAAGTTGTGAGAATCTCCACAGCTACAGTCTATACGGAACCTTGAATTCATGCGCGTCCAACACGCGCTTGCCAGTTTCTTTTTCAGTAGCAGATGGTCAAGTCTTATTCAAAGTAACCTATACTACCGAACAATTCCGTTGTGAAAATCACCGATTTAAAAATTTACTTCAACGCACCTAATCCAAAAAATATAGGTATCGTTTCGAAATGAATCAAAAATTTCATTTTCGGATGAGTTTAGGTTACAGAAGCAACCAACAAAAGAGAAAATCTTTTCCGTCTCTATTCACTTTTTTGCGTTTACATCATTCTTTCCATTTTTTAAACAAAATTAATAACCTTCTTAATAATCTCTCCATCCTTTACAAGTCCCTTGCCACGACTCGATTAGAACAAAAAAACCTTAAATTGATGACCATAAACCTCCTGGGGATTAAGTCATTCAGTAAATAATTAATTGTTATATATACATACTTACCGAAACTAATTTGCGGTCCGTCGAATTTTCACCTATTGCACTTTCGAGTAAGAAACAACACATCCTGTGTACAAAATTTCGATAAGCGATTTATTTACTCTGATTTTAGTTTACACCTTTAGGAATTATATATAACTATATATAATAAATTAATAATTATACCGAAACTGGTTGTGTGCACCAGTGTCATACTAATACAAACTTATAATGAACATTTTCTAGGTCACAAAGAGAATATAATCCCACCAAAAACATAAATGTGAAAAATGGGCAAGTTCTATTAGGTATATTGTGTTAGCCTGAAATAGAGTTGAAATCAAAATAAACTGTCAAGGTTCAAACATATTTTCCGTGTAAAATCGGGATAAAATAAATTGTTTTAAAAAATATACCTCAAGCTTTTTTAAGGTAAATAATAGAAATTTTTAATTGGAACATGGTGAGTTTTTATTCATTTATCATGTACCTTTATTCAATGTAATTTTATTCAATTATCATGAACTTGCCCATTTTTCACGTTTATGTTTTTGGTGGGATTTAACGACTTTTTGTAGGAAATGTAGTTTAATACAAACTGGTTCAATTTAGATAGTACACGGAGAGAAAATTCATATAAAAATTACTGTGCTCAGCACTAGGGATGATCGATATTAGAAAAACATCGATGTTGACATCGATATTAACATCAAGAGTATCGATATACGATATATATATCGAAAGAAAAGCATCGATGTTTATGTAGCAAAATAAACAACCATTATAATTTTGTTCGAAAACATTGATAGTTATGTAGCAAAATAAAACCAGTTTCCCTTTTAATCTGTTCCTTTGTTGATACAAATACTGCCCAGCTTTTGAAAAAGGTCTCTCTGAAGCTGTTGAAGTTGCTGTGCAACACAAATATTTAATGGCAATTTTTTTTGGATAAGTGGATCCTAGAACTTGCCATAAAGTAATGGATCTTGTTTTAAATCAACTACAGTACTTTTTAAATACTGGACAGCTTAGAGTAATATCGAAGTTTCGATATTATTCTCGTAACATCGATGTGTCGATGTTATCGAGGACATAACATCGATGTTTTTACATCGATGTTTTCCCGTTAAACATCGATGTTTTTCTACCATGGATGGATATCGATCATCCCTACTCAGCACTACAATCGACGTGTAAAAGGCGAACATATTCAATTTTGTACGGTAAAAATATAAAAATTATAATTAATCATAGAAAATTTAAAGGATAGAATATTGTTTCCGTAATATTAGCTCCGTAAAATTTGTAAAACAACACAGTAAAAAGTTCCATTGCCGATAAAAAAATATTTTTTAATTGTTTTTCTTACAAAAATTACCATGCTGTATTATAATATTAGAAATGCTATCTGCTAATAGTAGAAAGAAAAAAAGAGAAAGAAGGTTGTGTGTTGTGAACGCTGTTGAAATGTACCTCACTCATAGCAAGTCACATAGCCAACCATAGGTGTGGACGATCAACTTGGTCGGACTGGTCGGCCTAAGCACTTTGATTCATTAGACTGTCTTACAAGCAGCAATCAGTATTCATTACACTGTATTAGAGGACGGGGATGTCACCGTTTAATTCATCATTTTGTTACTTCACTATCTTTAGTATTAGAATATATTGTTGGCAATCATTTTTGTATGCATTATAAAGAATCGAAAGTCAGAAAAGATCGGGCATCTTCGAAGTTTTTACAGGTACAGCCCAAGCAACATAAGGTTGCGGGTCAGATGCGCAAATGAAAGAGTACGAAAACAAGAATTAAACTATAACATATATGCATAAGAGTGTGATAAAAGTTGTGTTAGCACATTAAATTTTACCATGCCAGCACATATTTTTTACTTTGGTCGTCGATCGCGCACGCATTATAACAGAGGATGATAATTTTTCTGAAATTTTATCTACAAAAATTATATGATTTTTCTCTCCGTGTAATAGGTGAAAATATTTATAAGATTCGTAGTAGGTAATTTGTTGCTATAAATAATTATTTCTTTTTCATAGTTGCCGGCAACTAGTAGATTTGATATTTAGGAAGGCTTTGAGTATTATTTTTTTTATTTTTTATTATAAAATTGCCCTGTATTTTTCAAAAGAAAGGGCAAAAATAACGAAAATAACGAAAAATTATGATTTTAGATTTTTCCCTTTACTATTAGACTAACAAGTAAAGGTCCCGAGGCCGGACCTATCGATTTCGATGAAACTTAAATATATTGTAGAACACTAAAAACTAAGGGACACGTATTTTTTTTTATCTGCGGAAAAACGGTTTGAAGGGGTGAAATCGCCCTCCAAAAATTGGGGTAAAAATTTAATTTTTCAAATATCTCGAAAACAGTAAGAGATAGAGTAAAAGTTTAAATTGGCGATATTGCTCTTTTTTAAAGAGCTATCTATTGATATGCAATTTGTTCATATTACATCAACAGGGGTGGTTGGGGGTTAAAATTTTGGGGTTAATTTTGCAAAATGGGAGTGAAAAATAAACAATATAAAAATTTTGTTTACAGATTTGAAATCTACGTCAAAAAATCTAGTTGACCTGTTTTTGCTCAATATCCTAATATTAAGTCTAGGGGTAGTTAACTAGAGGGTGACTATGTCGAATAATCGTACTGTTTGGGTATTTCAAGAAGTTCTTCTTCATGGAAAATAGCTTAAGACAATTAGAATAACGTAGAAATGAAATTCTCGAATTCAAAATTGAGTTTGAGCAACATTGGAGAGGGGGTGAGTCACCCTCTTAAATTACATACTAGTTTATATACACTAATTTTTGCTATTAACACACTGATAGTGGGTAAAATAATGTCACAATAAGTGGTTCTGAAGTTGGACTATCATATGTAAGGTCTTTATTAGGTTTGTTTTTTAATGGATATTATAGTTTTCCTTATCGAAAATTATCGATACCGAAAATTACATAACCTAACCTAAAATAACGAAACCTAATAAAAACCTTACATACGATAGTCTAACTTCAGAACGATCTATTGTGACATTACTACCCCCTGTCAGTGTGTTAATTAGTGTATGTAAACTAGTATGTAATTTAAGAGGGTGACTCACCCCCTCTCCAATGTTGCTCAAACTCAATTTTGAATTCGAGAATTTCATTTTAGTCCAACTTCAGAACTACTTATTGTGACATTATTTTACCCACTATCAGTGTGTTAATAGCAAAAATTAGTGTATATAAACTAGTATGTAATTTAAGAGGGTGACTCACCCCCTCTCCAATGTTGCTCAAACTCAATTTTGAATTCGAGAATTTCGTTTCTACGTTATTCTAATTGTCTTAAGCTATTTTCCATGAAGAAGAACTTCTTGAAATACCCAAATAGTACGATTATTCGACATAGTCACCCTCTAGTTAACTACCCCTAGATTTAATATTAGGATATTGAGCAAAAACAGGTCAATTAGATTTTTTGACGTAGATTTCAAATCTGTAAACAAAATTTTTATACTGTTTATTTTTCACCCCCTTTTTGCAAAATTAACCCCCTAATTTTAACCCCCAACCACCCCTGTTGATGTAATTTGAACAAATTGCATATCAATAGATAGCTCTTTAAAAAAGAGTAATATCGCCAATTTAAACTTTTGCTCTATCTCTTACTGTTTTCGAGATATTTGAAAAATTAAATTTTTACCCCAATTTTTGGAGGGCGATTTCACCCCTTCAAACCGTTTTTCCGCAGATAAAAAAAAATACGTGTCCCTTAGTTTTTAGTGTTCTACAAGGTATTTAAGTTTCATCAAAATCGATAGGTCCGGCCTCGGGACCTTTACTTGTAAGATCTATATTCTCACCGAATTTTAATTTCCTAGGTCCACTGGAAATAGACCAGAGGTTTTGATGATCCGTCAGTGAGTGAGTGAGTGAGTGCTAAAATAATCGATTTTTGGAGGCCTATAACTCAGGAACTACGAAAGTTAGGTCGATGAAATTTGAAATTGAGAGTGATTTCAAATGTGCTATTGTGTATGCAAAATTTTAATTCAATACGGCAAATAGAGGTAGAGTTAAGGGGGTCAAAATGCCTTGAAAAGGTTCGTGTAAATATAGCTTGGTGCACGTACGGCTGCTGAGAACTTCCCGACGCGTTACCGTGCTTTTTGATAAAATTCCTTAAAAATTATTTTCAGTAAGATACTTATTATCTTTGATACTAGCGGTCCGTCCTGGCTTTGCTCAGGTGTTCGTTTTGTTTTTATTTTGGTGTTTTATATAGTTTCCCACAACGGAATATATTAATATAGGGGAAGGTAGGCTAAAGCGGGTAAGCTAAGATTGAACGCCCAAAAAAGTGTCTTTTGACTTCGATAAGCAGATCTTTTTTATATTGTCAGATAGAATAGTTATCGAACTTTAAAATGAAACTTCCCTTAAGAAATTATTTTACGAGATTTATTTTTAATAAAGAAAATACAAAACTTTTGCAAAAACCCGTTTTGCCCGTATAGGTATACTAAAGCGGGTACCCCCTTTGGGCAAAGCGGGTAAGTACATTATATATTTAAATACTGTTATTATTTTTTAGTAAAAACTTTCATAAGTAACTATATACAACTTAACAATAGTAATAATTAAGTAAAAAAAATTGAAAAAAGACAAAATTAATAAAATTATAACAGTTATGTTCAATAAATTTATAACTTTCTTTACAATCTCCATATTGGAGTATATTACTTTAGTGGTTCCACATCAAAATCACAACAAACAAGGTAGGAATATTATTTTAAAGCTTTTCCCCCATTCCGTCGTGAAAAGACGATTTTCTAAATTTTTTCTCCTTCCAACAGTTTTTTCCATTAAGATGGGTCTTTTTTGTCTACCTGCTTTGTCCCTACCCAGTTTGCCCGAAAAGACTCAATTTTGTTAAATTAGAATAATTTCAAAGTGAAAGCCGATACATGTCTACCTTTTTCTAGATTAAAAGTCAAATGATGATAACATAATGCGGTCATACCAAAAAGATTGCAAATAAAAAGGTTTGTGACTAGTCACAGAATATTTATCGTCAAAATTTTTAACAAAACCAACCAAGAAATTGATGATACTTAACTATGACATTAAACGACACAAGCGCTCAAGTGCAACTGATTACTTAATATTGGTTGATATTCGGTTAATCTCGGTACCCATACGACTTTACAAAAACATTTAATACAACGATATAAAAGCGCTTACCCGCTTTGAGAGGGGTACCCGCTTTGAGAGGGGTACCCGCTTTGGGCGACCTTCCCCTACTTACAATTATCTGATATTAATTCTTTATTCGTTTTTATAGAAATGAATAAATAATCTTACTTTAGGTTTAATTTCTCGAAAAAAAAAAAAAAACACTGAGGATTCGTAACTCAAAAATGAAACCGAATTTCAAAATTAGAGCTCCGTTGTGCCACCCCTGAAGTGATTTTCTATTGACAGACACTTCACTTGTTGAAATCTGTTAAGTAATCATGGCTGTGTGCTTTTCACAAAATTTTACAAAGTTATATTATATTATCTACAAATTTAATCGTCTACGTTGTTCTTGAATTAAATATTTATATACCAAAAGCAGTACATATTTTTGTGGTATACCGCCACTGGAAGTGTTTGCAACATTGATTCACATATCGTATATGGTGGGTAAGTTATAATAAATTTATAATTACTTAACTCGAGTTTAGAGTTTTGAGTTTAGAGAAAGGGTTTTTGATAATGTGAAAACGATTGTACAAATTGTTTTGTTTCAAAATAGAAAATTTAATCCGAATAACATTTATTTAATCACTATTTATGTTTGGAAATTTTTCGGGAAGAAAAAAATAAGGACCCAGAAAAGTTTTTTATATAAGTAAGAAAAGACTGAATTATCAATAAACAAAATAAAAAATTAAGCCGAATATACAGTAGCTATTGGAATCATCCATTTATGGAAGTATGCTGCATGTTTCTGGACATCCAAGAATCTAAACTATTTTTGTTTCAAGTAATACAAGACCGATTGATTTCGGTAGAGAATATACAGACTAGAAGTTTTTGCAACTGCAAATACTTCTTGCACTCTCATTTCCCATAGAAGCAGCGAATTTTTTATGATAATTTTTGATAGACGTAGTGAAGTTTTCTTTGTAGAATCTGTAGGTGTGATCTGCTACCAGGTTGAACTGCCCGTAAGATCAAAGGTGGCCTGAGAGAAATCTTGTTAGTATTCGTACTAGAACAAAACCACCGAAAAATTCCCTCCTTTCAATAATTCTAATTTATTTTTTATTCTTGATCTCTATTCAACAAACCAATTGGCGACGCAAAGATTACGCGAGCGCTCCTGGTTTTTTAAATTAGAAGCTGTATCAAGTAAAAATTTTTGTATACTTTTAATTGTCGATAGAAAAATGTACTATACAAATTACGCGCGGATTACTAGATTTCATAACGCCCATTAATCGTATACGTATATTTTTACTTGATGCTAGTTCTAATTTCATCACCAGAGGCGCGAGTGAGAATCTTTGCGTCGCCAATAGATCAGATCCAAATAGTAAACATCAAAATATCCACAATACAGTACTTGACTGTATTCAAAATTTGTTTTAAATGTTGAATAATTTTATGTATTATCCTTAAATATATTCAATTTTAGTAGTGACAAATAAAAATGTTCTTTAGCTATTTAAAAATTCGATTTTGAGAATTATAAATTTTTAGCCTTCATTTAAAATTTTAAATGATTAAAAACGCAGTTATATTTGAAAATGACGTCATTTTTTATAGCAGATCTTATTACTGTAGTTACGTATTGTCTATGATAAGTTGCATTTTCATTGTGACTTTTTTACAATTCTAATTGACCAAGAGAAGTTGTTTTTCTTTGTAATTTATTTTGAACTTTTTGGTTTGCAATTAATTTTGCACTCAAAAAAGATTGATGGAAGGAATACATCGTCACTTAATACGTAAAATATCCTTATCAACTTGTTTTAAATATTATGTTAAAAATGCTTTTATTTTTTGCTACAATTTTAAAGTTACGTCAAACTGTTTTCTTAAAGTGCAATTAATACCTGTAGGGCTTCATAAAAATCTTACAGTGACAATAAATGAAGAAGATAACAAAGTAGAAAATTGTAAATACCACTAAAACTGAGCATGATGATTGCTGAATATTGTGTACAAATTTGAAACCATGTTGACAAGTGTTGACATGAATGAAAGCGACATCTGTTTGAGTTAAATAGTGACGTCGAAAAATGAACTAATTTATACGTAAGAACAAAGCATTTGGAATCATTTCTCAATTGCAGTCAAGTACCCTATTCATTATGTTCTTTTCCACAAAAATTTCTTTCCAAATACTAAAAATTACCATTCACTCAAATCAACTAAATTTACAAAATTCACTACACAAATAAAATTGTTTGGAAAAAATTCACAAATTGCTTTTGGTCAGGTACCTATTTAATGCGCAATAAATTTATAATAGTTCCGAAAAAATTTCCTGTAACACATGTCGTCCATTTTCATTGTATTTGTACAAATGCATGTTTGCATGTCTCTTGTACATTGAAAATTTTTCTGTAATTAACATTCATCCATATGTTTGGGGTTGTGGCATGGCCGGACAGCTACACCGCGGTGGTGAGGGGAGGTTAACACTATAACTGAATGAAATTGAGCAGCTGTTGTTACATGTGTCACCATTCGAATAATTGGAAATTAACACCAAATTCTGTTATTACTAATGAGGTGTCATTAAATACTAGTCAATGTCCGAACGGATGTTTCGACAATGTTCGAGAATATTTAATTTATCAACGCAAGGAATCATTTTTGAAATATGAAATGTATTTCCTAATGGATATTATAAATTTTGGAAAATTAGTTTAGGTGGTTTGATCGTTGCAAAATAAATATTTTTATTGGAAAATATTGTCTATATCTTGGCCCTGGGTAGATCTTCTTAAATTACGTAAATTGAATGCCGAATAATCTAATGTTGAAAAAAGTAATCAAATGTTTAACGCCCAGCTTAGCAATCGTTAATAATCTCGAGATGAAATATAATCGACTAGGCAGCGTGCGAAGTATATGGTGGGGACAATTAAATCGATTGCAGCGTGAGTAGTGGAGAAAACAAGCATTAATACGGGCTGATATGTGTTTATAGTATAATAAAAAAAATATTAAATAAAAATATTTACATTGATTCACTTTGATTATAAACGCAGTTGCAACTAATATGTCATTCCTTATTTATCTGTCAACAGTATTAACGTCTACACGTTAAGGATATATTCTCAAAAAATAAAACAGCAAATTGAAGATTTTAACATTTTGATGCTATCTCTACCGCACACAAAATTCACGAAAATTATTTTTAAATTCTTACATACACTTTAAAAAAGAACAGACTCATTGAAACTTCCGTAAATATAGTATTGCTTGTCTTATTTAAAATTTTATTTCCGCCAATAACAATATTCTAATGATACGGAAAATATTTAAGGAAAAAGATGTAAATATAAAAGTTTAAGGTGACAGTATCTCTTATCCTTTTTTACATGTGCATATACAATGAATCTTAGAAGGATGTGAAATTTAACACATATATCATATTTATGTGGTATTCTACTACACAATAGTCCCTCACAGCATGATATAAATTTTAGTTGAAGAATTGGATATTTTTGAGTTTTGTAATCTTAAGTGTTAGCTCGACCGGTACGGTCTCCCGCATCATTGCTCGCAATACTTGTGGAATTATAAAATAATTATATTATGGTATTTGACACAAATAGAAAAGGTGATATTACCCTAAACTCATATGAAATTATTTTTGTAGAAACCCAATATCTACTTAACTATTACTGGTCAGAAATTATGAACCACTTAAGTATGAATTTGAGTTAAGTAGTGCAATGAATTTTTACAGTCATTATGAGGCATGATACGTTTGCCCGGAGGTCGGGCGAAGCTTTACTTGACTGAAAATAAATCGTTTATAATCAATGTCAAAGATAGAAATGGCAAAAGATATAATAGAAAAAAAACCCACTTGTCCAGTAAAAAGAAGTTTAATATTATGTATGCAATTTTTATTATTCTGTAGCTTAAATATGCACCAAATCAAAGTCGAATTTAATTTTTTTTAGCAGAAAAAGCCAATTAAAAAGACCATTTCTAAGAAAGTTGTTGGAAACAAAATTGTTTCAAATTAAAATTTCTATAAATTATATTTAATAAAATTTTTCTAAATTTTGCCCCTGGTTCCTACCAGGGCAAAAAGTTTCTATTTTAAGTCACCTCCAGCCACTGTGATGCCAATCTAAGAAAAATCGACTGCCGACTAGATGTATCATACGACTCCCACCTAGATATATCCTACGACTCCCACCTTGCTAGAAAATTTCAAAAATTTTTCATTTCTAATAAGAAACTTAGGATCTTTTAACAGAAAAAAAATTAAAATTGTTCTAAATAACGTGACTTGCGAAAAAAATTTTACCCAGTGGCGGATTTACTCTAAGTGCCGCTCTAGGCTCAGTGAAAAATGCCGTCCCTGAAAAGCTAAAAAAAAATTTTTGCCGCCCTTTTTGCCAAATTTGCCGCCCCTAAAATCGGCCGCCCTTCTTAAAAACCGTAAGTGATGAGCAAAAAAAAAACTTGAAATTCTACATTTTACCTCCCCGAAAATCTGCCACCCTTCTTAAAAAACAAAATCTACAAGCAAAAACAAAAAACAAATTCTACATTTTGTCGCCCTTTTTGGCCCAAATTTTCCGCCCCTAAAATCTGCCGCCCTAGGCTCCAGCCTACTCAGCCTGCTAGTAAATCCGTCACTAATTTTACCCTTTAAATCTCCGAGACTTTCTAATATACTTTTCGTCACAAATTTCATAAAAAGTTTCAATTTTTATAGACAAGGTACCGAAAAATCAAAAAATCCAGGGAAATTGTTGTGCTATGGTATAAATTTTTAAAATTAAAATATTACAATTTATGGATCCCTACAATTATATAACATTGTCTACTTATTCACATAAAACGTATTGCATGTATTTTTATAACGTTTTTCTCAAGAAGGCAATTATTCAAGGTCCTTTATTATATTTTTACTATTGTCATATTTGTTTGAAGTTTAGACAGAAAATAAAAAGATCACTACCCCATTTAAAGAAAGTTTAAATATATCTGTTCCGATTTCAATTATATTTGGTATAACGAAAATAAAGAGAAAACATATTTTTAAATATAAATATATCAGAAAATTGTCCACAAATGTTAAGTTTACTTTTCTATTTACACGGTAATGGGTAGCTCGAGAGTAATTTTTATTTCAAAATTACATTCTTAAAACATATAAAATATGTTATTAGGAATCAAATTTTTTTTTAAATTTTCCAATCGTTGGTAAATTGCACTGAAACTAAGGCTATATTTGATGCTTTTCAAGCTCGTTTTTCACCCACTTAAAAATGGAAATTTGAAATTCTACTTCCTAATAACATTTTTTATTACCTTTATCTTTACTCACTGAAAATTTGAAGTTCATACGTTAATTCTACGCCGAGAAAATAGAAAAGTAAAATCGCCTATTTTTGATGTTTTTTTTCATCGGTAAATATCCCCTTAATCCATAAATACAGAATTAAAAATATTTGATGTATTTTAACTCACATAGTCACATGAAATAATGTTTCATAAGCTGTTAAAGTTATTGATGTTTGTCTTATGACTCTACATTCAACTAAATGATTTATGCCAGCATTTCTTAATTCTCGAATTTCCCTGACGTGCTTCACCGGCAACAGCAACATTTTCCTCTGCATAGTCCGAGGTTGGAAGGAAATACTGTCTTGATAATTATATCCATATTAACGTCGAAAATTGTTTAATTACTTTCTTAATATAACTGTTATACTTCATCCAGTGTTTTATTGTTCAAACTGAATAAATCAAATTGTTCAAAATTTGTAAAAAAAATTAATTGTAAATACCAAACATTTGTATTCAGATTTTACGGTTTGTTTAAAAATATTTTAAATTTATTTATTTCCACGGTTACCATTATTTATATTCGTTAATGAGCCCGGAAAAATGTATATTATAGATGTCGTTGCCATCACGCACCCAGCCTATACAACTTAATGTTTAAACGTTGCTAAGTAATCTCGATTCAATAATCAGCCATTTTTGAACGATTAGAAAGTTAATCTCTGCTAGTCAGTTCTTAATACACGAAAATTATTTTTAAAATGTTATTCAACATAGAAACTGAATGTAAATGAAATCAAAATTTTACGGAATATGAAATTGATTCATTAGTAAACACCGTTAATTTATATAAAGTACGTAAAATATTTTTCTATTAAATTAAATATATGCACGTACATGTATATTTAACACTTTTATTGCCGATCGCGCGATATCGTGTGATACGGCTACTTTACTATATGACCAATCACGCGATGTCGCGTGACAAATATAAGAACCTACTTATTTAACATAAAATATCTGACCATCTCACAAAGTCTATATTTTTAGCTTGGCAATGAACGTGTTAATTCATATTCTCTAATATATGTTTCAGCACATAATCGAATGTAAAACGACGAATAAAATTTCACAGAAACTGGAAAAAGGTACATGCCCGACTAGAAATTTTTCCTTATTTGCAGAAAGTATCATCGGGTCCTTATCAGGTTTAGATAAGGTAATCCCTAATAGGGAAAACCTGATAAGGTCCTTATGGGGATGAGGTCAGGATAATCTTCAAAACAGGTTAACATTTTGTTTCTGTTAAATCGAAAATTGTATTATTTTCATTTAACACAAACACGAAATGTTACATTTAACATTGAACTCATTTTACATTGAAGTATTAATACTGTATGTATAATTTAACATTGAGCTAACCCGATGAGGACAGCCTGATTAGGATTTAATCAGGTTTTCCCAATTAGGATCCTGATCAGGATCTGATATGGTAGTCCTGATGAGGACCTGATAAGGTAGTCATGGTAAGGACCCGATGACTGTTTTGCGTGACAAACTGGATAAGGACCTCATACGGTAATCTTGATCTGGACCTCATCAGAATGTAAGGCACGCCGGATAAGGTCCTTGTCTGGGCCTTATTAAAATTTCTAGTCGGGTGGGTCAGTGTTGCGAAACATTTTAGATAATAGTAACAGTACCCGAGCAACACAAAATAGACCGGAAACTTTAAAATTGAAATGGGAAAATTTATAATAAGACGTGAGGAGAAAATTTTCTCAAAATAGATTGGAACAGAATAAGACAGGAGGAGGTATTGGTGATTTCAAAAAAATTTAAAGTTCAGATATAAAATATTTTATAACAATGTTATGAAACGAGCAATAAAAATAAATGACGTTTATCAGATAATATATTGTATGAACTCATTTACCTTAGTAACATAGTAACTATTTATACTTAAACTGGATTAGGTACTAAACAAATAATATACAAATATTTGCTTCGAACCGTCAGTTCATTTTCAAACAGAATAAATATTACATTCGTTACATGCCTTATATACTAATTTTATCTACCTATACTTATTAATGGGGAGTGGTCTGTGATGTGGAAGTGGAAGGGGTGGGAGTGATAGAAGAATCCAAAAATCAAGAAAAACAAGATTACATTACATGTGACAAGAGGCAAACAAACACGTGGCAAAAGATTGAACTTGAAAATGACAAAAAGACAATATTACAGTGAATGCAGTTTTAAACAGCAATTAAAATTTAAATAAGTTATAATATTGAAAATAAAGTTGAACTGTAAATATCGGTGTAATCATTTAAAAGGTAATCGGAGCTATGTTTATTTATTTCTATTGCTTCTAGGATTGTTAACTTCTGTCCTTTGCTTACCTCGTGTAACACAGTAATTTCCCGTTCTGGTGTGTGTCCGGTGTCTATTAAGTGCCTCGCAAAAGCAGAGTCGGATTTCTTATTTCTGTATGACCTAAAATGCTCTACTTTCCCTGTTTCAAAGTTTCTGCCAGTTTGACCGATGTAAAAACCATTACAATCTTGGCAGTTTAATTTGTAGATACCCGATTTTTTAAGTATATCAATTTTTGTTTTATTGTTATATGTTACATTTCCTAGATTAAAGCCTGATTTAAGTGCTATATTTATATTTGATTTTATCGGGTCGTCACACTGCACTATCTATAAAATGGACAAATTTTTTATATTTTTCCTTGAAAATTTTTTTTGTATAGTTTAATACTTAATTAATATGTGTCCAAAATTTGAAATTGATATTTACTTCCGTTCTTAAGAAAAAAATTCCAGAAAAATACATAATTTTTAAGGGCTCTTAAGTAAACCTCCCCTTAAGAACAAAGCAACATTTTTGTTTATAATGAAGTCTCACCCAATTGGCAATTACCCAGCAACACCACCACCATCCAAACATGTTCTGGTCTATCGAATAACCACTCCAAACTGTACATACAATTTATACCGAACATACTTTCTTCTGTTGTATGAGACGGCATAGGCCAGGCCGTCTGTCTATCTATATTATCGTGAGTTAGTCGTTAGTCGGTGGTATAAAGGCCGCACAGGTTTCAACGACAGCGACGGCGAAACAGCGGGTTTCTGTGTGCCGTGTCGACAATTTCGAGATCGGTTAGTCGGTTAGTTGTATCGAGGACGTCGTGACGTTAAGTTTAAATTTTAGAGTATGTATGTACGCCGCAACGGGGAATCCACGTTCGCGAAATGTTGTGAAAAATTGACGTTTATAAAATTAAAATAATTTTCTTTTTTTGGAGAACATTCTTGTAAATTTTTTGGTAGTTAGTTAAAAATTGAATAATGATCCAATGTGTTTGTAATAAAAAAATAACTTTTTCCAAAAAATTGTGAATATTTTGAAACATGATCGATAGAAAAAAATTTTATTATTAAAACATTACATTTCCAAGTAAACGCAGTGGGTGATTTTTTTCTGGTTATTAAAAAAATAGTGTTAGTGTAAGAAAAAAATTTAAACAATTTTTTTTTTAATCGAGAGAAAGTGATTTGTTAGTGTTGTGAAAAAAATTTTTATAATGTGATCTGAGAAAATTTGGTTCTGTTGTTCTGTGTAAAAGCGTTTTATTTCCATCACCATTTTCGAGGTATTCTAAAATAATTATTATGTTTTTTTTCAACAAGTATGTTAATTTGTTTTATTAGTTCTTAGTCTCATATCAACAATAGGAGAATATTGTCAATGAATGAATTTGAAATTAAGTTTCAGAATAGTTCTTGTAACCTTTTCCAAATTAAAAAACTTAAAGCTACCTACTTAAAAAATTATAATTTTTTGTCTGATTAAGTTAGAACTGGATTTAATTGCTAATAGGGGAGGATATTTTCGAAAGTTTGCGAAAAAGTTTTAGGGTGTAGTTAACCTAAACGTGTAGCGTAAATTAGCCCAGTCAATAACTATTTTGAATTATCAGTTCAAGCTAGATTCCAAATTACAAAATTGTTGGCGTTTTTGGATAATATCTCTTCTCTGAATTTTTCAAAAATTGTACCGATTGCTGCAAATATTACATAAAGTTTTAAATGAGCACACAACACAACATTTTTTTAGGTGAAAAATCAAGATCTTTTTTGAAAATTAATAACTGGTGTGATATCGTCCAAAGATGGATTAATCTTCAAACTTATTTATTGGTCGTTTAAGCGTTTACCATATATTTTATCTACTTTATGATTATAATTCTTGGACAACCGGCTAGTCTCATTTTTTTTGTTAAAGTATTTTAAGGTGGTAGTGTGTTAGACATTAAATAACTATTAAAACAAGTCTGCTAGTTATATTAATATCTACAAATTAAAAATTATAAACAGTAGTTTCTTTTTTTTAAACTTCTACTTTTTTACTTCTTAATCATCTTTATATCTTGAAGTAAATATTGTATAGTTACTTAAGAATGTTCATTTTAGTCTATTCATTAATAACCTGGTGGACAATTCAGAAGTATTTAAGTGATAATTGATATTAAACGGTCTTCGACAGTATGCTTATGGGGTGGATTCAGTTAGGGATTGTATTGCTACCCTTAAAACTGTCTTTGTGAGGGTAAATATTAATTATTATGAATTAAATTTTTAAATTGGAAGAATGATCCATTTATTCATTTTAAATGTTAATGAAGATTTTTATTATCTTTTCCGTTATCTGAATCCTTTAAATCAATTTTTATATATCTACAAATGTGTGTATTAGCTACCTAAATACTAGAATATATACATATATATATATATATATATATATATATATATATATATATATATATATATATATATATATATATATATATATATATTCAGCAATCAACCATTAATCTCTAAAATGTTTTATATGGCACCAAACACTTTAATTTGTTTAAATTGCTTTTCCTTTAGAAAAAGGAAAAGTTATAAATAGCCACATTTTATTCTTGAAATTTAATATTATTCAAAATTTTATGTTTAAAAGTAAGAATTTCACTTAACGTTTATGATTCTAATATACATTTACATAAATTCAGGGTAATATAAGCGTTGTGGTACATATAGTACCTACAATGATTTACCACAAAATTTTGTTGGAAAATTAAACTTTTCTTACGTACCGTAAAAGGGAGCGTCGAAGGACAATGAGATAAATAGGTACAAGATGAATAAAATCTTTTCATTATTGCAAATAATAGTAAGTTTGGAGATGATATTTCAGTTTATCATTTTACTTTAAGCTATACTACTGATAAATAACAATCAATTAATTTAAAGTAATGGGTGAATTGGTAAAAAAATTAATATGAAGGTTAATAGTGAGACAGGGCAAAACTTTAAATTATTTTGGAATTTAGTTAAAATGTGTTTACGTTCAAAAGGACTGTAAAATTCATATCTTAGTTCCTTTATTGATATGTCAAATTTTTTACCAGTATTCAATATATTTATATAAACTAATAATCTGTGTGGTCAAAAAGAGGTATCAGAGGTGGATAGGGGTGACACGGAGGTCAATAAAACGCAAAAAGGATTAATATGGATTAATGAGGTGTGAATGGGATTTGATGCGCCAGGGTTGGAAAAAATTTTAAGAATAAGTCATTATAAAAGTTTATTTTCAAGTTTATGATACGTACATTTACTTTTTATGTTTAGATTTGTGATTTGTGTAAAAAAGTTACAATTCCCAATAAGAATATAACAAATTTATGAACTAAAATGTTTCATAAAAAGAAAATCTGCAGGCCTTCTATAAATTTTCTATTTTCCCCCATTCATTGCCTTAAGAACGGGGGAAGAAGGATGGGCCATATTTAAACTTGTTTTCTAGCTTATGAGAAAATATGGGTTTTTAGAAAAGTAAAAATAAAAAATAAATTACCAGAACCAAAATTAGTCGGTTCTGTTTTTTTAATATATAACAATATGTATAAAAATGTTGCGATTTATCCCATTTTACGGTACCTCTGTACCTTCTTGGTATTGTTTCATTTTAAAATAAAATTTTTCGTAATAAAATCCAAGAACACATTTCATCTTTATTAAAATAATTTCTGAAAATTTGCGATATTCATATTAAAAATAATTGTCTACGGTAGTTTGAGTTTGGGAGTCAAAGGCTTTTTTTTTCTCAAAATAGGTATGTATTCTTTTTAAAGCACTTGTTGTTATTTTCGGAAAAGTAGGTAAAGCTTATTTTTTTAAACAAGTAGATGTTTGTAAAGGAAGAATACAGGCAGGATCGGATTTACTGAAGAGCACTCGGGGCATGTTCTCAGGACCCCCCACATCTCGTACGCAATTAAACTCCCACAACTGTACGCGCTGAGAATATAATTAATAACATAGACAGATAATAGTATATTTCGTGATTGAGGTTGTAAGTTGCTTATTACACACGAGCGAAAAAGTTACGCAAGAGCCGCGGAGCGGCGAGTGCGTAATTGCGCTAGTGTGTAATATGCTTTACCACCGAATTACGTACTGTACTTTATTTACGACTAACATGAAATTCACAATAAACGATAAAAATTTGGTACAAATCTACAAATACGAATACATTAAAATTATGTAGTATTTGAAATTTATTAAAAACAAACGTAAAAATTCAGTTGCTAGGTAAAATTTTTGTACAGATTCTAACATAATATGTATCATGTATATCACTTAAGAATTAATAAAAATGTAGTGGGCTTTATTATTATTATTATTATTATTATATGTACATGTAAAGGAACATTTTTTGTACAGCTGGATATGTGGCTGTATGTAAAAAGTCGCTTACTTAGATAGTCTTTTGTACAATAAACAAGCAATTTCATGGTAGTCGTAGACGAAATTATAAAAAGTTGGATTTGTTTTTCAGTGGCAATTAATTGGTTGGTGATATTGTTTCGTTTTTTTGGGAAAAACAGGTGGATAATAGTTGCTTTTATGAGGGATTTTAGGATTGGGAACACGCAATGGGATTTCTATCCCATTCTAAATAAAATATGGGCGCATTGACAGGGAAATGTTGTATTACCTTCAAGTGAACGTGATTTCGTTTCGTTAGAGTTATTCGTAAAGTATAGTTATTTTCTGAATGTTAACAGCAACCTATTTTCTCATAATTTTCCTAAATTTGGTCATCAAACAAGAAGCCCCTACATGAAGAGTGTCCGGGAGCCTCTCAAAGTTAAATCCAACCCTGAATAGGAGAATGAATGTTTTTCATTGTAATTTTTTGTGGGAGTGATGAAAAATGTGTTTGGAACGGACAAAATAATTCAAGATACTTAATTATTAAAAAAAGAATAATAATAAAAAACAGAAATAAAAAAAAAACTTTATATATTTTTTGTGCTAATATACCTATTTCTTACAATTAATGATATTTTAGAATCTCAAGATTGCAAAATGTTTCATTTATTTTTTACTAAATAAAGCAAAAGTTGCCTTTAGCCTTTAGGGGATTTAAGTTTTTCAAATATGTACGTAATATGTATTCAAAAATCAATGTTTATTTTAAAGTATCTCTTATACTGCACCTCCACCTAATCATCCAACAGAAAAATAAACTGATTATTTATTTGGGATTATGATTGTTTCCTTTTATTTTTGTTTCTTTTTTGGGTAAGACTGATCAATGAAAGCCGAAAAAAAGGCAGGTTTAGATTTATCTTCGGTCGAAATTTAATTAAATTGTTAAACGATAATTAATAAATGGATTAAATTTTCATTTCATTATTAAACAATATATATATATATATATATATATATATATATATATATATATATATATATAATTTTATAGCTAATAATTTCTTAAACATTACATAGAGCAGTAATTATTAAAATAAAAAATCACAATACGATTTTGTTTTGTGTCAACCATTTTATTTGAAACTGTGAGTTTCGGTTTAGATAGCCACTAATAAACAGTTCGAAGTATTTTGTTCGAATGAATAGTCACAGACTGTGATTTAGAAACAAGTGGTACAGTCGAATCGCGTTATAGGTCCGCCGATTTTATTTCTATTGTAAACATTCCCCCTCCATGATCGAAAAAAAAAGCATTTCAGTCTCTCGTTATAAGACTGGAACTAGGTGTTGACGTTTAATAAGCTAGCAAGCGTACGATTAGTGCAACTCATAAATCATCCTGTCAGAATTTGTTTTATAGGTCCGTGTTTACATAATACATGTGTAGTTGACCAAAGCAAATTTTGTTCGTTCATCGCGTGAGTTAAAAACTTTGTTTCACTAACAATAATATTTACAATTTCTACAAAAGATTTAAAAATTTTTTTTAAAGAAAATATGTGTGGACAATATTTTTTAAACACCTGTCACACAAACTATAGAACGCATTTATACAATATTAGTAAATGCATTTATTAAAAATAGGTAGGGAGATTTTGTGCCATTTCTAACGAATGGTAATACTGCACTAAACGTCCGGGCAATTTAATTATGTAACTACACACTCACACGCTTGAAAAGTAGGCGAAGTGCCAGTTATGGCGATCGACTACTAAGCACAAGTGGGGGTACAGGAATTCTTAGAATTATATTCTCTTACAGCCCCGAAGCAAACTTATAACGCGACTCGACTGTATGTAGGGAGAAGAATACAAAATAAAAAATTTTGTTAAATTTTTTTTATAAAAACTAAACGAATTTTTAATTTCACTATCTCTTAATAAATACCTACTTAAACTAAAAAGTTATTTAAAATAAGGCAACTCATTTTCAATCCAAACCAATTTCATCACAACTTACCGAACTTGTTAAACGATTTTATAAACCTTTTGTGTGTTTCACAAACTTTATATTTGGTTTCAACAATGTAACATTATCAGCTTTTCTTTACCAATTTTCTTCGTAGGAGTTGAAACTTAATAATTGTTTTGGTGGGTTTTTCATAGAATTGATGATACCTGCGTCACCGTTTTAAAAGGAACATTTAAAGGATTAGTTTATTCAAAATCAATTTAAAATTTATAATAAAATACATTTAGTAATTTAACTAGCTCAACAGGATTCTCAAAAAAAAAAAAATCATGAACAACAGCCGGGGTTAAAAAAATGATCATTACGATGGTACGTTTTAATTTATTTTCTACGACCCCACTTGGGACCGTGACCCATAGTTGAAGAACCTTTGTATTATCAACAATATTAACGTTACCCAGTTACAGGCCCGGATCTAAGGGGGGTCAAACCGAGGCCTCTGCCCCGGGCGTCAGTTTCAGGGGGCGCCAAAATCATACTAGGTCGGTCATTATCAAATGATAAAAAAAAGTTGGTTGCTCGACCATTTTAGAAAAAATTAATATTCTTCCAGTTGTTTCTATTAAATTTTGAAGTATTGAGAACAATTTTTTAAACAAAAAATATCTTGAACCGTTTAAGCGTGGTAACCATTTTTGTTTTCCAATTTGCGCTGATTTTTGTGTTTGCAGCTATTTATGCCAATGCACATATTTAATAAACCGTTCATCCTAAAAGGTTGAAATAAAAACCATTTTAAAGTTAGTAAATGTCTCTTTATTTTAAGTGATGTTCATATTTAACCTATTTTCGCCCCTTCCATAAGAAAACTTTACCTAAAGTTGGATATAAAAATTTAGCAAAATTTACTTTTTGAAAATTTTTTTTTTCTTATAGAAGAAATGTTTTAAACCTGGCTTAGAATTTTTTATGAGAATAACTATACGGGTACAAGTACCCATTATGAAACAAATACACACTATTTCAATTGTAAAACTTGTATCCTTTAATTTTTACAAACTTCCGAAAACTGACTTTTTTTCCAAATTTTTGGATTTTGCGCCCCTGTATCTCTGATGAAACTGGTGATAAAAATTTGAAATTTGCACAACTTGTAGAGGACGGACGGGCAAGAAGGGTCTGTTAATTTGATCTCTAAAAAAAAGTATGAGATTACAAAAAAAATTATTTATTTATCTCAAGATGACAAGTCTTCAGTTACTTAAGATTAATAAAGTAAACAGAAAATTAAAAAAAATTCTTATCTTACCACATTAATTACTTGAAAGAAAAGTTGCAATTATTCTTTTTACCCTCCTAGGCGGTAAATCTTGGACTGGCAAAACTAATACTAATGAAATAAATAAATTAATCGTCGCAATTATTGCAAAAAGACGACGACGACGATCGCAAAAGGACGATTGACCTGTGTATAAAGAACACGCTTCATGGGTCCATTCCTAGCAAAAATTATACTGCATCCAGTCTTCTGTTACGGATATATGTATTTTTCTTGACAGACAGTACAAAAATAATTATCTTTTTGATTTTCTTTGATTGACTCTATCTTTTTTAAATGAATTTTCTTTTCTTTTTCATTGGAAGGTCCGGGATTAATTAAAACAATTTTCCTTTTGACTAAAGAAGCTTCATTTTATTATTCATTTTGCCTGACTCCATTTTGCCCGCCAATCACATTTTTAACTAACTTAACCTACAATTAAAAACTAATAGATTCAAATTAAATACGAGCCCGAGCTAGTAATGATCATAAAAATTACAGAAATCATTAAAAATAAATAATTGCAATACATAAAGAAATAAGTCGTAAATTACTTATATCTATTTATTGATTTTTTTCTCGTCAAAACAGTTTTTCGGTCACTAAACACGCAAATAAACTTCAGTGCCTCCTTTTGACAAATGATCCCTTTAAGTTCAAAGTGAAGAAGCATACGACATTAGATCTGAGTCAATCAAATATCTAACTAGCTCAATTAGGGTATTATTTTTTTTGCCCGACCTCTCCGTCTTGCCCGTCCGTCTCCTAGTGCTTTCGGACTAGATTTATTAAAATAAAAAATCAACTTGTACCTATATTGATCATTTACAAAACCCTTAATTTTTTTTTTGGGGGGGGAGAAAATTTGGAGTTTTATAAAGGACTTATATACTTATGAGTTTTTTTTTTTGACAATTTATGTCAAACTTGGAGAGGGAGGGCGCCATTTTCAAGTTTCTGCCCTGGCTCTAAAAAATCGTAGATCCGGGGCTGCCCAGTTATTATCGCATATTTGCATCGCTCAATAAAATTTTTCTCAAAAAATTCGCTATACTTTGGACCACAATTAACGTAACAGTTAATAGAGTTTGTGTTAATGAATTTATAATAATTAATTAAAACAGTTTGTTGTGGTAAATCGTACACTGTGTGTCTGTGGGTAGGTATAGTTGAACTAAAGCACGGATATAGCGAATATACATATAACAACGAATTTATATATGAAATATTAACAAAATTATATCTATATGATATTATTTTATCATATTTTATCGCGCCATAGTTGACACATTTGGCAATAGTTTTATGCTGGTAATATAAAGTTATTGTTTTTAGAATATAACGTTTATAAAAATACAATGCGTTGTTGTAACACGGGTTATAGAAGAATGAAAAATTTAAAAAAAAATTAGAATGGCATAATTTAAATCAAGAAGAGATCGTAATTAGAATTTTTCTTTATAAACTTTATAATTTTCTTAAGGGGGGAACTTTTTTATTTATGATTATTTTGCTTGTTGAAATTTTTTTTTCAAATTAGGGAGGGTTTCAAATAGAAAATTTTGTTTTTGAAACATTCATTACTCTTCCCTGTGGGGCGAGGGGGCCCTCTTTCGCAAGTTTTTAAGCGTTTACAAGGAACGCCATATGTCAAAAAGTAATGAATATTTTTTAAATGTTTTTTCATTATTTTATTCCTAAAGGACCTGTCCATAAAACTGAGTATGGGTTTCAAGTAATTTTAAAAATTAACTATAAAACTGTAATCCCAAACTTCTAAAAATTATAAGTTGTGTTTCTCCCGACAAGGAAAATCATATCTCAAGTTCTAGAAAAGATAGAGACTTAATTTTTTTTATTTTCTTCATAAACATATTGCGCATAAAGTGGAGTATGCTTTTTCCATTTGAACAATTGTAACTATTTTTAAATATTTTTTTAAATAAAAATTTGGGTTTTATAAATTTTGGAAGTCTGGGATTACAGTTTTATAGTTAATTTTTAAAATTTCCTGAACCCCATACTCAGCTTTATGGACAGGTTCTTTAGAAATAAAATAATGAAAAAATATTTAAAAAATATTCATTACTTTTTGAGATATGGCGTTCCTTCTAAACGCTTAAAAATTTGTGATCAAGAGCCCCCCCCCACAGGGAAGAGTAATGAATCTTCCAAAAACAAAATTTTCTATTTGAAACCCTCCTTAATTTGAAAAAAAAATTTCAAAAAGCAAAATAATCAGAAATAAAAAAGTTGCTTTTTTATTTGACCTCCCTCCTTAATATGTAATACAGAACCTGTAATCTTCGTAGTTTGATGATTTTACCGCATTAATTTTATACATTTTGAAGACAGATATTTCTTTTGAAGACAATTGTCTAGACTAGATTGTCTAGACAATTGTCTAAAAGCGGTTCGCAGCCTTTTTTCTCTCGCGTACCCCTTTAGAAAGTTTTTCATTTATGAGTACGTATCCTCCATCTCTTAAAATGGAGTCTTCAAGTTTTTATTGCCAATGTTCTTGTTTATTACAAATTTCTTCAGAATCCTTTTTGAGGTTATAGTAGGGGTCATGATCTTATATAACAAAAGCCAATAATAATTACAAATATTCAGAATATAAGAAATTGTTTCGTAGTAAGTAATCTTACGGTGGCTGTTTTAAGGCGAGCATCTTAAAATAATAAAAAAGAAAAATAGCTTCAACATAAAACTCAATACTTATAATCACGTGACGCCTAATCAACCTTTAAAATTATGGTCTGATTTTATCCGCGATTTAAATGAATAAAAATGTTGGTGTTGAAAAATTTTAGAATATGTAATTTCTTATCTTTATCTTTCATTTCCTTTTTTAAATTATAATTTTTCTTAAAATGAAGCTTCTTATGTTTCTGTTTGTAACATTTGCCATCAATACCTATAAATAAAATAGAAGGGTCTGTCTGTGATTTTCGAATTTTTAAGTATTAGTATGTTTTTCAGTTAGCAAATTCGACATATATCTAAAAAAAATTTGTCTGTCTGTCTGTCTGTCTGTTTGTACGAACCGATTTAACTGAAAAACGATTAAAGTTATTGAGTTGAAATTTACAGGGAATATACATATTAACCTCCCGATCAATCTTAGCCACATTTTAATGTGATCTCCCAAATGGTTATGTACAGAATGATTTAAATAGAACCTTCATTAAAAGTTTATGGTCTTCTAAATAAAGTAGATTTTTGAAAATTTTGTTATAGATGTTTTCAATTATGAAGATTTTAATTAAAATATTTTTAACTTTGTGTCATTTCCGGTTATACCGGAAGTTGACACCAAATTTGTTATTTGAAGTGTTTTTGAGAGCGAATTTTAATTCGCTGGAAATTGTTACTAATAATCTATGTGACAGTGACATTTCAGCTTTTTCAGTGAAACTTTATAAATTTATTCCTTAGACGCTTCACCATCTCAACATCGACAACATTTTTAGTCAAAATTATCACAATATTCTTTATGGGGGTTGATATATTCAAGACAAAAGTTGATGTATCAAAAATACTCCTTTAACAATAAATGGAAACAAAAAATTACCTAAGTTACAATAAAAATAATATTTAAAAATTTAAATGTTAACTTCAAAACTTTTTTACTAAAATTTTACTTTCGAAAAGAATAGTAGAAAAGAATAGTAGTAGTAATTCAATTACGGAGGAACTGAACATAATTTTAAAAAGTCCACCTGGGTTCTGGGATCCCGAAAAGGATCTAAAATTGAATTAATTTTAAAACTATCAATATGGGAATCAATGAAAAAATGTCAGAGTGTGAAACTTAGATTTATTAATGGTTACTTCCGAGTCGTTTGGCGAGCGGAGCGAAGCATTACATGTAATTAACGTTTTATTGAATTTTGAACTGTTTGGCGAGCGAAGCGAAGCACTTTAAAGAACTGATTGGAAACTAAATTTGTCCGATTTGTTTCGGAATAATTGATTTAAAGTAGCTTTACTCACAGTTAAGATAATTTTACACGCATGAAATTGGAGGGCATAGTCAAAGGAGGTCAAAAATAAATTAATGAATAGATGATTCATCACTTTTTGAAAATTAACCCTGTAAAGATTAAAATAGGGAATAAATGCAAAAAAATGGGGGAGAGGTCAAACTTTACATTTTCAAAGTTTTTAACGAATTATCTTTACTAAATTACGAAATTCACGCTTACGAAGCCGCGGGTGACAGCTAGTTCCCAATAATGTTATCACGTACCCTTAAGAAGTTTACCGCATGCCTCCGGGGGTACGCGTACCACAAACGAAAAAAATGAAAATTCGGCAGAAATATTTAATTAGTCACAATAGTAACAATAATCATGTCTTGAAATAGCCCCAAAAAAAAAGCTGGAATTAGGAGGATGAATGAATTTAATATTTAAAATTTCATAGGATGGAAATTAGCTTACTCTAAATTATAATTAAATTTTTAAGAGCTTTTTCATTGAGGATTTTCATTGTAAACTATTTTTAGCGAATTTCGAAAACTCGAAATTCAGCTATTACAGTAGGTGTCATGACGCAATCTGAGTCCGGGGCTATGGCAGAAATCTGTTTTGAGGTCCCTAGAATACGAAAATGATATTCACTAAAATTTATATATATATATATATATATATATATATTTATGTGTTCCCACGATAACTCTCGAACGAAACGTCTAACGCTTATGAAATTTTGTGTGCGGACTGGATTCTGAATTGGCTTGGCTAAGTTCGTTAGCCAGACACGTCGGATGCCCAGAAGTAGGTTTTCTGGCCATTTTTTATCATTCGATCCTATCATAAGGCAGTTCAATTTTTACATCGTTGAAAAGGAAAAAAAAAATTATGAAGAAAATATTCTTATAATTTTCTTTCTATTTTAAGTATTTTTCGAGAAAATGTAAATTTTCACTTTTATTCTTTCTTTGTTAGTCTAATAAGTAATTTATATTTATATCTCAGTTCTTTATTAAGTATAAAAATATTTCACTTTTTTATTAAAGAATTTTGTGAGAACAAGTGAAAACTATTCACATATATGCGATATAACACACATACATGTATAGAGTTTTGTTTCTCATTTATTGCATTATAATTAGCATGGTTCTATCCCATGTTAAAAAATGTAAATTAAACAGATTTTCTAAGCTAATGTAATGAAGAATTTTTTTTTTTTTTTATTGAATTTTTAAGTAAACAAGAAATTGAAGATTATGTTATGATATAATATTATTAAATATATGAAACAAAACAAAATGTGTACAATGTACATATGTATGTACGGAAAAATATTTTGAATCGATTTTGAAAATTTTTCCACTAATAATTAATAATGTTAAAAAATTAAACCATTTCAAATGGATTTAAGGTATTTTATGTGAGGTCAAGGTTTTCGGGACCTAAAAAGGCCAGAAATTAATTAACCAATCGATTTTAAAAATTTTTTCACAGTTAGTAAGTTAAAGTATTTGAATTAATTAATTAAATGATGTCCGCAAGAAGCTTACGGACTGCCATAAGTTATATGAGATCCTTAGAACCCTTTTCTTACTGTTAGAGTACTAGACTTGTATGAGTTTCGCCAGGATTTACTGATCCCATAATTGTAAAAAATAAACTAAACGACCAATTTTAAAAATTTCTTCACTGTTACAGAGCTAAACTATTTTAGATAGATTTAGAATACATTATGTAAGGTCCGCCAGGGTCCACAGGACCCAAAAGTGTCAAAAATAAACTAACTGACCGATTTTGAAAATTTTTTCACTGTTACAGAGCTAAACTATTTTAGATAAATATCGATTACGTTATGTAAGGTCCGCCTCGGTCCATAGGACCCAAAAGTGTCAAAAATAAACTGCCTGATCGATTTTGAAAATTTTTTCACTGTTACAGAGCTAAACTGTTTTAGATAAATATAGATTCCGTTATGTAAGGTCTGCCAGAGTCCATAGGATCCAGAAGTGTCAAAAATAAACTAACTGACCGATTTTGAAAATTTTTTCACTGTTACAGAGCTAAATTATTTTAGATAAATATAGATTACGTTATGTAAGGTCTGCCAGGGTCCATGGGATCCAAAAGTGTCAAAAATAAACTAACCGACCGATTTTGAAAATTTTTTCACTGTTACAGAGCTAAACTATTTTAGATAAATATAGATTACGTTATGTAAGGTCTGCCAGGGTCCATGGGTCCAAAAGTGTCAAAAATCAACTAACCGACCGATTTTGAAAATTTTTTCACTGTTGGGGAACTAACTATTTTAGATAGACATACATTACGTTATTTAGGGTCCGCCAGGGTCCATGGGACCCAAAAGTGGTAAAAATAAACTAACCGACCGATTTTGAAAATTTTTTCACTCTTACAGAACTAAACTATTTTAGATAAATATAGATTACGTTATGTAAAGTCTGCCAGGGTCCATCGGATCCAAAAGCGTCAAAAATAAACTAGCCGACCGATTTTGAAAATTTTTTCACTGTTGGGGAGCTAAGCTATTTTAGATACATATAGATTACGTTAGGTAAGGTCTGAAGTGTCAGTAGGACCTAAAAGTATCAAAAATAAAATAACTGACCGATTTTGAAACCTTTTTACTATTACCAAGGTAAAATATTTTAGATAGGTACAGGTTGTGTTATCTGAGATCCACAACTGTCCTGCGGATGCAAATGCGGCGTAGAATGCTACACAACGGGTTTTGAATATATATATATATATATATATATATATATATATATATATATATATATATATATATATATATATATATATATATTACATAAAGTCCACCTAGAATATACGGTCGAGCTGATTTTTTAATGAGGTCCACCGGGATCTTGCAGATCCGAAAACACCAGTAATAAGCTATCGAACCGATGCTAAAAAATTTCTCACTGCTAGAGAACTAAATTATTTTAGATGGATACAACTATGCTGCACAAAATTCGTTCGGGTTCTTGGGTCCCCAAAAATACCAAAACTAATTACCCAACCGATTTTAAAAATTCTTTTACTCTTAGAAAGCTAAACTATTTTAAATAGGTACAGGTCTTAGATGAGATCCGCCAGTGCCCAAGATTTGGAAATTCGCTATGTTATGCAGATGCTGCGACAGGGGTATTTTTTTTATACATTAATAGCAAATAACACATGTAATTATCTATGTTGCTGATTTCAATGAAACGCATAGTTAATAAAATTTTAAACTAATATACAAATTTAAATCGTATAAAGTACACATAATATATAGAAATAAATTTCGCTAAATGTGCGATAAGACTTTTTCAAATAAATTTTTCTCTAAACTTACACATTTATTTGTGATTTTATTGCAAATAAATTTTTGAATCAAAAATGCTTTTTTAATTACATAATAAATTTTGTTAAAGAATACGATTTTTTTTTAAGTATTTTAAAACTATGTAAATTTAAAATAAAGTATATTATGTACAAAAAGTGGCCCCCGTCCTAATTTCGCTCAGGTGTCTGTTTTGTTTTCATTTTAGTGTTTTATATGAATTCCTGCAACGGAATGCATTTAAGTAGGTTTATATTATTACCACGATTTCGCCTGCGTAAAGTAATCCTTATTAGAATTATTTTTAAAATAAATATCTCGAAATTATCTCTGTACGAAATAAGTTATTCATTGTGATTAACTTCGCTCGTCAAACGACTTCTAAGTAAAGTTGTCGTCGCAAGTAATTTCTGTTCCATTCTCGTTCACTCCAAAAATTAATTTTTCATTCCCACCCGCTCCCAATCCCGAGAAAAACTGTCAAATCCTACTCAATTTCACTCCTGTCCGATATATCAATTTTAATTTCGTTCTCGGTTTTTACTCTAAGTCGCGAAATGGAGTGACAATGAGCGATATTCTAAAGGTTGCTCATGCTCATGCTCATGCTCATGCTCATGCTCATGCTCATGCTCATACTCATACTCATACTCATACTCTACTTGCTCATACTTACTTTGCTTCATTTGCTTACAATAATTTTCGTATACCTTTTCCAAAAATTTTTGAGATGACTTTTCGAGAGGGTGTTATTAGTGACCATAAACTTTCAAGATGTTAAATTATTTTATTGCTTACAACAAATACCACCCTATGTTCACTCCAATTGTATTTAAATTTGTTACCTGTTTCACAAGCAACGGTTTCTTTTTGCATTCATACAGATAAGTAGGTAACATGCTGCGAACAATACTGCTGATTATTGCCGTACTTGAAAAGTCATCTCATTTAAATATTGAAAACCTATACTTACGTACATAAATTATATACCTACATTTTTTCAAAGTCTGCGTTGAAATGTATTCACAATTATTGTCAATAATTTTATGAAGGGTCATCTTTTCTTATATTTTTTACAACTTGGACTAGTGAAGGTACATATTTGTACAGATTAATTTCTTTTATTTAATAAAAACAGGTGAATTTTTAAGAAATTGTTCTAAATAGAAATTTATGATAATTGTTATTTTCTTATTTTTAATATGAATTTATATAAATATAAAATCCTTATAGAGAGTCTATGTCAGACTAAACTTTTTTAGTTAGTTAGACTAAAGTTATATAATATTATGATAATAATTATTCATTCAATCATTTGTTGAAAGGTCTATCATTATGTGTGTGGAAATATTTGGATAACTAGTAACTTTTCCTATAAATTAAAATATATCAAAGAACAGACAGATTTTTATTTTATCTGTATTAATTATTTTGAGTTTAAGAAATATTACCCTAATTTTACCCTAATTTTTAAAGTTTTATTTTACAAAAATAAAACTTTAAAAATTAGGGTAAAATTTCTTAAACTCAAAATAATTAATACAGATAAAATAAAAATCTGTCCGTTCTTTGATATATTTTAATTTATAGGAAAAGTTATAAGTTATCCAAATATTTCCACACACATAATGATAGACCTTATTATCAGAAAAATTAGACATTATTAGAAAATTATTGTAAGCAAATGAAGCAAAGTAAGTATGAGCAAGTAGAGTATGAGTATGAGTATGAGTATGAGTATGAGCATGAGCATGAGCATGAGCATGAGCATGAGTATGAGCATGAGCATGAGCATGAGCATGAGCATGAGCATGAGCAACCTTTAGAATATCGCTCATTATCTTCAATACCACCTCCGTCTGCTTCCAATTCCGGAAATTTTTTTTTAAATTTTTGGTTTGTTTTCAAAAAGTTAACCGGAAGTCAACTCGAATATTCATATTTCAATAGCATATCTATTTTTCATAATATTTTAAGATCCATTCAGCTATTTAGTTTGAATTCTTTTTGGGGCCCAAGGATCCTGGATAATAATTTTGACCTCAAGTTTTTTTTTTTTAATTCATATGTATTTAATTTTTTTTTTTTACTGTGTTTAAATCTTCAGATTATTACAGGTGGTTGGTACATGTCATACAGAAATACATATTTGACAATTAATACATTAAACAAATATAATATAAATTACATCACAAAACAAATTCAGTTTTTAAAATACAATTTACATACATACATGGCTATCAATATAATTTAGGTTGAGTGAATAAGCTATGAAATAGAAATAAAATTAAAATAGTGCAGACATAATTATTCGCATAGTGCAAAACTTCTTAATTTCAATGCATTTACTTAACGTATTTAATAACACTGCTGTAATGTTTACTGTATTAGCGCCGTTAATATGTTTCGCTATATATTGGTTTCTGATGGGATTTAAAATTGGGCATCTATACAAGAAATGTTCCATTGTTTCATTCTCTTTTAAATTGCAAACCATGCATTCAAATTTTGCATTCCATTTGTAGATTACTCCTCTCGTACAGATTCTAATGTGTTCTTTGTTCATAACGCGTAATTGACAAATAACCCTTTTTTTGTCGATAGCTATATTTAGTGACAAATAATCAGGAATCATTGAGAGATTGAAATATTTGTAAGTTAAATTATAGCTTGTTTCTAATATTCTATTTTCATCTCTTACGGCAATTTTATTCGCATAGCTTTCGGATATTAAATTTTTTAGTTCTTTGACTATTTGTGGATTTTGATTTTCTCACACATGATTAAATCCTAACTCATTCAGCATTTTTTTAATTTGAGTGACCCAATTTAGTTTGCCAATGTTATCCGGACTTTTATCTAACTCTAGGATTCGCAAATAGCTTATTTTTACCAGTTTTGTATTTGGAGTTGTAAGTAGTTTTATCCAGCAATTTAAAATTTGTTCTACTGCCTGTAAACCTAGGTGTAATCTTTGAGTTTCTGATCTTATCAGGTAAATATGTATTTAATTCGAAAAATGCTATACCAGTAAAATTGAATAATATTGAAATGATTATTTTTTAATTAAAGAAATTACTTAATGGTAAAGATATACCACACTTTTGATCATTACTTTTATGCGTCTGTAGAGTTCATTAAAAAGTTCAAAGTTTGCTTGTAATATTTAACATCAAGTATTTTGATGAATAGATATTAATTTTAACGACAAACTCATTACAATTGATTGATTTCAGCTAATAAAACCAGTGTGATACTTGTTTGACGTATACATATACACTCTTTGATCTGAAAATTAAATACTAATATGTATAAATTAATTAATTTTGTTATTACTATGTTATAATAACGACGCAAATAAGCAAATTAGGTGGGTTTGGATTAATTTTGCAGACAATTAAAATTTTTAAAATTATTATAATATTGAACTTCTCTAGCGAAAATTTCAAAAAGTAATATTGCTTCCGAGACTACTAAAGTAGCGGAAGCATTGTAATCACTTTTGTAAAATAAAAAATTTTTTCCCTCCAAAATAAAATTTTTTACTCACATTTTATGTTTTAGAGCTTCCTGAACAATTTTGGTTTGGTATCTGTCCGTCCGTCTGTTTGTCTGTTCGTCTGCGTGTCACCAGTTTGCACCAAGTGGTATAACTTCTGAACTCTTCAATTATTTTTTATCAAATTGTCAGAAATTATGCGGTCTGGTTCCTAGATGGTCCCCTACAAATTTCACTGTATTCGGAGTAATAGTATCCACGGCGCGACCATGAAATCCCATTAAATGACAATATCTTATTTACTACTAGTCTCATTTCGGTAAAATTTTTAACGTATTTTGGGGGTTAGTTTCTAAAATATTTTTACTATTATTTTATAATTTTGTCTTTAAGTATTTTGAGTTATAACAATTTTTTATGAACTTCAAGGCGAAAATATATTTTCACGGTATATATATATTTGGTAGAATGCTGTTTTAAAGTCTTTTACGAGTGCGAGGAAGCTGTGTGCCACACCCTATTGGCAGCGTATTTTTTACTTCGAATCATTTATCACAAATGTCTACTTTTCAATTTCCAAATATTAAATATTGGACCTAATTTCCAATATCAACTATACACAACTTTAATTAGGTACATATAAATTCTTGTTATTTAAAATTAACTGTCCCTATATGCTACCTGTACTATTTTATCTACGTGGATACCTATACCATTGTCAACGATTTTAATAATTTACAGAAATTTTCTAATCGAATTTCAGTTCGTTACCCTCTGTATATGTAGAAAGGGCGACCTTGGTTCTAAGTCAAGCACGATGATTTGCACGTTATAAATATATAATGTAAACGAATCTTTAGTTACCTTACGGGTGTGTGATCTAATTATAGTAACTTAAGATTTATCTTTATATTCATATTAAATATTTTACGAAAGAAAATAGGTTTCTAAAGGGGTAGGTAATGAAATGTGGGAATTAAGGAAAGTGTAATGTTTGAATAAGGGTGTAGGTATATTTGTATTTGTGTTTAAAAATTATAGCCCTGCGTTTAATATGTACATACTGTGAAAGATTAAGTTAAGAATTAGGGACTCTTTTACAAGCGATGTGCTATAAAAAAGCACTTTTTTGGATTTTTTTTTTCTTTGAGAAATTGTTTTTTGTAATGAAAAAAAAAGGTTTCGTACATTAAAGTACATATAACTAAGTGTATTTTAATTGTTTTTTCTCGTTGTCTGGCCTGCCATCTGCTCTTGTAGGCCTGTCGAATGTCACATGTAAATCTTGTAATTGAAAACGGCGCCAACGATTGAAAAAAAAACTATAATGCATTTTCTTTATTATGGTGTTTTCTGTAAGACTGTCTAGAATCAGCCCAGCAGACGTCAAAGTTTTTTTTGGCGTCATTTTAAATAAGAAGTAAGAAAAATTGCTCCTTCCTTTATCTTTCAGGCGTTCTAAAAGATCGAATTTTTTATGCTATAGGGTCTGATTCTAGATAGTCTTATAATAAACACCATAATAAAGAGAATACATCCACAAAAAGTGGTATTTTTGCGAAGTAAAATATTTGTTTATTATTTAAGAATACATCCAATTTTAGTCCAATCGGACTTATAGTTTTCTTTGAATCATTGGCACCGTTTTTTTAGGCCTGTGACCTTCATTTTTAATAGTTAATCACTTGTAAAAGATCCTTTAAGTCATACCCTATAAAATACAGTTATCTAGCAAAAAAAATATTTTCACTCGGGCCACTTACCAGTGACTTTAGGTCCAAATTCCGGATGCGGGCCCCAGGGCTACAACGCCAGCTGCCCTTCCCCTCTAGGCTATAAATCAAAAAACATTTCTAGGGGCCTAGAAATTGTTAAATTAGTTTTCGATTTTTTGTTTAAATGTCCAAAACATTTCTAAACTACTTTTTCTGTCAATGCTGTAACTGATCATACTAGCTTAACCATACCTTAAAATAGTTGTGACAATAATATATTTGAATAAACTGAAAGGAGACTAGACCACTTTTGATTGTTAAAGTTTTTGATAGGGATATAAACAAATAATTAAATAAAATAAAATATGTCCTTTTTATAAATTAATTTTAAGTGCTAAAACGATTGTTGAAGAAGTATCGTATTCAGAAATAAATTACAGACTTTTAGCACTTAACTTGCAGGCTCGTATTCGAATTTATCTACTGATGGTTCAGTAAAACATTATGAAAATAATTTTTCTTATTTTGTGTTATAATTTAATTTGGCTTTACAGTATAATTAAAATTACTCACATGAACCCATTTTCCAACATATGAAGATTAATTCACTCATCACTACTATGTATGTACTATATACAAATTATGTGTCGAAATATAGAGTGTCCTCGAAAGAGTATATCGAAATAATTCTATAGTAAACACTGAGAGAATACAAATAATAGTTAATAAAAGAAACAAGTTACATGTACATCAAGGTATTTAATACTGATATCAAAAAAAAAAATTAATCTAGCAATTATCAAAATTTTATATAGAAATTCCTAATTTTGATGAAAATGAATAAGAGAGCGACTTCGGATGCCTAATTTTGATAAAAATGAATAAGTGAACGACTTCGAAAATCAATAGTTCACTTCAATTTTCGCCATTCTATCATATTATATTTACGGTTTCTACGGTACCTACTGAAAAATTTTAGTGAACCTTATGACGTCAAATTAAAAACTTTCCTAAAATAAATCTATATGGAAATATCTGAATTACGACTGTCGGTTAAACTGAGGTAATATTGAAGACGAAATTCCTTTTAAAAATTTAATTGATTCGAATAACTCTCGAACAAAGTATTCAATTTTTATGAAATTTGGTGAAAACATTGAAAGTCCCAAACCCCTGGATGAGTTCGTCAGCCAGATACGTCGGATGCCAGGAACATGATTTTTGTTCTTGCAAAAAATTAGTTTTTTGCCAAAATTTCCACTTATTCAAAAATTTTTGCGAAATTTTTTTACACCATTTAAAAGAGGAGAAAAAATTACATAAAAAAGGTCTTTAAACTATTTTTCTATGTCAACTAGTTTCCGAGAAAAACTAGTTTTTATAAACGGAAATTCGCTATGTTATGGAGGATGCTGCGACAGGGGTGTTTAGTGTTTCGTACCAAAATTGACAAAGGAAATGCTTATAAAGTTACTTCTTGTCCGTCCGTCCGTTTGTCAGGCATTATTCCCAGGGATCTTATAGGTATTTTTGGTGAAAATGGAAAGAACCACTTCGAAAACATATAAACTTTTCACATTTCGTCATTCTTTCATTATATTTTCGGTATTTCAGATATTGAAAAATTTCAGTGAACTTGATAACGTCATCGAGTAAAAAATTTCGTTTTTCTCCAATTAAGGTCTACGGAAGGGTCTTGCATCGAAGTCTCTTATTTTCTAAGAGGTCCTATTTTCACACAAAAACTACAAAAATCAGCTTCTAGTGACATTATTAAACATGTTTTATCGCTCTCAAATGGTAAAAATTCTAAATTGTAATTCTCTATCTTTCCTCTCAATTCTCAAAAGATTTTATTTGAAATTAAATTTTTGCAGGATTGACAGAAAAAATAGTTTAGAAATGTTTATGAAATTTTTTTCAAAAAAATCGAAAATTATATAACATTTTCTTTTCGCACCCGAGAGCTTAGAAATATTCATGTGATTTATTATTAGGTGTGCGACTAAGTTCTACCCGGTTTCAAAAGATGGCGTTATCTCGCAGCCGGTTATAGGTTTCATGCGCATATTTACATACACAACTGTTTTTACTCTGTAAATTTATCATGCTCTTAATATATTAATCTTCAATATGTTCATATCCGCCATTGTCTTCTATACGAATTTCATCAAGGAAAAAGTGCTGCTGAAGCTCAAAGAATAATCTGTGCAACTTATGGTGACAGTACTATTGATATCAGTACGTGTCGAAGATGGTTTCGGAAATTTCCAAATAGAGATTTAAATTTAAATGATAAACTACGCTCTGGAGCCTCCAACAATCAGTGATGAGGAATTGCAAGAATTACTGGACCAAGATTCTGCGCAAACACAAGAATTTGCGGAAAAGTTAAGCGTCACTCAACAAACTGTTTACATGCTTTTTTTGCAAAAAAAAACAGGTAGAACTTAGTTGTACACCTAATAAAAAAATATATAAGCAAAATTATTTGTTCTTTTTTTCCTTGCCCGCTCACTTTGAATCACGCTTTAACATACAAAATATTCTGTACTAAACGCTTACCAAAGTTTATGGTTATACACCTATAATTGTTTATATTATTAACATATGTATAGACACTCGAAACTTCGTTTCGTTAACACCCTGTATAGAAGTTTGTCCAAGAGTTATGATTATTAATAAATAAAGTCAACATATCTGAACATACATAACTTTGTGCCGCTATTTTCTGTATTTTCAACACAAAGATTATTGTTAATTACACATAATTTATTTAAATAGAAAACTTGTTATGTTATTCAAGAATAATACATATTATAAATACTTACTTAATACTGGTGTTCACTGGTCTGGTTATTATATTGTGTACAGCTATGTATTAGCTTTTCTTCTCTATGGTAAGTATATCATAGAAAGTATACATACATTTTGTCTAACAAAGCTCACTCACATACACAGCACACTATGATGTTATAATTGAATCAATTCTGTTCTTGTATGAATTTCAAATTCCAAGTGTAATACCAAATTAAATAATCGAGATGGAAAAACAAGCTCGGTCAAGTGCGAGTCTAACTCGCACACATTATACGTAAGGGAGGGTAACCCAAAGTGGGTAAGGTAAGACTGAAAACCCGAAAAAGTGACTTGTAGCCTATAAGACCCGATCCGCACTATCGTTACGCTCCAGATTCAATAAAATATTCTTACACAGAAACAATGTATGAATTCACATCATCGCTTCGATACCGCTTCGATACCGCTCCGATATCAGTCGCGGTACGCTCTCGCTTCAGTACCGCTCCAATATCAATACCACTTGAATAATAATTTATTGGAGCGGTATCGGAGCGATATCAGACCTATAGCGATAATGTGAACACTTTTTTGATTCCACTCCCCTACGTTTGTATTCAGTTGTCATGAAAATATATTTGTATCGAACTGAGACCAAACTAGGAGCGTACCGAGAGCGGCATTATAATGTGAATGGATAATAACGAATAGGTACCAGCATGGTATCAGTACTGTAATGTGAACACAACAAGATTATATTGGAGCGAGACCGGAGCGGGAGCATACCGATATCGGCACTATAAGTGTGGATCGGGCCTAAATAAGTAGCTAGTTTTTATAGTATTATATTATAAATGATATATATAAACTCTATATAACCCTACAAATTAAGGAAATTGGAGAAAGTAAAAATTAACAACTTTTTTTTCAATTTCTTTGAAAACTATAATTGTTTGAAAGTTAATTTTATTTATCTGTTGGTTTTTTCTTAAATTTGTTGGCTTGTAAACTTCAAAGGGGAAAATTTCACACATCTGGACTAATGCGACTTAAAATTACGAGAAATTAGTTTCGAAATGTACACTTTCCTGTGATGTCCCACCTAATTTGTTTTTTTTTTTTTACTTTTAAACTTCGATCTCTTAAAAAAACTTTTTCGAATATAAATAGAAACATTTCTGATTTTTTTTCATCTCGAAAAAATACGGACAAACGACTTCAACTAGTGTTCAAATACTTCGATATCAATTAATAATAGTTAACTACTGAGAAAGTCAAAGTCTCACCATAAGAGTTTAATTTTTTACTTTCTGGCTACAGAACCCTAAAAAAATTTATTTCCAACTTATTCGAAGTTTCATCACTCTAAAAAATTGTCACTTTTTATAACCTCACTTGTAGGGTATTTCTCTTCTTTCTGATTTTGCTATCTGATTTGGTTTACTATTGTTGGGTAATCGGTCGTTTCTGGAAAAAAATTAAGATACCAAAAATCTTCAAGATTTAGGCCCCAATCTGTCAGAGATCCGTTTGGTAACCACTAAATCATGTGGTTATTATGGTTTTTGGTAGTATTAGCTTCTTTATAATTAACTTAGACTATTCTTAGGAATTTACGAACACTTAATAATTTTCGACAATTTAGTGTATAATATACATACCCACCCAACAAGTTTGTATTTAGGTAGATTTGGGAAATTAATTCTATCAACCGCTCCAAACACTGTTTACAAACTAAAAGTATTTTCTTACTTCTTCTTTTAAACTAAATATCCAACACATTTTATTTCCTTTCATAATATTTCCCCCTAAGAGTATAATATAATCCCCTAATCCTCTAGATGTATTTAAAAAATTCGTCAGAAAATTACATTGTCGAATCGTTTTTGTATATTCTATCGACTTATGTGCATTCACAACATTTACATTTTAAAATGTTGCCAAGTTCGTTGGAAAACTTTAAAACTAATTTTTAGAGCTTCATTTCACAACATTTTGAAAAACAAGATAACTTACTATAAGACAGCATGCAAGTGTTGCAAGTTAAATTCTTTGTATAACTCTATTTGTTTTATATATTTCTTTAAAGTTATGCACAAACTTACCGGAGTATCATTTTTGGCATACATTTTCTAAACTAGAAAATATAAGGAGGTACAGTTCGGCATCTTTAAATCTGAACCACAATACTTGCTGTCATTAGAATATTTTTCTCTTATTAATGGGACAAAATTTTAAATTGGACTAAAACACATGAACTAAGTTGGCGGCTGATTTTTTGACAGTGAAAATTCCTAATCATTCCTACACTGAGAAAAAAATACAGTAATTTTTACTGAAATTTCTGGTAAAAAATTACTGAGCTCTCTGGTAATGCGGACATAAGTGACAGGCTAAGTAAAAACTACGATAATTTATAGTAAAAATTTAAATTACGCTACAGCTCAGTAAAAATTACCGTATTATTTATAAATAAGGTTTTTTTTTATTTATTAATAAATAATTGAATTAAAATAGTTTAAAAGGATATTGATAGAAGGGTAAGCATTAAAATCAAATTATTAATACAGAAAAAATTTTTTGTGGTTTTTTATTACTTGTGGAAAAAAATATATAAATTCTTTATTTGAAATGTTACATGATAAAAATTTTTAACAATAAGCACATTATAATAATTTGTATAAAAACATATTTCAATTAACATATCAAATACTTAAATAATAATTTATTATAAAAAAAAAAAAAACATTTTATAAACATCCAATCACTATCATTGCTATTGGCCAACTGACGAACCAACGGTTGCCACGGTTGCTGCGTCTGTAAGTCGTGTATTGTCTAACACGCATGCTCTCTGGGCCTCAAGGTTGTGTGGTGGTTGCGTGCTTGTTTTGTTTATTCTGTTCTATGCGTTCTATATAATACTTGGTATGCAGTGGTGCTGAAATACACACCGACTCAGTAAAAATTATTCTATGTCCAGTATAATTTTACAAAAAATTAAGTAATAATAATAATGCGTTTAACGTCCGTTTTTGAGACTATTTAAGTAGGTATGGGGGCACCTGGCGATGGGAATTTTCTATGCAAATGAGCTAATTAATTATTCAAATTTTTGGTAATTGGCCCGGGCCAAATTTTGGGGGTTTTTGACCTTTAATTTTGGTTTTAGTGGTTTTTCAATTTTTGGCGATTGGCCCGTGGACCTTGGAGTCATTGACCTTTATTTTGCCAATTTTTACAATTGGCCCTATGGACCCTAATTTTGGTATTTTTTGACTTTGTAATTTTGGTGGTTATTCAAATTTTTGAAAATGACCCACCCACGCCTAAATTTTGATGATTACATCATCATCATTTTGGTGATATATGGTCCGATAATGTTTGAATTTTCAAGGTGTTGTGTACATTGCCTATATTTTTCAGTAATGGTGTTCAGATTAAATAAAATGCTGTCGGTTGATGGACTCGATCTCGGGTCTTTTTGCTTACGACGCGGTGATGTTAACCGTTGCTCTACGGCATGTGTTAACAATGTATGCACTAAATGTGGTAGGTATTCTACACACGAGCGCCTGATAGTTGGTTGATCATGTGATATGTGAGTGTGCTGATAGAAAATTTTTTCAGCTAATTATAAATTCATATATGCATAAACGATTAATGTTATTTTCTTACTTCTAAGAAAAATTTCCATGGTCATATAAAGAGAAAAATTGTTCGATTGCATCATTTTACCTTGGTTATGTAGGCTAGGTGTAACTCGACCACATGATTTTCTAGAACAATTACTGGAAAATTCTTGTTTTGTGATCACATGTCTAAATAACGTGACTTTTCTCTATATAAACTCTTCATTACTCACAAATTTTATAGTTATCTACAAAACTCATCAGTTGTTCTTATCAATTTAATTGTTGTGAAAAATTTAATTGTTGCTGTTTAATTGTTGTAAAAAATTTAATTGTTGCTGTGAAAAATGGAATTCAATACTTACGAAGCTGCTGTTGCTGCTGCTACTGCTGCTGCTGCTCTCCCTCAGCAAGATCGTGGCGTTACTATGGAATTGTTGAGGCAATTGAATGAAACCGGGAAGGTGAAACCGTGGATAAAATTGGGTGATATGGTTATTAACAAGCTCTATAAAATTGTCGGAATTAGGCAATTACAGTCAAAATTTGATCCGACGAAAATGAAAACTGTTCTGGAGTTGGAAAATGGATATGTATCACTACCAATGAGATTCGACAATATGGAGACCCAAAAATTTGAATGGTTGAAAAACTCACCCAACATGGCTGTTGTCAACACCGGCGTTGTAGGAAAAACCTTCTCGATAGAATTCAGGGAAATTAACTTAATGGAATATTACAATTCTGCACACTATGATCCTTCTTGTAGCGTCTAAATGAAGTGGAATTGTTAACGAAACCAATGGAATGATTCTATCAAAGGGATTCAACAAAAATGGATATACAAATCTCCACAAAACTTAATAGAATAATATAATTATGTATGTTGATCATAATTAAAAATTGTTTGTTATTTTATATTGTTTGTTAATAAATATTTTGAAAAATATATATTTTTTTTATTTGTTTATGTATACCCCTATTCCCCAAAAATAAAAACACACTTATTTTTTTTTTTTAAATTATTTTTATTAAAATTATAACAGATGTACATAGATGTAACATTTTTCAATGCATAATATTCAGTTACATATTATAACAATAGTGTTTGTATGTAGATATAACGTTTTGTAATGCACAATGTCCAGATAAATGACTTCCACACCGAGGGCTGTTGTAAGTTGTCACTATGGTCTGTAGCTTTGGACAGTTTAGCACTTCTTCTTCAAGATTGATGATGCACATTGATGGTAGTAGTTGCTTAAGACATTTAACTTTCTCTCCACCCTTGACATAGATGATTCTAGTTGAATGCAAAGAATCCAATAAAATATATTGCAACTGATCGTAGTCGATGTGACCATCCATCCAGGAAAATCCGTGATGGTGTTTTCGTAACCATCGAGCGGTTTGCTGATCTTTTACACTCAAATAACAGAACGAAAATGGTGGTTTAAAAGTATAATGTTGTAGTACGTAGTCGTCATTGTAATAATTTTTACCAGAATCAAACTTCAGTATAGCCAGTTCTTTTATATAATAAGTTGCTTTCGTTGTGTTTTGAAAGCTTTGGAAATCAACAATCGCTACGTCGGTCATTGTAGTGATGCTGCTGCTGCTGATGCAAGGTCTGAAGTAAGAATGATTGGCTTTGAAGTCGACTATGGCTTTTATATATATTTTGAGACGATGTTCGTCAATGGATTGTATTGGACTATACGATCATGTAACAATAAACAAAATGCCGATGTATTTTCTGGTATTTCCTTTGACGTTTTAAATTCAATTCGTATATCCACCGATCCACTTTTCAGAAATTCGTTTTGATGGGAACAATCGATAAACATGATGGGGGCCATATTTTTATATTCCTTTCGATTTAACAGTGGTTCATTCGTCGTTTTTTTCGAATCATTGTATACTTCTTGAAATTTTGAATACATGTGATATGCTAGCGCGTATTTATCATTTGCAAAATCTAAATTCAGATCTATGTATGGATATTTTTCTGAATTCAAATACACCTTCACATCAAAGAGGTCGCAATGATCAAAAATGCTAGCGTTTTTCTCTTTTTTATTACGTCGATCTGTTTGTAACGCGAATATAATATAACGCGGTTTTTCCAGCTGAGTCGTTGTTTTCACAGTCCAAATGTTGTGTTTCGTTGTTGGAATCGCTGGTTGTATGTGCATATCCCAAGTGCGAAAGGCGATTGGTATATTTTGACCATTTTCCACAATTTCTAGTAACTTTAATTTCGACTCATCAGAAACAGTTACGTGCGGAACCATCCATTGGATTTTGTGTATATGGAAAGTGACGTCATCCGTTGTTGAAACAATTGCGTCAAGATCCGTTCGTGCGCGAATCATAATCAGTTGATGTTTTGCATTAATAATAACTTTTTTATAATGGTTAGCGAAACCAAACACTCGATTCAACGGTAGACAAAAGTTAAAGTAACCTTTGTCGGATACTTTGACTTTTTCATCTGGACCACACCATCCCGCGTTTTGTAATTGTTGACCTTGATTTTTATTTAATGATAGATAATTCAGCAGTGTAGTTGTTGGACCAACGTATTTACATTGATCAATCTCCACATCGTTTAGTTCATATCGCATTTCTTCAAACAGGTAGGCCATTGAGTTATTGCTTAACTCAGCTGTAGCCGAAACCGTTCCATCACTTTTCAACAGCTGTCCTTCTATGTATAGATAACTTTTGTGTGGTAATAAAGTTAAATTTTGATTCTGTATACAAATTTTAATTTCGTCGTTGTTACCAAAAGTATTCAAAAACGGTGAATACGCATGCTCTTCTAGTTTCGAAATGCTTTCATCAAAATTAACAGCTGTGTTAATGTTCAAAATATTATTCATTTTTCCTCTTCTTGTTCTTCTTCTTCTTCTTTTTCAAAATCAAGCCCAACTGTTGTAGATAATTTGCGTTTGCTAACGTTAATGGTCTCTTTCTTGTCAACGATCTGCTCAGATTGGTGGTAAGTTGTAAACTGTTTGATTGTACGGGTTTCTCTTCGTTAAATACCAACATTTCTTATGCTGGTTTTAAGTGTAATTTAACCGTTACCGTTTCGCCTCGAAAATTAATCAAATCACCGTCCTGATCCACAATACGTAGCACTAGAGATGTTATCCGTTGCGCGCTCACGGGCATATAGATGATTGTACTCGGCGACTCACTTATTTTATACCCAGCTTCAACTTGTATGGAAAATGAATATATATTATGCGCTTGTATGTTGTTCAGGTAGCTGTTTGTTGTAATATTCGTCTCAATTTGTATCAGATTGACTTTCATAATGTTTGTTGGCTTATCCGAATTATGATAGTGATACTTCTCCAATTTTCGTTTATTAAAACCTAACAACGATCCAATACTTCGTTCTTTATCGAAATGCATTGTCTCCGTACATTTTATTGAACTTTTCAATGTGTTGTTATTCGCGCGCAGTAAAAGTTGAGCATTAGCACTTGCCTTACCACTTCTTGTTAACATATCATCTATATAAGCTTCCAAATCTTCTAAGTCATAATTACCAACAGGTATCTCGATGATGTGTGGATTTTCATCGTTATCACCAAAATGAAACAAATTATTTGTTTCATCTACATTTGGTACAGAATTATACGTCTCGAAATTTACCAGTCCGCAAACGTAATCACCAGGTAATTCGATAGGTGGAAAATAATCTGCAGTTAATACTGATGAGTCTCCACTTAAAGTTAATGTGAACGACATGATGTTTAAGATACAAATAAAACTAGGTTATACATTACAATCATATTTATTTATGCAAAATTGTTTTTGTTACATAAAAATTCCAAACAAAGATGTCCACACTTAAACTCATTATAATTTTGATAAACATTATAGTTATATTTTATTTTGGTTCCACGAAGATATTTCACAACTTCAGTAGGTGGTGGTAAATTTCCATAACTATCAAAATATTCCACATTCTTGCCGTTTTTTGCGTATGCTACCCAATGACTTCCGGGTCCAAATGAACTATCTAAATTAACAACACCACACTCATTTCTCCATGGTCGCTTTGGCAATTCATCTCTCATAAATACACCACGGAAATTTGGTAAATGTGTGTTTCCAAACCGATAGATGTCGCGATCAGTTAACGGTCTATTGGGTAGCTTTCTTAGTGGTTTTTTGATTCGATAAAAAGTCCCCATCCTCTTCTGTACGGTTTCAAATAAAGTCCAGTACCAGATTTTGATCCAAGAGCGATCGCTTCCATCATCTTGTTATGTCTTTGATTTTCATCTAACTGTTTCTGTGCTGTTTTGTAAGTATTAATTGCTTTCGCAACACCAGCAGCGCCACCAGCAAGCGATCCAACAGCGGACAAACCTGCAAAAAGTGGAACTAGAAACGGTAAAATTCCACCAGTTTTTGGAAGTGGAATAATCCTAGGTGATGTAAACTGATTCTTGTTTTTCTTGAAAATATTTTTAGCGGCTTTCAGTGCAATTTTGATTGAATCTTTAATAGTTTTCGGCTTGTTTTTCTTCAGTATACTTCTTATGTTACGAATTCCCGCACCAAATATTATTTTCTTTCCTTTTCTATTTATTTTTTTCTTTTTCGAATGACCCATTCCCAATTTTACTTTAGATTTCATCGCGTTTGTTACAGCCCAAGCAGCTGCTCGTTCACCAAAATTTGCGTCTGATGATTTGACTCGTTCCCACGCTCTATTAGCCAAAATTAAATCGGCTTTATGTCGATCTTTTATGTCTTTAAATTGTGAATAGGCAATATCGTGTTCTTTGCACGCAGCGTCCAATTTGTTGATACCTGGATCACCACGCAACAACCGTTCTCGTAGTTTAGTTCCAGGTCCACAATACTGGTAGCCAGGTAAATGTAGTTCAAATGGTAGCTTATTTATTGCAGAATTTATTAGACCGCGACCAGTTGTTTTCACACCGCTTGTCCTTTTACAACTGACGGCTCGTTGTTTTCGCACAGACATTTTAAGTAAAACTGAGATTAGAAAATGAATGTTAAGCTATATATAGACAATATAAATATATTTGAAATCTAACTTAACTGATTAGTATGAAAAATAACTTAATTCAATTAACACCAACGATGTCTTCTTCCTCTTCATTCGTTAAACAGCAAGAAAAATTACCGGTAAACAATTTTGAATTTTCATCGGACGATAGTAACAACAACTTTAAGAAAAACGGTCCGTTATTACCAAAGAATATTAGAGCAATTATTTGTGGCCCAAGTGGATGTGGTAAGACGTCGTTACTTATTTCACTCATACAACACCCCAATGGATTGACATTTGAAAACATATACATCTACTCCAAATCACTACAACAACCGAAATATAAATATCTAAAACAAATCACCGAAGCTGTTAAAGATTTGGATTATTTTACATTCTCCAATAATGATGACGTCATACCACCAAGCGATGCTTTACCATATTCGTTGATAATATTTGATGATGTATCTGCGCGGGAAAAGAAAGCCGTAATAGAAGAATATTTTTGCCACTCCCGGCACTACAACGATGATTGTTTTTACTTAACACAAACGTATACAGCAGCGCCGAAGCATCATGTGCGGGATAATACTAATTTTATTGCCGTCTTCAAACAAGATGACCTTAATCTCAGACATATTTTCGACGACCATGTCAATTCCGACATGTCATTTGTACAATTCAAAGAATTGTGTCAAGAATGTTGGCGCGATAGATATGGATTCTTAACTATCTGTAAAGAAGATGATATTCACAACGGAAGATACCGAAACAAATTTGACAGCTTCTGGAAAGGGTCAAAATTACAATAAAAACAGCTCTGATCTGGTTTGTTAAACTGAACAGGGCTGTTTAACTTAACAGGTCTGTTTTAAATAACTGCTCTGTTTAACTGGGTTAAAATTACGATGAAAACAGCTTTTAACCAGTTTTTAAACCAAACAGGTCTGTTTAGCTCATCAGATCCGATTAATTCAGTAGAGCTGTTTAGCTGTTTTATAAATATAGTGGATAGTAAAATACGCTCTCAGTTTTTGACAAGCTGTTGCATAGGACAGTCACTAAAATGGATAAAAAAGAGAGTATAAAAGAGAAAATTGTTAAGAAAAATATTATAAAAGCAACAAATAATATACGAAAAAAATTCAATGCCTTACGATCTGGGAAGATTGAATCGAATATGCTGTTGCAGAGTACACTAGAACCAGTAACCACACCTCTTAAAGAAATAGTAACAAAGTTAAGCGATGAGAAGAAACAACCATTCAAAGTGGAAACAAAAGAAGAGCAGACACAAATAATGGGCCCGTTTACGCCTAAAAATAAATCACGAGCTGAAAACTATTTTTTACCAACAAAGCAGGAAGAAGAACACCAAGATATCTTAACACAGGATTTTCCGGAAGAAGCTTTTCAATCGTATTCAGAAGATGTTTTTGAATCGTACCCAAAAGTACGGCAACGACAACAACAAAATGTACTTGTAACGCCAAAATTAGCCAAATCAGCACAGAGTACTGCTCGTGCCTTGAGGATAACACCTAAAGACAAAGAATATTTGTTTAATGCTTTTGAACCATTACCAAGAAAATATATAGAGATATATATTGAGCAGAATGACAAAATAGATTCGGGTTTTGGACCGTACAGAAAAGGTGAACAATTGATGTTGGGGAATTTACCGTTTGAAATAGACGGCAATGATATTGTGATTGGTGATATTAGGTATATGGGGACACCTGGTTTATACGAGTTAATTTTCATGAAGGAACCGACAAAAGGACTATATACAGAAGCAGATCTAAATCAATATAAATTAATTTTGAAACAAACGAATGCTCACAGACGATATTATGATCCAAACGAGCAAATTCAAGGTAATAAAAGTGATAAATACCAAAACATTGTTAGTCGATTGTTTCCAATTAGTTCCACTAAAAAAGCAATACCCAGAAGAATATATGACACAAGAAGTCGTGTTGGAAGTGCTCCAAATTTCAGTAGCGTCGGTGGTACTCCAAAATCTGGACATGGTTTGATGCAGTTGAACAATTTGAAAAAGGACTTTATATACTGGGACAACCCGAATGAACTAGTCAGTAGACTACGGCTTCTAGTGGCATCAAAACAAGCTGGGCACTCTGCACACAATAACGAAATAGTTTCTATCATCGAAGAACTGAGAGAGGCAGATATTATTGAGTAATTATGGATAAATTTGGCCGTACACGTAACAGAAAGATAACTGTAGATAAATACGGTCGAGTGCATGACAAAAGTATTAAAAAGGAACTTCTTAAACAAATTGGATTGAAGTTGACACGCATGGGAAACTATGATATTGGGCACAGACAACTGACAAATGTAAGGGATCCGGCCGATGATCAAGATGTGGTAAATTTAAAATTTTTAAAAAGGTTTGTAGAAGAACAGTTCGCTGCAGCAACAAAAAAGCTACCCGATTTATTTATAACTCAAACGCAAGAAGCAATAAATGTATTAGATCAACGACTGTCGAAGGTGGAACGAGGATTTGGCGAAATCTTAAAGTTTTATGAAGAGATTAATCAACAACTTATTAAACTAATCAATATAAAAAGTAAAAATGAGCAAATGGCAAGTGGTACGTGAAATACACAAACCAGCGCGAAAGAATTTTCCAAGGAGACATGTAATTGTGAAAGGAATTGATGATCTTTGGCAATGTGATTTAATTGAAATGGGCACTTATGCTTCGGTGAACAAAAAATACGCTTTCCTGTTAAGTATAATTGACGTATTTTCTAAGTATGCTTGGTGTGTTCCTGTTAAAAATAAAACTGGAAAAGAGGTGACAGCCGCATTTGAATCGGTTCTTAAGCAAGGACGTGTCCCCCGAAACTTGCATTCTGACGATGGCTCAGAATTTAAAAATCAGCTGTTTAAAACACTCATGAACAAGTACAACATCAACCACTATTCGACATTTTCCACGAAAAAAGCATCAGTAGTGGAGAGATTTAACAGAACGCTAAAAACTGAAATGTGGAAGATGTTTAGTCACAACGGATCGTATCGCTGGATTGATATGTTGAGCAAATTGGTAGATGACTACAATTCACGTAAGCATAGAACAATCAAAATGCGACCACGTGATGTAACACCAAGTAAGGAGGATAAACTGCTTTCAACCGTTTACAATTATGTAAAAATTGCAAATAAATCAAAATATAAAGTCGGCGATATTGTTCGTATTAGCAAGTATAAATCCCAATTTGACAAAGGATATCTACCATCGTGGTCAACTGAACTTTTTAAAATAATTAAGGTACAATTAACTAACCCGGTTACATACCTATTGGAGGATTATCAAGGTAATCCAATACAGGGTGGTTTCTATAACGAAGAACTCCAGAAAGTGAAGTATCCGGATGTGTATTTAGTGGAAAAGGTGTTAAAAAAGACTAAGGACAAGGCATACGTGAAATGGCTTGGATTTTCGGACGCGGCGAACACATGGATAAATTTGAAAGATATAATATAGATATGACGAAAATACAATCGCATCAAATATGTTTCAACTCCGAAGAGTGGCTAAGAAGAAAAAGAGGAGAAGCACTTGTTTAAATGTTTATAAAAATAATGTTACAAAAAATTTTTATATAAAACAATTTTATTATTTTAAATATATAAATACATTTTTACTCAATTTGTATTTGGTTAGTAATAAAAATTATTTAAATGGTAATAATGTTTGTTGTTATTTCTATTACCTTTTTTAAAAATAAAATATTTGTAAAAACTTGCAAACTCGTGTTAAGAGAGTTTATACTGTACTATGTATGAGAATTAAATTTTTATTAAATAGTATTTAAAAGAATTTTAATGTATACATATTTTGCATTTATTGTAGTACAAGTTCAGTCAATCAACAAAAACCGGTAATTTTATATATGTACATACAAAAATTCATAAATATTAATAGTTCAGTAGGTGCTAAACATAAAATACAACTTATATAATTAGGTAATTATGTATTACAGATATTCACTAATGTATTACAAAATTAGTCTCTTTTTTGTTTTTTATATCCGTAAGGCACCGAATCAAAATTTTCTATTCGTCGACGTTTATTAAAAGTTGGTTTAAACGTTTTCGTCTCTGTTTTCGTTATAATAGCATGATCTTCGGTACGCCTAATATTTCTTGAAACTATTGTAACCGGGGGTGCGTCTTGGAGAATCATCTGTTTCAGCATATCGAAATTGGCCAATTTACCGGACTGATAATTCAACGTAATTCCTTTAATCTTACATATGGGTGGTTTAACTTTGTTTTCTTTCGTTGAATAAACTGTGTAACCGTACATTTTAGGGCCACCGGAAACAAATTCTGTTATGTAACTACCAATTCCAAACGAACAAAGTTCATCTGTCATTTGCCCTAAAAATGACCCTGTAACCACATCAAATTCCCCCTCTCTTGATATGTAAATTACAGAATCGGTATCGAAATACAAAGCCCGGTCCTGCAATTTTTCGAGGTAGCTATACAATTTAAGACGGGCTTGTGTTGTTACATAGGCAGCAATAACGCAATTTACAGTAGAAAGTAAATCAGCTGCCTCGTCTTTACGCTCCCAATTAGCGATAATTACGTCTTCATTTACTTCCTGTATATAATTAACATCGATGCTCGGGTTGGTGAGTAAATCGTACAAGTCCTTGGGCTCTTGAATAATGCTTGTTTTTGGCTGATTTTCTCGTTGTCCAAATTTTCCCCAAAAACTATTCAGCATCAGTTTGGCGAGTGATCGTAGACCGGGATTCTTCGAAATTTTAGTTGGTTCTAATCGGACCCCTTCGTTTTCAAAGTATTCCTCTACATATCGAGCTCGTTCTTCTTCTGTAGTACAATTTACTGGCCATCCGGATGCTTCTTGTTTCATTTTTAAGAATTTATTCATAAACTGAGCAAATAAACCGCCTGTTTCTGTTTCTTTATTATACTGTGTAACATCATACTGCCAAATTTCATAAATTTCGATCAGTTGATAACCGAATTCGATGGCTTTCTGAACCTCATCTACTATCCATGTTCCAGTGAGTGATCGCTCTTCGTCAGTGTGTGTACATTCTTCTTGATTACACTCTGCCCCGCACGTGCGACATAACACAAACATTAGTTTATTATTTTGTTTTGCAGGTAGTACAGGATGGTACAAATCTTCCGGCGGTAAAATTTTACATTTGATCACTCCATTTAAACTGTTAAAGTTATTATTTTCAATGAACTGTTTGCATTCATCACCAACATAAATTTTCGGGTGGCCGATAGGGAACTTTCCATATTTACAGACCCACGGATATAAAGAGCAAACATCAACGTACTTAACTTTTTCACCATTTTTTATTTTATAGTATAATTTGGTACATCCTGTACGACCACCATAAAAACAATCTCGCGGATTTAAAGGTACGTGTTTCATTAGTGGATGTTCTTCCAAATATTTTAAATCAGTCCGGGTTTTTAACACTTTTCGAAATTCACATTCCCACATCTCCACAACTTCAAAACCTAGTTGTCGCATTTTTCTTGTTTTTGTTTTTGTTCGTTCCAATCTGCTATTTAATGTATCATCCGGTGATTCAAGAAGTGGTTCGTTACGACGTGTTGGTTGACAAGTATCGTGACCATGATAATAACAACCGTGGAATTCAAAAACTTGATTCGTTTCTTCGCAATAACCGTCCACTTTAAAATTTGTTCCAGACAGAATCACCTCTCGCTGTCTACCGGCATGCTTAATTAAAATGCCTCGTTCGTTTTCTTCATGTATTAGCCACTGTAATGCGATTTTCGATTGATTATCTGCTAAACGGTAACCGCCTCGCGGTATTATACCGATTGTATTAGGTTGCAAAAATTTTCGACGGAACACCAAATTGCAAGCAGATGCTATTGTTATTGCCTCCGTAAAAGGGCAAACATTGCACTCTTCTAAAAATGATTTTCTAAATTTTAAACAAGCCTTCTTTAATATGTCAACGTCACTTTTACAATACTCTACAATTTCCTTTTGCATATCGAATATAAACCCGCTTTCCTTTGTTTCGTTATACCATTTTAAAAATTTCTTCCGTTCGTCATCTTCCTCAGAATTATCCGTACCTTTCATCGTTTCCGGACTATAATATGATATATCTGGAAGGCATCCAACATAGCTTTGATTTTCAATCGTGTTAAATAAATGTGGGAAGTATCCTTTTTTAAATGATGGTGGTAAATCAAAAGCCTTGGGAAGTGCTGCTAGTGCCATCGGAAAATAATTTAAAGAGTCTATAAAACGTACATTTTCAATTTCCAACATTAGTATTTTTGACCCTCTCATTATAACGTCCGGCTGAAGTTGTGTTTTTTCAAAAACGTACCTTAAAATGAACTGATGATCGAATGCTTGTCCGTTATGTGCTATACAAATTACTTTTTTAAAATTTTTTCGTATGTTTAATACTTGCTTCATAAACGTATCGATAACATTTTCCTTTAAAATATGTTGACGAAATCCACATTTCTGACAAAATGCTAGCGTTTCCACATTAATACACATATCACAACATTGCATGTACACACATAAATTAGGTTCATGAATCACAGTATCGCTATTTCTGTTCAATGGTTTTTCTTGCCTTGTTTCCAGATCAAAGAAAATAAACAATGTTTTGTCCAATTTCGGTTCCTTAATGTCTTTTTTAATATAACACAAATGATTAGCGGGTGCATAACGGTCACATATTTTACAAAAAATTTCACCGCACACATGCTGTTGCTTCCGGAGTTTTTTATTCATAGTTTTTAAACACCTCTCACATCGTTTGATCAAATCGCATACAACGTCCTTGCCCAACGATTTTTCTTTACGATGATTCTCCAAACACTGTTGACTACGGAAGTCCCTATTACATCTATCACATTTAATTTCCACATTTTCTTTTGCACATGGGGGAGACTGTTGGCAACAGGGACAACTTGCCCCGCATCGATGTCTATTTTGTGTATTGTAGGGAGTATGACAAGCTTCACAATAATAACTACAGGCAAATGCCGCAGTCAGGTTTGTGATGACGCTGTAATGATTTTCGTGAAGCAATAAATTTATTTTGTGAATGGTGTCGTCGTTGCTTCCTTCAAATATTACTCCACGATCTTTCGTCTGATATTTGTACACTGTAATTTTATAATTGTTTAAATGTTGTTGTAAAATTTTAAGTTCGTTAATTCCACCACCGTGTTCAGGCATCACCAACCCAGTTTCATCTAGCAGCTTGTTGACTCTTTCTGTTTGCAAATTGTGGCGGTTAAGTCGAATTTTATCATAATTTTCATCTTTTTCTATATGCGCTATTGCTACAACAATCGCTCGCAGGAGACATAAATTATCATTATTTTCAATAAAAATTATACCATGTTTTTTCTTACACGCTTCTTCGTAAGTATTATAAGCCGAAGTTCTTACTCTCCCCCTACCTTCGGGCATTTTTACATACGTAGCAGTTAGTCGAAATTTCTCGGTAGCCAAACCTTCCGAATTGCTTTGAAATATGGCCCCCAGTAATTTCCAAACATCTTCAAAATTAACATCTTTACCATCTCGAAATGCCATCCACCCAGGACCCTTTTCAAAATTCTCACTTGTAAACGTGAATCCGACCTTGTCTTCTGGTTCGATGTCCCTTGAAATATACTGTATAATTTGGTTCACGCCTTGTTTTACCCACGATAAAGAATCTTCGGTTTTTGGTATTTCTTTAATTTTAAATACAATTTTTCGGCCGTTTAAATTATACCGACGCACCCTTGAAATTTTTTCGGACAGGATTTCAAATTTTTCCATCGCATTGTAATTATTTTCAGCCATAGAGATATCGTTGATTGATTCATCTGGACGCAACTTCGAATTTTGTTTGGGCACAATTTCAAAATTTTCCATTGAATCGGAATCATTTTCGGTCATAGGTATATCGTTGATCAATTCATCTGCAATCATAGGTATTCCTACCAATAATTCTTGTAAAATATCTTGCGGTATCTCCTCATTATCCACCTCGTTTAATAATTCTGACATGTCTTGTGACGTTCTTTCACTAGCAGACCCGTTTATTTCTTTATTTGCGTTTAACTCCATTATTAACTCCAATCAGCACGCAAACAATAAATCGGACTCGAACGTTGTATTTGATTCCTCTGTAAAAATAAAAGTATTGTTGGATTATTTTTATCAAATAATTGAATCAAATACAATTTCCTTAAAAATTACATTTTTTAAATTGATAGTTTAAAATTTGTAAATTATATTTACTACCACATAAATTATAAACTTTTAATTTCTTTATTTTTAACACGAGCACTTTAAATAAAATGATTAGAATGAGAATAAGACATTTTCTGTAAAATTATGTTTACTTTGAATCAGTTTTATAATATAAAAATCTGTCTTAACTACTAACACTTTTTCAAAATAAAACTGTAGTTTTAAATTTATAAAATTGAAAAATTAAAAATAATTTTATACTTACAAAGTTAAATTTTCTTTGCTAATTGCTTCGACCCTCACAACTGGAACGATTGAATAAAATGATGCTTTGCTTTGATTGCCCACTATATATACAAACAAAAACACGTGTTTTTAATTTACGTTACCTTAAAAATACGGTCATTTTAGGTGTCGGCTTTTAATGTTAAGTGCAAATCATAAGAATAATGTCACCGCAAAATATTTTATAAAGAAAATGCAAGGATAAAAAATGTGAATAATTATTTGTAATTAAGAAAATCGGCCAAGTAAACTTGCTATAAAAAATTCCAATAAGTTGTGTACATTGTATCGTAATGTCATAACAAAGCAACATAATACGTATATTGAGTACAGTAGCCACTATGAAACTGTGCGCTACCAAAGTGGTACAACCAATATTTCTTTCACCACCTTGCCGTCGCAAACACAATCAAATGCTGCATGTAAGTACAGGCAGAGTGTTTGTTTTGTTATTGTCGTAATAAAGGTACAGAGCAGTAAACTAGTTACTGGCGTCTACATATTTTTTTATCTCACTATGAAACTGTGATTTTAGCCCCGTGCTGTAACACTTTCATAGTGCCTACTGTATATGTATTATATATAATATATGTGTATTATATGAATAATTCATGTAATGTAATAGAAATATTATATGATAATGACGGCGTAACTAGGTTTAACACAAAGTAATTTTTAAAAGTTATTTATTTTGTACATATGTATCTTTTTAATTAAACAAGAAATTGATTGGAATTTAGTTAAAGGCCAAACATCTAATTAAAAATGTTTTATTAAATAAGTATTATTGACATATCTTTAACCATAACATAACGTACGCATAACGTAGTAGTGTTATGTTGAGATTGAGTGCAACAACAACAACACAAGACTCATTTAGTATAGTAATATATATTACCTTGTACGGTGAAAGGTAAATTATCAGTGCTAGTCAGCACACCACGGAGCTTGGGTCTATACTTGTAGTTGCATACATACTATGTACTGAACTGAACTGCAATTGTTGATGACAACAATTAACTGAATATTGTGTATTGCAAAACGCTTCAAATATCTATGTACTGTTATTATTTTTATATATATATATATATATATATATATAATATATAATTTTGATAAAATAGTTTTTGAAAAAAATGTGTTTATTTTTTGGGGAATTGGAGTATATATAAATAAATAAAAAAATTTATATTTTTCAAAATATTTATTAACAAACAATTTTTAATTATGATTAACATAGTGTACATAGTTATATTATTCTATTAAGTTTCTTGGAGATTTTGATATCCACAAAAATAATTTTTGAAAAAATAAGCTCTAAAAATATTTAAATTTTGAGTTTGAAAAATTTAGTTTTAGAGTGTAAGAAAACAACATTAATCGTTTATGCATATATGAATTTATAATTAGCTGGAAAATTTTCTATCAGCACACTCACATATCACATGATCAACCAACTATCAGGCGCTCGTGTGTAGAATACCTACCACATTTAATGCATACATTGTTAACACGTGCCGTAGAGCAACGGTTAACATCACCGCGTCGTAAGCAAAAAGACCCGAAATCGAGTCCATCAACCGACAGCATTTTATTTAATCTGAACACCATTACTGAAAAATATAGGCAATGCACACAACACCTCGAAAATTCAAACATTATCGGACCATATATCACCAAAATGATGATGATGTAATCATCAAAATTTAGGCGTGGGTGGGTCATTTTCAAAAATTTGAATAACCACCAAAATTACAAAGTCAAAAAATACCAAAATTAGGGTCCATAGGGCCAATTGTAAAAATTGCCAAAATAAAGGTCAATGACTCCAAGGTCCACGGGCTAATCGCCAAAAATTGAAAAACCACCAAAACCAAAATTAAAGGTCAAAAACCCCCAAAATTTGGCCCGGGCCAATTACCAAAAATTTGAATAATTAATTAGCTCATTTGCATAGAAAATTCCCACGCCAGGTGCCCCCATACCTACTTATTTAGTCTATAACAGACGCCACCCACATCATTATTTGTACACTTTATTTATTCGTTACAAATTTTTATTCATTACATTATACATTTATGATGTGGGTGGAGGACAAGGAAAGTGGTGTGAGGGCTAGGATTTGGTAGGTATGCGTCTGCAGCCGTCTTCTGAAGGAACTATGCCGATATTCATCTGGAATTGTGAAGGGAAACTGCAGAAAACCTTCACAAGCATATCCGGCCGCGGGATTCGAACCCCAGACCTACCAGTCGGCAAGCGCTTAGTGCACAAGCACGCTCGGCCACTCCGCTGGTACAAAAAATTAAGTAAATTTTCCCGGTGTCCACTTGAAATTTTACTACCCCATCGAATTTTACGCAGCTGTATAGAAAAAATTCTTAAGGTGTACAGGAAAAATTTTCAAATGAATCGTAAAAAATAATGTTTGAAACACATTTTTTATATTTTTGCTTAATAATTTCCTACGGACTGGTCACTTAAGACTCGTTTACCGGAGGCAGCTCAGTAATTTTTACTGGAATTTTTTCTTTGTGTATAGAAACCATTAACAAAAATAATTTAAACAATACTTAATTAACTGAAAAAAAAGATTATTTTAAAAATAATATTTAAAAATAGTGTGTGCAACTCTTGTGGTGTTGTCGATTGCCCACTCGATCGAATGAACGCACTCACTTCGATCTTGCACGTAACTTACCACACTTGTTGCACAATACACTAATTTTATATTGTTCAGATTATTTAATTTATCCACAACATTCTTGTCATCATATTTTGTACTGTTTAAAGCTTGAGCCTTCGAGCGAATGAGCGCACTCATTTCGATCGTGCCAACTTTCACTCTCGTTACCAACTGAATTTCGCAAATTTTTCACGAATTTACTCCATTCAAATTTAATATTCTAATAAACAAATAACAGTAAAATCGGCCCTTCTTATCAACGTCGTATTCAGTCAATTTAAAACTCTTACTTTATAAACATTTGAAAATCATTGGCCCTACTTTTTGAACATGTACTGTACCACCAAATTGTACATTGGCAAACACTGCTGATAGCGATAAATTTCATTTTCGACATGTTACATAAGACTTAACTAAAGTATTGTCAATCTACTAATATTTATGGTCTTATCGAATTGTTCGATCACTGGTTGAACGCTAAAGATACAAATGAGATTAGTGAAATTAAAAATAGATGTTTTTTAACTAAGGCACCAAGTAAAATGGTATTAGCGAATTGGAGAAAGAATTTGGGAAATCAATAAAATAGAATGAGTAAACACGATTATATCTATAATATTCTAAAATTATTTTTCGGTCCTGCTTCAGTGTTGTGAAATTTTCGAGAACAACTTAATCCATTATATATCCAGGTAGTTTCAATTTTCATGTGCTAACGATACTTTTAAGTACTATGTTTAAAATAGTGTTTCCCAAACTTTTCTCTTCGCGGGATATTTTTAAAGCTCTAAAATTTTTAAGGAACACTGTAGAGCAATTTTTGGTCTTCAACTTAATTTATACACACGTTTCAATTCAATTTAAACTTTATTAAAAAAAAAAGTTGCAAGGAATTTATGCAAGGGCACTTGAGGCATGCGTCCCAGAGCCTCCACAAATGAAAGTGTATAATGATAAAAATGTTACTACACGAATGCCGCGCAAAACGGTACACCATGAAAGGTTTGTTTCTTTCTATGTTACTATAAGTGAAGCGTATATAGGATATTCAAAATGTACACATATATAGATATACACATAAAGACAATAAAGGTAACATCAGTGTGATAAAAATAAAAAAAGTTTTGTACATACCAAACCCGTAATAATAGATTCACATATAACAATATCATATTTTTAGAGTTAAAAATATTTTTAATTATTCATGTTGTGATATCGTTTCTGAGAAAAAACATCGTGAAAAACGCACATATTCTGTTCAAAACTAAATATGTTTTTAAATTATCTAATATATTAATTTATTATTTTGTATAAAAAATACATAAATTTATGACAATTTGAAGATTTGAAAATAATATGTACATATGTGACTAAAAGTCTATATCAATTAATGTTTAAATAAATCAGAATGTACATATGACATATCTTACATGAGGATACATAAATTATGTACGTATTTCTTTTATTTAAAAAGTTGCATTATAATGATATCATTTTTGTAAGTAAAAATTATGAATTAAAATAACTAAAGAAACATACTGTATACACTACATTTTAGCAAAAAAAAAAAAAAAAATAAAACTTTTGATAAGGTAAACAAATAACGTTCCATCTCTTTCTCTGTATCCAATTTGTGAAGTAACCTTATTGCGAAGCAAACGTGTAATTAAATAAATAAATTAATTAATCCCTTGATATAGTAGGAACTTTTTTGTTCGTCTATTTTGTTTTTCGGGAAAAATAGGAAAATTTGATCGTCGTACGAAGGGCACCCACATTAAATATACTCAAAGACTTCTCAAATGTAAATCCGACTCTACCCACAAGGGTAAAAAAGTTGTACTTAGTACGGCTGACGCACAATGATTTAAGAACATTTATGAAATTATCTTAGGAAAGAGATCATATTGCCAGAGTTATTTATATACTTTTACTAAAAGACAGTTAAAGAGTCTATTCTATACAATAAATTAATGTATATTTTTAAAAAGTTAATAGAGATTTAAAATAATGGCATTGTGTTCTCTCTATTACAGAAATTGTTTTTTTTTTTTAATGTACATTATTTAAAAAATGAAATACAAAATTACAAAAACAGTTCAGATTTTTGAATTCAATTAACAAACAACTGTATCCATGTTTTTATAAGGGTAACTCTACCTTGCATTGGCCAAGTATCAGAATAGTTATCAGAGATTACATAAATTCCAAGACAAAACCAGTGAAGCTAATAAGCGTATGGGAGGGTCTGGATGCATATCCCTTTCATTTAGCTTTTCGCCGAGATCGTAATAATTATCACAGGAAATTTGACATCCAGAAAATTATCTAGAACAAAATTATTGTCATTTATGAAATTTAACATTTAACAAAAATGTCGCAGCATTTAATGTATTTATTCAATTTACTTACAAATGAAAAGTTACTGAAGTCTCCCTCTCCGGCATATCTAAGCTTTTAGAACAAAAAATTTGATAATTTTTCAAAAAAAAATTTTATCACATTAATACAAATAAAATGATGGTAAATGTAGACCAGTAGCCAAGTCGGTAACTATTGCAACCCAAATTTCTTTCGAAGTGAAAATTTCTATAGCGAGGGTAACTCTGCGTGAGAGTGTATTCACAACTATAGTGGTGGAATAGTCAAATTTGAAATGATTGTAAAGTGAAAAAATTTGGGGGGCCAGGACTACCCATACTGTCAATTTCCCACTAGGTGTCCTTAAAGACTAGAGACTACTGTACGTAAATAATTAATTTTTCATTTCAGGGGGTTCCTCCCTTGAGCTCCCGATAGAGGCTTTGAGCTTTGCACCACATCGGGGACTTCGTTCTCTGTACCTGAGAGTGGAGACCCTTATCAAACAAATGATATCATCATTTGTTCATCATATATATATATATATATATATATATATATATATATATATATATATATATATATATATATATATATATATACATATATATATATATACATATATATATATATGTACTCTGTATATATATATATGCTATGTACTCTGTATATATATATATATACTCTGTATATATATATATATGTATATATGACTTCAAATATATATATATATATATATATATATATATATATATATATATATATATATATATATTAGAAGTCCCAAACCCTTGGATGAGTTCTTCAGCCAGACACGTCGGATGCCAAGAACATGGTTTTTGTTCTTGCCAAAAATTAGATTTTCGCCAAAATTTCCATTTATTCCAAAAATTTTTGCGAAAGTTTTGTACACCATTTAAAAGAGGAGAAAAATTTACATAAAAAAAGTCTTGAAACTATTATTCTATGTCAACTAGTTTCCGAGAAAAACTAATTTTTATAACGGAAATTCGCTATGTTATGCAGGATGATTTTAGGTCATTAAATAATAAAGACATGGTTGTGTTAATAAAGTTACTTCCGTTTTTTTTCTCACAAAAAATAAACCACAAATCCGAATTTGAACGATCCGAAAAAAGATGGATACTGATTCTAGTGACCTTGAAATGTGGAGATATGTCCAAATTAGCGATTCGTAAAATCGGATCCATACAATAACTTCCAATGGGAAGTGAATAAGATCCACCAGCTTTAAAAACTGTCAGTTTCTAATCATATTTTTATTATTTATAGTGTAATTTTTTCGCAGTATCTTTCAGTGTTTTTATTTCTTCATATCGGTTTTATTTTTTTCTTAAACTTTATATGTAAATACTAAACCTAAGCTGCAACTGGCGCAGCCTAGAGGCAAATGTACCTATAGTATAGTCTCTAAAAACCAATCCAAGCTTTTATTTAAACTTTTAAAGAACAGGACATTCTTACAGTGAGGAAGAATCTCAGTTCATTTCAAAGAAGAGGATTATACATTTTATAATTACATATTGAAAACAAAGACTGTACTACCGACTTTTTATAAAAAAAAAAAAAAACAAATATATATATATATATATATATATATATATATATATATATATATATATATATATATATATATATATATATATGTATATATATATATATATATATATATATATATATATATATAAATGCATCATAATGTACTCTACTATAGGTACATATATGTATATATACAGCTGAACTCTTTTTTATGCGATTTTTTTACTTATGCGGTTTGTAAAAAATGGCCATTAAAAACATAATGTGAATCAAAATCACGAGCCAGTAAGAAACTTAAACAATTACTATAATAACTTTCTTTGATAAGGATACTTTTTAACGAATTTTGAGCATTTTATCAATACAATGCATAAGAACATAAATTATTGCATCATTTAATTTTTTTAAAAATGTATTTTTGGAAATTTTCATAATATTATAAAAAGGAAATTAATCAAATGTTCCTGCGTGTAAATTAAGGCTTTATCTTGTTTATAGAAGCAACTTCTAAGGAAATTTCTAAGTTTTGAGCGTTTTGAGTGATGTTTTTTCGATGAAACTTTTTTATGCGGTCCCGACCAACCGCATAAAAAAAGTTTTTTGTACAATCTGGATCGAACTATACTTTTTATAGCTATTTATGATATTTTTGGATATATTTTTTTTTTGTGCGATTTTTTTATACGGTCCCGGTCACCGCACAAAAAACGGATCAACTGTATACGTATATGCAACAACATACCTACAGCATATAGAGATCTGCAGATGCAGTAAAAATTTAATTTTATATTTTAATTAAAAAAATGTTATATCAACATTCATACCTACATTGTATGAACGTGCTACCTCCACCGGCTCACCTACAGTCCATACGGGATCGTACAACTCCATTTTTAGTTGGAATATCTATTAAAACAAAAATGTATCAGATAGGGAAACATACAAACGGAAATTTTATACAGCAGAGAGAAATAAAATATTATGTTGTTGCTATAGGTATTTTCTGAAAGTAAAATAATCTTTTTCGATATTCACTAGGTGTTTAGGCACGCGTTACTATTTACCGAAAATTCCCGTTAGCCGCAAATGAAATATGGCCCGTTTTTATCGTAAAAGTAATCGGTCACTGCGATACATAAATATAATTCGAACATACTAGTCTTTATTTTTATTATTTTATTTTATATGGAAATTCTTTGCGTAAATAAGCGCCTTTATTATATGTAACAATTTGTTTCTTATAGATTCGCTAAAGTTCACAAATTTTCAAATGACAGAGGCGCAGACAGAAATTGAGCCCTCATTCGACAAAAACTTTGGCACTCTCGATTTAATCCGCGTGGCTGCAAATTATTTAAACCTGACATCCCACTACAACTGCACCAAATGCGTTGAAAATTACATTTTGATGTTTTCCATGACTTAAGAAAAACATTAACAATCATAAGCTGAAATGACGTCATATATCTGTGACGCGGACAAAATTAGTTTAATTAAATGGTGGCTACTTTTGAGGCTGTAGCAGTACCTACTACTCATGCACAAAAAGTCCTTAAGATATCTTATACATATCTAGGATTTGTATACGGCAGGCTCTCAGACTGTAGTTGCGTCAATCTTAAGGGGGACCACTAGTGTGACCGCTTGAAAAAAAGGTGGTATTTGAGTATTTTTTAAAAGAAAACTACTGAATGGAATGTTTTAATATTTTAAGGATATATTCGTATTTATATAGTAAATTCATGATAAAATTTTTGGATCAAAGAATTAAAAATTCAGTGAGTTATTCGTGATCTCCCAAGGCTCCAAAAGAAAAAGTTCCCCCACTGCTGCAGTGATAGCGACCTCCACAGTGCCTGAAATTAAAAAAACAAAAAAGGCTATTAAACTAGAAGGTATTACCCGTGCCGTGAACCTCAATCGGAAAAAAACTAGTTGAAATTTAACAAAATGGCGGAGTTTTTAAAAAAAGTTTCAAATTTGGGCGAAAATTTGATGATTTTGGTCTGCAAGAGTTACATTTTTAATTCGATTGGAAAGCTAGAGGTTCATGGCACGAAGAAACATATATAAAAGAAGCTGCAATAAGAATCAAATCGCTCGGACGATTTGTTTTCGAGTTATAACTGCAGCAAATTTGGAAAATGCAGTTTTTCTTTATCTATCCTTTAAGTTTTAATCACTGAGAATTTTTACTAAAATTATTTACGATGTACTCACTACAACGGTCGTAGTAAAACTAGATGAGTCGATTAAATCTGCCAAGGTCTAGCTTCTCCACAACATGTGACTGGCAGCCACGTCTAGAAACTCCTAAACTATCAACCTTCATACATTTCTCAATACCTCAAAGTTAACAATGAAAATCATAATCCGCTCTTCAGATGGCTGTAACTCAAAAACTGGTAGAGGTATGTACTTGAAATTTTATTATGTTATTTTCAAAGGTATAGACTATCGAAATATGCAACAAAAAATTTTTCAAAATGTCACACTAGTGGTCCCCCTTAATATAAGAATGTTTTATTTATACATAATTATAAAATTTTCCCCTTAAGGACCCACAAAAAATAAAAATATAAAAATTCGCTAGACCGGTTCCGACTACTTTTGTAGTCATCTTCAGTAGCATAGACAATAAATAACATTATTTTATTAAATAACATTATTATGTTATTTATTGTTTATGCTACTGAAGAGGACTACCAAAGTAGTCGAAACCGATCTAGCGAATTTTTATATTTTTATTTTTTGTGGATCCTTAAGGGGAAAATTTTATTACTATGTATAATCCAGCCCGCAGTACGGCTCAATATAGTGATTTGTTTCATTTATATTTAAATTTTCTACCAAGTCTAGTCAATTTCTTGGAAATGGGTGACCACTTTCTACAAAAGGAATGATATAATATAATACATACCATCGTTTTTTCTGGATCATTAGACATTTCTGTATTACCTTTAGACGGCCGTACAACTATAATTAAATTCATCATTCTGTGTATGATTAGATACAGTTGTTATCGCTTCCTGTACGTACAAGATCTTCAGGCGTACAAGTATTGTCGCTACATAACGAATATAGTACGCGTCTACGACGATATGCTTCGTGTGCAGACGTCATCAGACATACCGAAGCGACATTTTAATCATTATTATTACTGTGTACTCTGAAGTGGTACATTTTCCTTGATAAGAAAAAAAGAAACCCGGAAAAACAAAATACAAGGAACAAATTAATTTTGCTTTTATTTTTTACCCACGAAAAAAAAACACAAACACAAAAAAGTTAATCTGTTAAAATGATTTTTCTTTTATTTTTAAATGTAATAAAATACATGTTATGAATTTTATACATTCAAAAAAGAATAAAAATACAGAAAAGAAAACAAGTAACCATAAACCAAGCAAGCGGTACGTTTGTATTAATTTTATTCACTCCATATCTGTCTCACTCATCACCGTTATCTCTGTCGTGCATCTATATTATTTTACGTTTAATGAAAGATGATAAAAAGAACGATTAAGAGATAACTGAACAAAAAAATAAAAATTGAATTTCTCTTTTGTAAGATAATATGTCTAATAAATAAATTCCCAGTCTATTCTCTATACATTTGCACCTATTGTCGTCGCTGTTTATAATAAATCGTTTTAGGCGTTAACGCCAGTATTTAGTTGCTAATTACAATAATTATATTAAACTACAATAATACAATAAAAGGTTCTTTGTCCACTATTCCGCTCCGAGCTTGGATGATGAACATTACTATCGGAGACAAAAACATATGGTGATGCCTATGTAGTCAGTAATCAAAGCAAAATCGATCCGACAACTTCGTAGTATAGCAGAGAATAAGGCCGGATATACATTAACGCTCCGCTCTCGGTACGATATCACTCCGCTCCCGGTTCGATATAATACTCTTACACAATAAACAATGAGTGTATTCACATCATCGCTCTGATATCGGTCCGATATCAGTCACGGTTCGCTCTCGCTCCAATGTCACTCCAATATCAATACCACTCAGGTAATATTTTATCGGAGCGATATCAGGCTTGTTATGGCTTGTATCTATAGTGTACTTTTTTGATTCCATTCCACTCCGCTTGCATTCAGTTGTTATGAAAAGATATTTGTATCGAATTGAGACCGAACTGGGAGCGTACCCAGAGCAGCATTATAATGTCAACAGAGAACGAATAGGTACCAGCATGATATCAGCACTGTAATGTGTATACAACAAGATTATATCGAATCGGGAGCGTAGTGATATCGTACCGAGAGCGGAGCGTTAATGTAAATCGGGCCTTAATTCAATGTACTATTCGGTAACAATTTTTCCAAGCTGAAATTAATCTGAACATAAAATATAGGACGGGCAGGTGATAAGGTGCCCAGATGAATGTATTTATGAGTGTGTGAAAACGTTTGCTACGGTCAATGAACATTGGTAACGTAAATATCCGGATATCGAAATATAGTGTCCAGAAAACTTGACTTTAATATTATCGGTAAAAAAAAATTAACGCTTTATGTAACGGAAGATTTTACTTTGTTGAATCAAAATTAATCCAATTTTTTCTTACACAAGCAGTATATAAAATAGTATCAAACGTGTTTTTCTCAGAAATATTTGCTCATAGAAAACTCAGAAAATTTATTCATAAAATTAACGGCAACAAAGGAAACTGGGAAACGATTGAAGGAGTTACAGTCATTCCAGGCAGGCTTAACGAGAAAGTCGTGTAGCCGGATTTCTACCGCTGGGGCCCGGGCTGGAAGAAGGAGCCCGTAGTTGTCAGTAAGGGGCCTGAGAAAATGAAAAAGCTTTTTGTTGTTCGTCACTACTTTTTTAGGAAGGGAATTTGTTAAAAATGTGATTTATAACCGAGGCTTGTAATTTCTCTCTACGACCCTCATTCCAACACCAAAATATAAATATCTTATGGACAGCTATCAAGATTCTAGGGCTCCGTTCTGATCCATATTGAGGAAAAAGGTAAAAATATAAAAAAATGATGAGATTGTGTACCATTGTCCGTTCAAAAGAATCAGGTGATAAATTTAGGAGCAGTAATGTTAGATCGGGACAGCTTTTTTTATGTTTGGGCTGTGCTCTGTGTTCCAAAAGAGTCATTTGTACGCACAGTGTGCTAGTGTACTGTATGTTGATACTACTGATATGTGTCAGTAGTAGAGTCAAAGCTGACTCTGCTAGTGACTCTTTTTTGATGAGTCGCACTACAAACCGCACACTTCAGAATCATTTCGGAACCGATCATCTTCAAAATTTGTATGCTTATCGTCTATAGTAAGTTGCTGGCGCCTCGTTTGGAATAATATTCTACAAATCAAATTGAAAAATATTATGATTCTGAAGAATTTATTTGTAGGTACTGGCTTCAACGCCGAACTCAACAAAACAAATGAAGCAGGCTAATGATAATGATTAAAGCAAAATTAAAAAAAAAAGCGGAATTGTTCATCGCACACATATAAAAAAAAAAAAATAAATAAATAAATAATGATCATAATCTCTCCATTGATACTATCATATTATCCTTTACTAATTAATTATTCATTATATAAATTGTATATATGCGACAGAGAGCGCGAATGCCTTATGAATACATAAGTTAGTGCAATAAACGAGCAAGAATATGAATGACTGCTTACGATAACAATTATAAATCTTGGACCGTATAAGATAAAAGTATGTCAAGAAATGAACAACTGCTATGGATAATTTTGAAATCAGGGGAATTTTTTTTTGTTTGTATCTTTTAATTAATTATTTTAAACAGCGCGGCTTTATTTATTGGGTTGATTTGTTTTGGATGTTCTAGATTCTAGAAGTATAGGAGCTTATCCAAATGTTTAAATGCAGTTATCAGATTTTGATTGGAGAAAAATGTATTAGGAATATTAATAAATAACTTTATAGTGAAAGTAATGACTAATGATCTAAAAATTGTAGATATTCAATTAAGACTAAAGATGTGCAAAATTTAAAAGTGCTGGTAAGTTTTCGAGACTACTTTGATAAGATTTTTAATAAAACTAAACCAAAACGCAGCATTTGTACTACTGAATTTTTTTCTTGTTATTACAAAAGTTTTTGTAATATTTACAAAATTTTATATTAAAAAATTAATAAAACGCAATTTGTAGGATTAATAAAACTTATATTAATCACTGAAAGCGAGTTTTGTTACAATTACTCAAATTTTAGTTCTAACAACGAAAGCTAAATACTAAAAGCGGTTTTGTAAATAAAATCACTGTTTTTTTTTTCTGTGTAGGATATTAACATAGTAAGTATACTCTATCACCAAAAAAATTTTCAGCTAAATCGCCGACCCCAAGGCTGTACACTCCCCTTGTAAAATAGAGTGTAGTGTGTATTTCACTTTGTTAGTGACTGCTTCAGTGGCTTAGGAAGGGTTTACACGTTTAAGTGATTTAGGAATTCTTTTATGCTGAAAATGGGTTGGAGTTACGTGATCTGAATGAGTATTGCTGTGAGACCCACCTTAGCTCTCTACAGCCTTAAATATTTGAAAACATAAATTTAGCACTTTAAATCGCATCACATGTAATTTTTTATAATCGGCGGATTTAAGTTTAGTCTAAATATTGCTGCAAAGTTTTGAGTTGAATTGACTTCTTTTGGAAAAGATATCTTCTAACTCTAAGTAACACTGGTGGCAATATTTTAACGTCTTCGTCATATTTTTGGGGTTCCGTAGCAAACGAAGAATCTTTATGTTGGTCTGCATGCTTGAGCTGTATTATTCTGAATTTTGCACCTATAAGATAAAATTTGGTATGGAAATAGAGATGAGGTAAATTAGAAAAAACATCTTGAGGTACTTTCCCGTAACTAAAAGTAGGGATGAAATTTTTTTTCACGTACCTATCCAATTATGTGTGGTATCATAAGAAAAATTATGACTTCCCATTTTTGAGTTTTGTTGTCTACACATTGAGCTTCAATGCACAAATGACGTTAGGTTTGCATGCGTATTATTCCTCCTCTTATTTTCCAATTTTATGGACCCAAAAAATCTAAATAAAAAAAATATAGGAATAGTAGTACTTAATGAAAACTTTTGTAACTTTTTTAAGCGACCAACATAAGCGACCAAATTGCCACGTAATTCCGTAATTTTCCTGAAAAATTGCGAAAAACTCTAGCCACAGAACCTCATCGCGGACGCGTATTCGACACACCCTTGACTAGCTTTTAATACACTTTTCCTAAATTACTTGAATATGTTACATAGAGAAAGATTACATACATAAAAATAAAAGCTAGAAATAACTATGTAGCTATACAAAAAAACCTTCCTGATACTTTACAACATCATCAAGACAATGAGCCATGCAAAATGTTTATTACTTAACTTCTTGTTTCACTAACACTAGTACAACGTGGTGACACAGTGGCAGTAATCTGGTCGGCGCAACCTTTGATGTCTTTCACGGAACATGAGATTGTGATATGATAGGATATTGTAGCTATATTATAGCTAGAAATTGTTGGTAAGTTGGTAAATTGTTGGTATGTAATTATTATTATTTTATATAAAATTATATCCATTTATTTTTATAACCTATTCTATAGTTTTTTCTCTGTTGCTACAAAGTAACGAGATTCTTTTTTTTGTGTTTAAAAAGAAAAAAATGCATGGAATAATTTTCAAGAAGTATGTTTTCTTCGTACGTAAGTAGGTAGTATGTTCCGACTTTCTAAATATTTTAATTTAATCGAGAAAATGTTATTACTGGTTTAATGCAGCCCCGGATCTACAGTTTTTTAGAACCGGGGCAAAAACTTGAAAATGGCGCCCCCTCTCTCCAACGTTTGACATTTGTTAAAAAAACTCATAAGTACATATATGTATAAGTCCTTTACAAAACTCCTATTTTTATGGTTACGTCAATGATAAAAATTGAGGGTCTTGTAAAGGATCAATATAGGTACAAGTTGATTTTTTATTTTAATAAATCTACTCCGAAAGCGCTACAAGTTGTGCAAATTTCAAAATTTTATTACCAGCCCCGTCAGAGATACAGGGGCGCAAATTTTTAAAATTTGGAAAAAAGTCAGTTTTCGGAAGTTTGTAAAAATTCAAGGTAACAAGTTTCACAATTGAAATAATGTGTATTTGTTTCAGAATGGGTAGTTGTACCCGTATACAGCTATTCTCATAAAAAATACTAAGAGGTTTAGAACATTCCTTCTATAAGCAAAAAAAAAAAAAGTTCAAAAAGTGAATTTTGCTAAATTTTGATATCCAACTTTAGATAAAGTTTTCTTATGGAAGGGACGAAAATAGGTTAAATATGGACATCACTTAATATAAAGAGACATTTATTACCTTTAAAATGGTTTTTATTTCAACCTTTTAGGATGAACGGTTTATGAAATATATGCTTTTGCATAAATGGCTGCAAATACAAAAATGGAAAACAAAAATGGCTATCACGCTTAAATGATTCAAGATAATTTTTTTTATGAGTTGTTCTCAATACTTCAAATATAATATAGAAACAACTGGAAGAATATTAATTTTTTCTAAAATGGTCGAGCAACCAACTTTTTTTTTAGACCATTGGATATAGACCGACCTAGTATGATTTTGGCGCACCCTGAAGCTGACGCCCGGGGCAGGGGCCTCGGCTTGCCCCCCGCCCCCCCTTAGATCCGGGCCTGGTTTAATGAAGTCGGTCAACAGAATTTGTCGTAGGCGACACCACGGATAAAACTAAACTCATTGCTGAGGTCTACAATTCGAGCACTATATCAAAAATAATATATCAAAGAGCAATGAATAATGGTTTTGGTACATACAAAACAATTTACTATAGGGTTATAGGTAGATGAAAACCTTTCAACTCAAAACGAGGCGCTCGCCTCAAACTATATTTGCCAATTTCACCTGTAAGTTGGGTGTGTATAATATAAATTAATATTTCGACAAGGATAATTGCACCAACCAGCGATTGTATACTTTGTGTCACGGTTATCTACCAAAAAATTAAAATTTACATAGTGATTGAAAAATTATCACACTGGATCGGCTGAGATTCGAACCGGTATATCTTGGCTGCTAATTCCATGCACCTTACCTATTAAGCTTCCGAAACGTTGTTCGAAAGTCACTCCAGTTCGACAATTATTCGTATTTTTTTAAATAGTTTCAAGCGTAACAAAAGCGGATATAAATGTTAACACCTTGACAGTTTTCAACGTCATAAAACGTCAAGTGAAATCTTACTAGCTCACTTATCACGTCGTAGGGTGTCAACAATTGCATATAAAGTGTATTAGCTATATCAAAATAGTGTACCAACTGGGCGTTTTGGCATTATAGGTTATATCATCAAAGTGTTAGATTTTTCCTTTGGAAAAATTTTAATCCGATAATACGCTGGACCTTTGCATTAATAATAATAGTTATAATAATGGAATTTATCGTCCGTTATTCAGACAACAGTCTATAATAGACGCCACCTACATCATTATTTTCCTAGCTTTATTTATTTCAATACATTTTACAAAAATATTACTTGATTATGATGTGGGTGGAGGACAAGAGAAGTGGTGTGAAGGCTAAGATTTGGTAGGTAGGTATGCGTCTGCAGTCATCTTCTTAAAAAACGATACCGATATTCGTCCGGATTTGTGAAGGGAAATTGCAGAAAACTGCCTTCACGTGCATAAAAGCCGACCGTAAAATTCGAACCCTCGATCTCCCAGTCGGCATGTCAGTGTCTAAGCACATACACTAGGCCACTCCGCTGGTTCTTTTACATTTATAATCGAAATAACATACGAAAAGTCCATAACAAAATGTTGTAGGTAGTTACGATAAAAGTTTTTCGAAATTGAAGATTTCAGAATTGGCTAAAACACCGTATAGTCATACAAAGTTATTTTTAATTTCAAATGTTATCGAGTGCCTGTGAAACATTATTAATGTATGGTGGACTTTTGTTCGCATTTATACATACACCAATATTCATATGTTCACTTAATGTCCAGCTTTGGCTGTTACTTGAACACTCGATTTACTTTGGTATGTATGATCAATTCATTATGTTAATTAAAATTCACATAGTGTTTGAAAAGTCTCGCATTAAAGAGAGGATGTGTTTGATTGATTATCAGATTGGAATGGCACTCGAACAAGCGGTCAGTGGCCTAATTGGTAAGGCACTTGGCTAGCAACCAAGAGATCCGGGTTCGAGTCTCAGCCGATTCAGTTTGATAATTTTTCAAACACTATGTGAATTTTAATTATAAAAAATTTATATATTTTTAAACAGCTAATACACATGACTTTCGCCTTATAGTAACAAAAATATACTTGAGAAAATTTTAATTTTCAATAAGCATTTGTAAAATCAATTTTTGTTGCGTTTACGCATCTCTAAGGTAAAGTTAATTTTTTCAAAGTACATGTGTTTGCGTATGTAATATATACACATAGGTATCACGAACACATATCAATTATGTTCGTCGTTAATTAACAGATTAGTTTCGTGTCATCATGAATTATTTTCTGCTAATTAACAAAAGCTACGTTCTCCCTAGTGGGGTTAGTTAGAATGCTAATAAAAAGAGGGAATGGCAGTTTAGGTATGATGGTATGATGTTTTTGATTGTAAAAACTTATCAGATCACACCGCAAACTGTCATAGATATAGAATATATTATACGCAAACATTTATTATTTATTAAATAATATAATACTCTGTGTTTATGAGTTCATAAAACGGTAGGTGTTCTATAATAATTGTATTGAATGTATATTCTATAGTGTACATTTTGTATCTTATCTTCATAAATAGGTTTCCAAAAAATTTCTAAATGGGAAAAATTTAAAATGTTGTAGGTACCTGCGGATAATAGGGTCTGGCTATGGGAGACGTTAAATAAATTGAAAAATATTGCAGATAATAAACTTTTAGCGAACTTCTAGCGAATTACAGCCACTGTCATGGCGCGACTTGAGCCCGGGACTATGGCAGAAATTTGTTTTGAGATCCCTAGAAACCGAAAATATAATGTTCACTAACATTCTAGGGCAGGTAGACAAAACTAGTTAAGTCCAAAATATCAACTTTACAGTAGAGAGTAGAAACTAAAATGAAATGTAGGGAACATCAGTTTATTTGAATTATCTTTAGGTTTACATGACATTTTGTAAATTTTTTTTAATCAATTACTTTCTTAACATGTAGCACAGTAAATCATAAAAAAAATTAACTTTAAGCCTTAAACTAGAATTTTCTAAGACATTTTTATGAACTTAACATATAAAAAACCACAATGAATTTCATTGTTAAAACCATTTGTGGACTTAACCAGTTTTAGCGGGTAGTTGTTGCCATGAAAATACATTCCCAATTTAATTAAACTATGTACATATTTATTATTTTATTAAGAATTTTAAGACCTTAACTTCTGTTGTTAGTTTCTGAAAAGAATTTCTTTTTTTAAAAATTGCATAAAAAATGATGTTAGGGGTGGAATTGACTTTTGCCCTTTTGGAAATCTATGAAATAGACTCTCTTGGTCCTTATTACAAAATCAAAAAAAAAAATCAAAAATGGACTTAACCACTTTTGTATACCTGAGCTAGAATTTATATATATATATATATATATATATATATATATATATATATATATATATATATATATATATATATATATATATATTAGAAGTCCCAAATCCTTGGATGAGTTCTTTAGCCAGACACATCGGATGCCAGGAACATGGTTTTTGTTCTTGCAAAAAATTAGTTTTTTGTCAAAATTTCCACTTATTCAAAAATTTTTGCGAAATTTTTTTACACCATTTAAAAGAGGGGAAAAAATTACATAAAAAAGGTCTTTAAACTATTATTCTAGGTCAACTAGTTTCCGAGAAAAACTAATTTTTATAAACGGAAATTCGCTATATTATGCAAAATGCTGCGACAGGGGTATTTTATTAATAAATCAACTCCAAAATCAACTCCTTTTATTAACAAATCAACTTGTTGGTTGTCACTCAACCAACAAAAAAATTTACATTAGGTGTTAAAATGTTGAATTGGAAAATATTTCACATATTTGAAAAATCTGTTCTTATGCTCTATTTTACTATGGTAGAGTTATTAAGGTTTATTATAAAAAATCAAGGAAAAATGACAAAAAACAACAAAAACTAAAATTCTGAGCAGAATTTGATAAGAATCTTGATCATTGTCATCAGAATCCAAGGAATAAACCGTGCGCTAGCACCAAGTCCTCAGCGTAAGTGTAGAAAATTGTAACTAGTGGTGAGCCCAGAGTGTGCCCGACACGGCTTAAGACATGTGGTCAGTCGGTGTCCGTCGCCGAAGACACAGTGCATTGTAATACATTGTTAGACATTGTTACTTGAATTGGACAGGTTGGTCTGTCCCATAATAGGTGTTTTGTAATAATGTGTGTGAATTCGCACACAGAAGCAAACATCAAACCAACACCATTGCAAACAGTGTGTACCAACACAACATAGTGGGCAGATTTTACGTCACCCACTGGTGTCAAGTGGAACAGTTTAATAGACATTCTAGTTTGGTCCCTTGGCTAGCACCTTTTTTTAATACGCTTAATTGATATTTGATCAGAATGAACGTTTACTTCAGATGTTTATACTGCACGTGATGAATACGGCTTTGATGAGTTTTATTTTCATTCTTATTATTAGGGATCAATGTTTCCATTGGAACTTCGGACAATATTGATGGTGTAAAAGCAGTTTCAGGTATTGGAAGCATTATAAGGCTGATGTGTAATTATTAGAGGCCTTATTTGGCGTCGACAGCCAAATAAATAAAAAAATAATTTTAATTGTTTTGACAGATGTAATATTATTTAGTGAACTGAATTAACAAAGAGAAGAACTGAAGACTAAAATTAGGTGAACAGTAAAATAATTAACAGTATTAATACTAAAATTACTTAAGATAATTTTCGTTTAAATGTTATTATTCGAGCGACATCATCTCATCTTATGATACTTATATGGCTTGTTACTGGAGACAACGCGCAGGATGGCGACAAGTGGCGCATGCGTTGCAACATGTTGGTGTCTGACGCTTGCATGCATGAAACATTGGTACGACTGTACGAATATTTGAAAGATTTGTGAATTTTAGGACTTATTACCCACAGGTACTAAGGCCTAAATCTTCAAGAATAAGTCTTCAAAGTCTAAGAATAGTCTTCACCAATTTTCCATTCTGGAAATTCAGCTATTATGATGGTTCTTCTAGTGGGAGCCGGGATTATGACAGGAAGTTTTAAGGCCTCGACAAACCGAAAATGATTCACTAAATATAAATTTTGTCGATAGAGCACCATGGTCACAGTGCGTGTTCAGCTTACAAGATTATATTTCTTTGTGTTTTGTTTCATTTGAAGAATAGTGTTCTAGAACTAAATAGCTTGGGGTGGCAATAAATTTAAATACGCCACTGGCTGTATGTGTGGATCAAACTAATAATGTACTTAAAGATTTGTTAAAAAAAAAATATTTTCACTGATAACAATTTTCACAAAATTAACATGATTTTCATTATATACCTTACGTGTAAACTACCTGTTTAAATCTAACACAACATTTGTATCTACAATTTAAAAAAAATGTAGCTTAAAGTAATAAAATTTAAAAATCCATTTCTGCATAATATAGCAATTTAAACAATTCATTTACATTTGGTATTGCTACTGCAGTTACAAAACTGCGGAATTATTACACCTATGCACCATGAATGCGAAAATAGAAAATGGGGGATGAAATCTTTTTATTTAAAAAAAAAAATTACAACTGCATATTTTTTTAAACCAACAACGTTTAAAACAACGTGTTTATATTTATTTTTTATTTTAATTTTAATTTAATATATAATACTGAGGTTTTCTTTTGAATTTTAAATATGTATACATAAATATTTTTATTATAAAACCATATTTACTGAATTTAAAAAAATATTTATACATACTGGCATTACTGATTCAGTATTTTTTGTTTTACCAAAATATCTGCTTGTTAGTTGTTGAATATAATTGGTTCGTTAGTACGGAAAGAGATTTTGGGTATTGTAATAAAATCCGAATCTCGAAGGATGTTACATGAGATTATCCGGATTCGTTTTCCGACGTAGGTTCGAAATCCAAGGGGAATATGCAATGGAACAAGAGTACACTGAGGTTGGGGTGATAATTTTGTCGTAAATAAAATTAAAACTAACGGACCTTCAGTTAACTTTTATGCTATATATATTTATTTGTTCAATAAAGTAAGTATAATTATTGTACAATCACTAATCTTTAAGAAAACAAATTGATTAAAGAGATTGTATTCTTGAAGATGAACAATTTAGTTCCTCTCACATAAATTATGTAGAAAAGCTACTAAAATAGGTATATAATGCTTAGTTTACAATAAAATAAGAAAAGAAATTAAACAAAGAAAAATACTTTAACATTAGTAATTAGGTCAAGACGTCAAATTGGAAATAATCTTTAAACAATCCTAATTTAACTTTCTCAGCTCAATATTACGTTTAAAAACTAAAATGGGTCATTCCCCCGCTACTATTAAAATTGAAAAAAGAAACAAATCTTAAATTGAATAAATAGTAAAAATAATTTTTAGTTAAAAAATTAAAAAAAAAAAAATTAAGCAAACTTAAAAATTCCATATGCTAAACGCTCTCATTATCTGCTAATTTGTATTTTATCTTACAATAAGGTAACGTAAATAAAAAATATGTGATCCTAAAGATTTGAAGATAACTATACTCTTAACGTATAAAAATACAATTTTTATATTAAATTGGTAGGACTGGAAGACGTGACTTACCTTTGTGGTGAGATTATAATGTTTCGTTAAGGAAATTTCTCTCTTTACCTTTTTACCAATGGCTAATTCTTCCTATTTCATGCAAATTTTTCTGACTGGTGGGCTATCCTTGTTTTCGCCAATTAACTCACTAATTTAATTTTTCCTTTTTTTTTTTTTCTAACTAACACCGGCTAATCACTAACTCTCAACACACTAACGACTAACAACCCTTTTCTAATTAACTCACTTACGCCTATCTTACTGACTGACTTGACCCATAAACGATTCACTACCGAATCACGTCTAACGCCTAACTCTTTCGTACCCACGCTAACACTCCCATCGTTCTATGATTAGTCTTATCGCTAACTCTTGTCCTTGAAGTCTTTACTCTTATTGCACTGGCAATATTCTCACGCTATGGGTAGGGCCTTATCGTTGCAGTTTTTATACAATATGTTTTGTCTACACGTAACTGCATCGAGTATTAATTTTATAATATAAGATTGATTATGTTATATCGTTTTGGCTCCGTTTGCTTTTATCTGAATAATTCGCATCTTAACTCTAAGAAAAATTAGGGTTGTCCATTTCATTACATCCCTCCCCCCTTAAGATCAAAGTTGGTCTTTAGAACAACTTTGTCATGGTCACCGTCTTCCTTTCCTACTCTACCTAATTAGAAAATTTTCTCATTCTTACCTAGTCTTAGTTGGTTACATTACTTAATCTAATTTCTTAGTCTAACTTAAAGTCTAATGTCACAAAAAAATCTCGCTGAAAAAAAATTTTTATATTAAAAAAAAAAAAAATTATTTATTGGCGGTCAAGAGCCATGAAAATAATATAATCTATGTATATCTGTATTCGTCTACATAATATATTGCTAACAGTTTTTGTTGTAGAAAGAAAAATTTTCATTAATATTTAACTATACTTCTTCTTATCGACTCGTACTATTACTAAACAAACAGCAAATTATTACGGATACCATTATCCTTAATCGCTAAACCTTAATGTCTCTAATAATTGTCTCTAACTAAACTGTTTCAATCACTATCACTGTTCAGAACACTCACTTTCACCTATGACACTAACTTTCCCACTTCTCACGTTCACTTATCTAACCAATGCTTTGCTGAACCAGTTATTGTTGGTTGGGCTATTTCGGGCTCCCCTATCTGCGGATATACTGGTAGTCTTACTATCTCTGGAACTTCATTGACCGTGGCTGACGTAGCGGATGTTGATGGGTTTGGCTCTTTCCTAATTTCACGGTTTTCAGGTGTTTCTGGGTCATTTTCTGGTTTCGCGGATTGATGTTTTCGGATATAGGGTATAGATAAGTCGCGAGTCCGTTAACAACAGCGGACACATACGAATGCATCCCGCAGTAGTAAATTTGCCTAGTAACATGAATTTTACACTGAACTACCGGTATGAGTTCGTAATCATTTATCTGTAAAAGCTGAATATTTTCACTTGTTATGTCCATGTCCTTTATTTCAATTTCACAGTTCCCTATTTCAGTTAGACTGAACGTGGTAATGTTCATGTTCACATTCTGACAGTCATAAGCAATTATAGCACTAGTGAATTTGCAAGAAAGCATAAAAATGTTTATTAATATTAAACACATTTTGGTAAAACACTCCATTTCTGTGAAAGTTCGTGTCTTAACAAATAGAGTCAATCAGTATATCTAAGCTTATTTTATTTTATTACTTTGTTTGTTTTTTTTTTTTTTTTTTTTTGTTATTAACTTTTTTTTTTTTTTGTCCTCACTTGTATAATTTTTTTTTTTTATTTTTTATTTTTGGTGTTTATGCACTTATTTATTTATTGTTTATTTGCTATTTATTCACACTGTCCAAACTTATCACCTAAAACAAAAATATATCAAGTCTATTAGGAATGAATAATTTTTATATACGTTTTGGTAGTGGTTGTGGTGAAACGCGTTCTTGGCTTCTCGTAAAATAACGATATGTAGGTCTGCTAGGAGTTTCTGACTCGTTTCCTTGTGGATTCACGGTTTCGGGTTCCGTCGCAGGGTTGCTAACATTTTCTCCAGTATCTCTCTTTACTGCAGTTTCCCTTTCGCTTTCAGTTCCGCTGCACTCTATTCTTACGTTTTTGGTTTTTTCTGAAATTCTGTCTTCGTCTCCTTCTACTTCTTTATCCAGCAACTGTGCTGCTTCATTTCCCGATTGCTCATCATCGAATACTGCTTCATTGCCATATTCTTCAGGTAATATTTGAGTTGCGTGTTCATCTACGTTTATGGATTTCGGTGTCCCTATCCATGGTTCGTACTCAATTTCTTCCCTCGGTGGTGGATGTACGATAATGTCCCAGTCAAATTCTCTTTCTTCAACGGGGTAATTTCGTGGTTCAAATTGCAAGTCTTCATCTGCTATTATTTGGTCTTCTCTGTCTTCATGACCATCACGATCCCTAGGAATTGTTGCTTTAGATTTGAGTTTTAATCTGTTAGGGTGCACTATGTATTCTTTTTTGTTATTTATGCCTCTTATTTTGTAGGTCACTGGTCCTTTCTGCTGGACGATCCGATATGGGCCTTCCCAAGGTTTACTTAATTTTGCAGACTTTCCTAGTTTCGGCGCTGGATTGTGCAAATAAACTTCATCGCCCGCTTCATACGTTATTTCTTGGGTGTTACGGTTATAATATTTTTCTCTTCTTTCAGCAGCATATCGCAGATTATCCCTGACATTTTGAAAGACTATTTGCATCCGTGCTAACATTTCTTCGGCATAATTGCTATCATAGTTATATTTCTTTTGTCGCGGTTCGAAAATTCTGTCATATGGTAGGGTCATTTCGCGGCCATACATAAGGAAATGTGGCGAGTAACCTGTCGAAGAATGGACTGATACTCTATATGCCATCATAACATATGGCAACCATTCATCCCAGTCTTTTTGATCATGTGAAACGCAGTGTGAAAGCATGTCTTTGATCACTCGATGGCTTCTTTCAACGCTCCCATTACTTTGAGGATGGTATGCTGTTGTCTGCAATTTGGTAATCTTCAACAATTTGCATACTTCTTTCATGACTTCTGAGACAAAATTAGTTCCCTGATCGGTCACTACTTTCTGAGGCACACCATGACGGCAAATAATACGTTGAACGAACACTTTCGCAACTGTTGTGGCTTTCTGGTTTGGGATTGGGACAGCTTCTAAATACTTAGTAAAATAATCCTGACAAGTAAATATGTAGCGATTTCCATTGTCCGTTTGAACCATTGGTCCGACAATATCCATTTCTATTAGTTGAAACGGTTCGATGACTTCTTCGAAGCGCTGTAATGGTGCTGGCTTCCGTCCTTTCGGGTTTTTCTTTTTATTACATGAGTCGCAACTTCCTATATATGATTTAACGTCCTTAGTCATATTGTTCCAATATAACTTTCGTTTTAATAAATGTAGTGTTTTAGTTATTCCTAAATGTCCTGCATATGGTAGGTTATGGTGTATTTCGATCATGTATTTTATTAAAGATTTTGGTACCACAAGTTGATCTTCCCGGCCTTCGATTATTTTATAGAGCAGACCATCTCCGTCCAAGTAGTATTGCTGGTCATTAGACTGTATTAGATTTGTTAACTCCTCGTCTTTCTGTTGTTCTTTTCTGATCATCTCTTTGTCCAAAATAGGAGTGCACTGACTGCTTTCTTCTGTCAAGTTGATTTGGATACGACTTAACGCATCGGCATTAGCATTCTTTCGTCCTGGTCGATATATGACGTCAAAATCATATTCGGACAATAAAATTATCCATCGTGCTAATCTAGATGTAGGATCCTTGAGTGTCCGTAGCCACTGTAAGGGTCGATGGTCGGTATATACGGTGAATTTGGTGCCATATAGATAACATTTAAAATGCTTTATTCCCCACACGACTGCCAAACACTCTTGCTCGGTAACTGGATAGTTTCGTTCTGCTTTATTTAATTGGCGGCTTGCGTAAGCGATCGGTTTTTCTTTACCGTCGACAACTTGGCTCAATATAGCGCTTATCGCGAATCCTGAAGCATCCGTTGCCAACAGGAATGGTTTTTCAAAGTTTGGAAACGTCAACACAGGTGGTTTGCATAATTTTTCTTTAAGCTCTTCGAACGCTCTCTGCTCCACTTCGGACCATACAAATTTATTGTCTTTCTTGGTAAGTTGTGTCAAAGGGAGGGCTTCTTTTGAAAAATCAGGTATAAACTTCCGGTAAAACCCCACAAGACCAAGAAATCCTCTCACTTCTCGCACATTCTTCGGAATTGGAAAATTCTTTACTACTCGTATTTTTTCGGGGTCTGGCTTAATCCCATTTGCCGATATTATGTGTCCTAGGTACGATGTTTCTTTGGCCAGAAACCTACACTTTGTTGGCTTCAGTTTTAGTTTTGCACTTCTCAGTCTTGAAAATACATTTCTCAATCGTTGTATGTGTTCAGGTAACGTTTTGCTGAAAACAATGATGTCATCAAGATAGACCAAACATTGCTCCGGTGTAAGGCCTGATAATACGGCATACATTAGTCTCTGAAATGTGCTCGGCGCATTTACTAAGCCAAAAGGCATCCTGAGACATTCGTAATGGCCATCTGGTGTTGTAAAAGCTGTCTTCTCTCGGTCTGCCGGGTGCACAGGTACTTGCCAATACCCTGACCACATATCTATAGTTGAGTAATACTGCGCATTTCCCAGTTGATTTATCGTTTCTTGCAGATTAGGTAGTGGGAAATAATCCCTTTTAGTGATAGCATTTAAGCCACGGTAGTCTATACACACTCTGATTTTATTTTCTCCCTCACTTGCCTTCTTGGCTACCATGACAACGGGAGCCGACCAAGGGGATGTTGATTCCTGGATGACTCGTTGTCTAAGCATGTCGTCGATTTGCTTTTTGAGTTCTTCTCGTTGTGAGAACGGAATCCTATATGGAGGCTTCGTGATAGGTGGTCCATCCTCGGTGTAAATCCGATGCTGTACTACGTCAGTACACGTTAATTCAGAAGTATCCGTCATAAAAATGTCTTTATATTCTCTGATCGTAGCTATCAGTAGGGTCCTTTCTTCTAGATCTTCGATGTGACTCATATCAATCTTCTCTATGAGTTCCCTTTCATCATCTGTTTGTCGTCTTTGGCTATCGACTTTACATATGTTAATCTCTTCTAACCCTTTCTTTACTTGTAATTGATTTATAATTTCCATAACAGCAATTTGTGTATTTTTTGGAAGAATAATTCTGTCATTTGTTACGTTTAAAATACAGACTGGTATTCGACTTGAAACGTATGAAACTGATCTGGCTATTAAAACTCCATGGTAGTTTAGGTTTATTGGTTCTACTATCAAGCACTGACAGTCGTCGGTGATGCTATCTTGCTTTACATAAACACATTTCTGACATCTTGCAGGTAATTCAATAGCTTCCTCAAGAATGATAGGGATCTTATCAAAAGTTTCATCCATATTTAGGTTTTCGGTTTCTTTTTTGTTGTTTAAATTCTTATTATTACTCTCATATCGTTTCCCACTATGGCCTCCATTTTGAGTTTCAGGTACATTTGGCTCTTCGTCTTTCTTTGTAGTTTCATTTTTCCTTGTATAAGGTTGCGTTCTGACTTCTTCTTGGCTATCGTTAAGGCTATCATCGGTTTCTTTGAATGTGACTTTCTTTTGTTTCTCTGTTCGATTTTTCTTTTGTGGCTCTGTCGGCTTCCACACTTTAAGTACATGAATATTCTTTCTCTCTTCGGCACGTTCCATCCTTTGAGTTTCACTTCCAATTGCTATTTTGGGTCCATTCGGTTCCTTCGGGTGTTCTACTTTTGTGTTATATATTTCTTGCTTTAGGCGTTCGTTCTTTTCTTTTTCCAAAAATTCCCTTTTCATACGGCCTTCCTGTTTTGTGTCATTGTATCTATACATCTCTCTATGTAACGACTCATCCTTATTTATTTGGCTTTCTTTCTGTTGATGAAAATTCTCTTGTTTCTCCTTAATCTGGTTTACATCGACGCGTATGCGTTGAATTTCTTGGGTTAACTGCCCAAAATTATCGGCTATCTGGCTAACAAGTCTTTCATATGGGCTTTCCTCTAATTTTTCTTCGTCAATGTTCCTCTGGCTTTGAGAATTCGCGTATTGATTATTCGGCTTTCGATGATTTGAGTTTGTCAATTGGCTTTCCACGTCTCGGTATTGACGATTCCTCTCATGGCTATCTGGCTTTTCATCCCTATTTACTTGAAATTGGATATCAAACTTTTCTTGTCGATATTGTTCGTGTTGGCTATCTTCATGGTCATTTATTACCGGTTGGCTATCAGACTTTCCCTGTTTACATAATATAGGGTGGCTATCAGGCTTTCCTTGTGAACATAAAACAGATTGGCTATCAGGCTCTCCATAATTTAAAATTTGCGATTGGCTATCAAGCTTCCCTAAGTCTTTTTGAAGTTCACTTTCTTCAAATATTTCTCGTCTTATTATGCTGACATATTCGCTATCTGTCAGTGAATCATCATTATCCATGGTTATGGTGGCGTCGTTCAATGTAATTAAATTATTTTTAAAATTGATTAAGGTTTTCATTTGCTTTAGGGCATCTCGCCCGAGAAGTCCATCAGCATCAAAAGTTAGGCTATCCGAGCAGACTATACATTCCACAGGGATGCGATTTCTCTCAATTTGAAAATTGACATATGCTTTCCCCAAAACATCTAGTTCACTTCCCGTGATTCCTCGTACAATATAGTTGTGTTGTCTAATAGGTGCTGTTTCTCCGACCATTCGTAGTGTTCCTGATTTTATTATGCTAACCACCGCGCCAGTATCAATCAGCATACGGATTTGGTGTCCATTCAATCCTACTTTTATAATACACTGTGGGGCATCTTCGTCGTAAGTAGGGTCGAAATCGACGCGGGGTATTACTTGATCTTTTAGTTTTGTTGTTCCGAAGCCACTTCGTTCTGGGGAGTGAACGAAGGACGCCCGGAGTTTAAAGGCTGTCGAGGTTCACTTTGGGTCGTATTCCTTATTCTTTGTGTAGGCTGTCGATTGGTTGAAAAATTATTATTATTTCCTCGATGAAATGCCCCCGGTTCTTCCCCTCTGTGGTTTTCCCATGAGTTGTGTAACGGACGATAATTCTCTGTAGGTGTCTGATTTTTTGAAGGGCACCGATTAGCATAGTGTCCCGACTGTCCACAACTAAAGCAGTTAGTTGACTTTTGTGCTGTACAGTCTCTAGCGAAATGTCCTTCTCTCCTACAATTGAAACACATCTTGACATTGACGGGTCTTCTCTCCCATTCGTTTATACGTGTTGCTGCTCCTGATTGTTGCCTCGTATTGTAGCGGCCTTCTGTACGTGGTTCGTTAGTGGTATTGGCAGGTAAGAACTCTCGAACGTTTTCAGACATTCTGTTTGGCGTAGTGCGTCGTCCAATGTAGCTCGGCGGTCCTGGAACGGCGTATACATCGTTTGGCCTTCGTGATAAACTCAACATTTGGCAGCTCATTTCGGCTTTTTGGGCTAAGTCGACTACATCGTCAAATGTGTAATTAGGGTTTTTGCTAATATCTAGAATTATCATTTTAGCGATATCAGGATTGAGTCCCTTTTGAAACTGATGAATAAGGTCTCTTTCGTGTCGCCTTTTAATTACTCCTATTTCACTACGGTCTTCATTTTGTACGAAACTTAGATTTTCCTCTAAAAGTTGCCGACCTATTACTTTCAACCTTGTAGCATAACTATCCACACTTTCTCGTTGGCGTTGTAAGCAGTGGTTCAAATTGTTTAGGGCTTGGCCCGGTATTATCTTTGGACTGTATTTTTTTATAATGGCCTTCCTGAATTCGGCGAACGTAAGATCTGGATCGGTAAGTGGTGCCTCTGATTCCATATACCTGAACGCATCACCTGTCATCTGGCATCTTGCAACTGCTAATGTTTGAATTTCGGTCCATCCATCCATTCTAGCTCGTTGTTCGAGTTTCGAAAAGAATTCCCGTACGCTTTCGTGTGGTTTGCCGCTAAACTGCTGCAATCCCATTAAAGTTTGGCCTATAGTATACATAGGGGCTGTCCTTATTTGGTGTGTATTCATATTGGTGTTCGTAACTGTATCCATAATTGGTGGGGCTGTCCTTGCTGGAGGTGTATTCGTGTCAATATTCGTATTCGCAGTTGAATTCATGGCTGATGGGTTCGGCTGTACTTCTATCAAAGAAGGCTCTTGGTCGTAAGGTATTGCTAACGGATCCATACTTGTAATTCACGCGAGTTATGGTAGTAGTATTTAATTATTTATTTATTTATTTAATTATATATTTATTTAATTGTTACTTTCTTATATAAATTTGTTTTATTTATTTAATTTCATATATTTACAAGGGTATATTTTTTTTTTTTTTTTTTTTTTTTTTTTAGTTTACTTCTTTACTTTAAATATTTATCGGTAAGTATTTGTAAAGTATTGGATTAAGTAAGATAATTAATAATAAAAATTTTTTTTTTTTTTTCAACAGCAGGAGACAAAGAAATTTTTTTTTTGTACCCAAATACAATTATAAAATTTAACAGTAAACAACAAGAAAAAATACAATTATTAATAAAATGCAATTACAAAACATAAAGGTAGTTCATAGAAAAAAAATGAAACGAAAACATGGAAATATTATATTTCGAATGTAATCTCTAGCAAACAGAAGAAAAATAAAATTAATTGTTAACTGTCCTACTACAAAAATTATTTAGGAGTATTCTGATATTTTAATGACTTTTGTAACACATTGTACATCAATAAGATTATTCCCTTCTTTTTTTTTTTTGGACTACTGTTACTAAATGTTGATACTTATGTGAATACGTTTGAATTTTTGAAATTTTTAACAAGTGAATAAAAATACTTATATTATTTATTAATCAATATTATTAATAAATTTTCTTACGACTATCTACATGAAGCAAAAGGAAAAAAAAAACTGATGTAAATTTATTTGGTTTAATTTAATCAATTGCTTAAAATTTCAAACAAACCAAAAATTTAAAAAAAATAAAATTTTTTTTTTATATCAAACAGTATTACAAACATCTACTTACTTACCGCTTACCGCGATCATGCTGATGACGATACATACATATATCATTTACTCCTTCCCGTGACTACGTATGAGTGACGTACTACCGCGTCATAGTAGAGTGGGTATTTTATGAATATGTATTTGGTGGGGACGCTTAACCAACGAAATGGGCTAATTACAACAATATGTATTAGGTATTATTGCACATATGTATTGTTAAAAAAATGCACGAAACAATATGCATATGTACCTACTTATAATTATATGCATATCATTGTTCGTTCAATTAACTCACAGTATCCATACAATATACAATGACGGTATTTATCTAAACGTATTCGCCTACAACCACATATGTAATTCATTTACTTTACTGATATTTTCTAATTCAACATTTAAACAATCAACTAGTATTTATTGATAAATATGATTAAGATTTTCAATTACTTTAAATTAATTCAAACTACGCTAAACATTACAAAAATAATAAGTATTAAACTATTATTCATCAACGTTTTTATTAACATTTTATTGGTCTACTAACTTCTTGTATGAAATTCTACATTAAAATTAATTATTACACAGTAAATTTTCTAACATTTTTTGTAACTAATTCTACTATCATTCCAAGAAATAAATTTTCGTTTCTAAAAACGAAATTAAAGATTATGTCGTAAAACTACTGGTGTACTGGTTATTCCGTTACAAATTCTCGTAATATTCGGTACCAAATGTTTGCCGACGAAGTTGAATCGTCAGAAATTTATTGGTTTCGTCGAAAATTTCTTATCCCACCGCTGCCACCACTTGTAATAAAATCCGAATCTCGAAGGATGTTACATGAGATTATCCGGATTCGTTTTCCGACGTAGGTTCGAAATCCAAGGGGAATATGCAATGGAACAAGAGTACACTGAGGTTGGGGTGATAATTTTGTCGTAAATAAAATTAAAACTAACGGACCTTCAGTTAACTTTTATGCTATATATATTTATTTGTTCAATAAAGTAAGTATAATTATTGTACAATCACTAATCTTTAAGAAAACAAATTGATTAAAGAGATTGTATTCTTGAAGATGAACAATTTAGTTCCTCTCACATAAATTATGTAGAAAAGCTACTAAAATAGGTATATAATGCTTAGTTTACAATAAAATAAGAAAAGAAATTAAACAAAGAAAAATACTTTAACATTAGTAATTAGGTCAAGACGTCAAATTGGAAATAATCTTTAAACAATCCTAATTTAACTTTCTCAGCTCAATATTACGTTTAAAAACTAAAATGGGTCATTCCCCCGCTACTATTAAAATTGAAAAAAGAAACAAATCTTAAATTGAATAAATAGTAAAAATAATTTTTAGTTAAAAAATTAAAAAAAAAAAAATTAAGCAAACTTAAAAATTCCATATGCTAAACGCTCTCATTATCTGCTAATTTGTATTTTATCTTACAATAAGGTAACGTAAATAAAAAATATGTGATCCTAAAGATTTGAAGATAACTATACTCTTAACGTATAAAAATACAATTTTTATATTAAATTGGTAGGACTGGAAGACGTGACTTACCTTTGTGGTGAGATTATAATGTTTCGTTAAGGAAATTTCTCTCTTTACCTTTTTACCAATGGCTAATTCTTCCTATTTCATGCAAATTTTTCTGACTGGTGGGCTATCCTTGTTTTCGCCAATTAACTCACTAATTTAATTTTTCCTTTTTTTTTTTTCTAACTAACACCGGCTAATCACTAACTCTCAACACACTAACGACTAACAACCCTTTTCTAATTAACTCACTTACGCCTATCTTACTGACTGACTTGACCCATAAACGATTCACTACCGAATCACGTCTAACGCCTAACTCTTTCGTACCCACGCTAACACTCCCATCGTTCTATGATTAGTCTTATCGCTAACTCTTGTCCTTGAAGTCTTTACTCTTATTGCACTGGCAATATTCTCACGCTATGGGTAGGGCCTTATCGTTGCAGTTTTTATACAATATGTTTTGTCTACACGTAACTGCATCGAGTATTAATTTTATAATATAAGATTGATTATGTTATATCGTTTTGGCTCCGTTTGCTTTTATCTGAATAATTCGCATCTTAACTCTAAGAAAAATTAGGGTTGTCCATTTCATTACAGTATTTTCAGGCCTAAAAAATGTGTTAGTTACCATTCTAGCGACCAGAGAAATATGAAAAATATTTTGTAACAAAATGTAAACGGTTCTTGCACTGAACATGTTTTTGAGAATACAGCAATCCCCCGAAGAACACAATTGATTGGTTTCGTGTTCTTTGAAACCGTGTTGTTCGAGACCACAAAAGATAGGCATTTTCTATTACAAATGTATGCAAGTTGTGGGTATTCCAAACATATTGCGACTGTTAAAATCTACTTTTCGTTATCGAACAGTATCGATAACAAACTATTTATCATAAATTGGTTATAACTGTTGAATTTTAGCTCTATTAGTCCCTCTGATTTGGTCAACAATAGGATATTTTAAAAAATTACATTTCAATACTTTTCGTAAACGTAAACTTTTGATCGTAAATATCTCGTAAACGATGCGTCGTGGGGAAAAAATAACGAAATTTTTGAAGGCTTAAGCGAAGCAAGTTGTGGGTATTCCAAACATATTGGAACTGTCAAAACCTTCTTTTCATTATCGAAAATTATCGTTGTCAAAAATAACGATATTTTTGGAATCTAAATATATAAACTACATATTCATTATCATTTCTATTATAAGATTCTCTAAAATTTTTAGTAGTTTTTATTTCCAGTATTTTTCCTTGTATAATTGGCAGATTCAATTTACACAATTTTTATTCGTGTAAATCAAATCCACATGGAACTGATGTATTTGCGTACATTGAGGACCGATGCCATTTTGATATCAAATATAATATAATATGTATTTTATTCTTTTTCAGAAGAATTGCTTAAAAATCGTGTTATTTGAAACCGTGTAATTCGGGGAAAGGGTACCCGTGTTCTTTCCTGTAAATGTATATATACAGTGATCAAAAAATAATAACATTTCATCATTGAAATCGCGCTAACTTATCCAAAATAATAAAGTTACCTTTCTTAAGTTGGTAGCAATCTAACTAACAATTGCGTCAAATTTCTTGTTAATATTGTCATTTGATTACAAGTTTTGGTGACAATATCATGTCGGAAATGAGTGTTCTGATTGGTATAAATTGTTCAAAGAAGGCAGAAAATGCGTTGAAGGCGATGACTGTTCGCCCTGGGTGCCCCTCGACGTTTACCGGTGAATAAAATATTACAGAAATCAAGGATCTGGTCCTCAAAAATTGTCGATTAACAATTAGTGACCTGGTCGACATGACTGGAGTTACATTTGTGTCGATTCAATATATTTTAGAAGGTCAGCCTGGCCTCGATGCGAGGCTTTTCGTTTGGTTACAAAAATGCTCAACTTTCTTTGAAAAAGAGCGTCGTGCTGATATCTGTACGGAAGTGATTTCTGGCTACCGGCCAGAATGATTCAAAAATCAAGGTTATGTTGACTGTTTACTTTGATTATCATGATGTTGTGAACTCGAGGGAAAACTTCGGTAAAGAATATTTTTAGCATGTTCACGGTCATAACCTATTATGGCGAAGCGCCCAACTGATGCACTATTTTGGAAACTAAATACACTTTATATGAAATTTTAAATTAACAAAAAAGAACCACTAAAACATTTTTGGAAACTATAACGCAAAAATCATTTGTGTCCGTTTGCAGGAATCTTAAAAAGATAGATGGTTTAAACTACAGTCCAAAGTAAAAGATAGATTTAATTAATTTTGTTCGTTGGACCATATACATTGTTTGTGGGTATATTTACAAAGTCTAATAATGTACAATATAACCGAGAAACTATAATTTTAATAATTAAAACTAGAATGCATGCAAGAACGGATACTCACAATAACTTTGTCTAAACTTTACGCTAAAGATAAATGACTAAAATATTAAAGAATTATAAATTTTACACTAGCGCTAGTAGGTAACTTATGGTTCCAGTGACTACTCTAGCAGAAGAATTAAATCATTCTAATATTTTGAACTTTTACTAAAATAAAATATTATAAAATCCAGCCATTTTTTTTTTATACGTATGGATTTTTTAAAATTAAATTGCATATTAAAATTGTTCAGTATTATGATTTTCACTAAAAAATATTCCATTAAAATTCATAATGCTTTTATGAAAAAACAAAAATTGTATTATATTACATTTTTTGTCGTGTTATATAATATGCCAAATCATATTTAAATAGTTATCAGTATTTTTACATTTGTTCCAACTCTTTCTGTTGAATTCAAAAAAAAAATTAAATTTTTGGTTTTGAAATAAATGAAAATTGGTTTTTAAATTTTTACATCAATTTTGATTTTTATGATTTATTTTTTTAGTTTTTTTATCTATTTTATTATTGCTCACAATTATTAGATACACGAATATATACAGTATAATGGTAAAAAAGCTTCATTTTAAAAAATTCGCTACCAATACGCTGAATTTCGAAATCCTGACTTAATGCGTGTCTCTTTTGTTTTTTAAGAATTTTTGTTTCTTTAAAGACAGATTCTGTCTAAAGATGTTTATTTAACAATAACATGAAATCATTTGCGCGCCAATTTTAAATGATATTTTCCACATAATTTTATCTTTTGGTGATCGGCAATTTCAAAATCCTTGTACATAAACCATCATACAGAGGACAATGGGCAAAACTATATGAACAGCTGCCCCATAGCGCCCAAGGTTGAAACCGGTGCCGATCGAGAGCCCTGGTCAAGTAGTATAACTCTGTCAATGGGCACGTTCATGGAAAACCTGGCCTTCAAAAGGTGTAGGGCGTCAAATGTACAAAAAGTCTGCACGTGGCCATAGCCAAACGGGATACTCTGTATAGGTACAAATGGGTTATGAGACATGTGGTGGGCCAGCCTATCACTGTGTAAAACCACTTTCCTGGCAAGTGGCCTAACCTCATTTTTTCACGTGGTCTATGGCAGAAGACGTACCTAGCGGCTTCAAACCTGTGCATTAGGAGTATCCGAAGAGAAGTTTGGGAGTTCTACCGGTGGCAATTTCTGGTAGATTGCCGAAATAAGGTAGTCCGAAGTGCACCTTCCCGAAGGGGACTCTAATGCCCGCTGCAGATCAACACATATCGTTTCCTTAAGAAATGGCCATGTGAAGTATGCAAAACCTACTGCACGTCAGAACTTTTGAAGGCCAGGTTCTCCATAACTAAGATGGGTATATTTGTGACCTACTAGGAAGGGGCTTTCAGAAAATACATATCTCACCAGTGGGCGCTGGGTGGCAATTTTGCGTATTGTCCTTTGGTAGTTGAGACATAAGTAATAGTACCTATATTTATATGTCAAGAGAACTAAAATATGATTTCTGATACCAAATGTGAAGTTTGTTGCCTGAGGGCCTGTAAATTCTTTGCCCTAAATTTATCCATTAAAAGGGAATTCGCCGAAAAAACATCAAAAATCGACCATTTTTTTATTATTATTTTTTGTTTTTATACAAATAAATATTTTATTAAAAAACGAAATATACAACATTGTTTCTATGGTCTATTTCAGTTAAATTTAACCATGCTTTGTAACTTTGAATTTAAATAATTTCCGTTTTCTTGGCTTTATCTCTTTTATTATTGCATTTATGTAAATTTTAAATTTGCAGTTTATTTTTAGAAAAGAATAGAAGATCGATTTGTTTCGAATATTAGAATTATTTAATTTTTTAACGAAAACTCATGATCAATTTTATCTGAAAAGAGGTATACATGTCTTGACATTAAAAAAAAAAAAAAAAAAAATTAAAAGAAAAATTAAAAATGAGCGGGGTATAAATGGCTTTGAAGTCGACACTGCGAAATTTTTCCACCTTGCTGGTTCCTCGCGTTCTAACATCTCCAGTGACCCAAAAACAAAAAATTAAGAATTTTCTGAAAATATACATATACAGTTATGGTATTAACTAGGATTTAAAAAAAAAAAAAATAAAAAAATCAGCGAGATATCGCATTTATAAATAAATTTCCAAAAATCACCGCTTTTTCTCGCCTATAGACAACCGCCATTTTGAAAATGTATTACGGAGGCAAAAGATCCTAGTTCCTGCCAAAATGACGATATCGGGAAATAATATTCACTTTGACTTATGTTGATATCTCAAACACTTTCGAGAAAATAGCATTTAAAGTTAAAGCAATTGTGCGTGCTCTAAACTGCTCATAACTTTTTGATTTTTCATTTTTTTAAAATAAGATTTTAGGAGAATATTTCTAACACCTTAAGCAACATAATTATGAAGGAAAAGAATCGATTTCTTTTTTTTAGCGAATCCCCCTTTAACGACCGAAACTGAAGTTTCAGTATAGTGTTCCTCTTCCATTTTCGAATTATTTCTATCAATAGAAACTCTAATACCTTACAAAAAACTTTTGGATTAGACTTAAAACGTCAGAAGTCATAATTGGGTTTTTGAATAAAAAATAATCTTTTTTTTTCTGAAAACTAGGGTAAAAGCCCCCTTTGTGGAACGGTATCTAATTATGAAAATTTACATATTAATGAAGTTATTTCTGAAAGAAACGTCTAATAACAAAAATTATTATTAATAGAATGATTGTTTTTCAATTTAAATTCACCTCGTATTTAAAGTTTCCTTACTTAATTAAAGAAATAAATATGTAAATGTCAAAACTGTTCCAGTATTAGATACCGTTCCACAAAGGGGGCTTTTACCCTATATCATAAATAATATTGATAATGGATGCGAAAAAAATTTTAAAAATAATATATGTATAATAAATAAGAAATTAATTAAAACTTACAAAATTTAAAAAAAATAATTTGGTTATAAACAGCGGAAAACTACTTTTCATATTACACAACCTATTATGTTATTCCAGTTAATGGTGGAAATGAATCTAAGCTACAAGAAATCTATTCAGAGTTAAAGAATGGCTTTTAAACATTTTTCTGATGGTCAAAAAAGTGTCGATATTTATCTGAATTGCATGGTCGGCCAAGTGCAGGTCGGAAAAGAGCGCGATGTCTGTGACGTCATTATGGTCATTATGTTTAGATATTCAATACAAAAATTATAACAAGCAATAATTTGCATAGCAACAATAATTTAAAATAAAAATACATCGTGTTTTTAGGTAAGTTACCATTATGACGTCACGTATGCGCTCGGAAACTGTCGGCCAGTTATCGGTTCTAAGTTTAAAAATTTATTTTTAATTTAACAATTACCACATGCGCTGATCTAAAAACTAAACCATATAACTCCTGAAAATTTTCTCAGAATCGAGACTTTCCAGGCACACAGACGGACACATCAAACAATTCAGAAAGCTTTAAAACTAATTTTAATTTTGGAAGAAAAATGCTTCCATAATACTACCGTTACCCGGAAGAAAAAATTTACTAAATTATATTTCGTCTTAATCAAATTTACAAAAACTTTTACTGTCTCTATAAATTTTTAAGTATTTCATATATTAACAATAAAAAAAAACTTTCAAAATAAAATTTATTTTTCTTGTTTGCTTCCTGTGTTTGCCAAACAAACAGAAAAACAATGTTTCGAAAAAACTATGAATACTGAATAAGCATTGAAACCATCCGCAACACTGGCTGACTGACACTGTATTTATTTTTTTTGATAAACATTCTTTATTACATGTAGTAACAAAAAATTTTTACTCTGACGCTGCTGCTGGCTCTCTTGGGACCTTTTTTGACATGAATTTCCACTTATATAACTTTTCCCGTCCTCTAATACTCTATTCTATTAAAGATTAAAAATATTCTAACTGAAAAAAAATATTCAAGGAAATTGTTGAAGTTTAAAAGAGCAATACTCAAGTGTGTATAACGCGCAATGAAAGAGAGAGTTTTGCGTAAGCAGGGGATTCCCCCATGTTTCAACAACTATAAATATTATATTTGTTGACATCATTATAAACATATACTTACACAACACGGCGCGGCGTGCTGTTGAATTAAAAATTGGAAAATAATGTACGGATGTGCTAAGCATGCAAAAATAAAAATTGGAAATTAAATTGTCAACAATGGAAGTAGAGTGTACTTAAATATGTAAAACATTTTAGGAGTGTTTTAATACTTGACAGGTCCGAAGAATAGACGGATGTGTTCGACAAATAACACCGATGTACACAGGATCGGATTAACCCCTTTTGCAGCACTAAACTTTTTCTTTTTGCCGGACGCCTCCTCTCTTCGACAAAAAATATAAAAAAAAAATAAAACAAAATTAAATAATGTAAAAAACTAAAACAAATCTTAAATTTTTATTGTCCAACAAAAAACTAAACTATCTAATTTACAAATCTTTTCAAAATAGACCGGGGTCTTTATAAAACATCGAGCCCTAGATAATTGTTTCATTTGTCTATGGGATGATCCGGTTCTGAATATACCTACAGTATACAGAGAGGGAAATCATTATGGAACAAGTAGAGTCCAAGACTTTTCTATGTCGAGTTTTCTTGCAGATCGAGATCTCGATTGGAACAGTTTCTAGGCTCATATGTCAACTCTTTCGAATTTGGTTTACTCGTTTCTAAATATTTCCAAAAATATAAATCTTGTGGTCAACTTAAAGACTGTTGCCTTAATTTTCTTTTTTTTTTTTTGAATTCTTGAATTGGTATTTTCTATTAAACTGTTAATATAGTTTCGATAAAATTTAGTTTACCTTATCTTTCTTAATTTAAATAATCGTAGGCTCTAAATTTTTTGCTATTTTGAATTGAAAAAAAAAAATATTTCATATCTCTTTTAGTGATAATCCTTATAAGAAAAACTATTATTCTGCGGAATAAATCATTTTTGAATTTTGGCACAAGCGTTCATATGCTCTTTCCAAAATTATTGTCGAAGTATAAATTTGACCGAGATAAAATATCTTGAAAAGAGGGCAATAATTTTCAAAATTTTTCGCTTTCCTTTAAATTTTTTTAACTTTCCATAGGAAGTTATTGTAATGGGTCCGATTTTACGAATCGCTAATTTTGACATATCTCCACGTTTCAAGGTCACTAGAATCCGAATCCATCGTTTCTAGCGTGATGTCTGTGCGTGCGTTCGTTAGTTCGTTCGTTCGTTCGCGCATTTTTTTTCGTCTCGCATATCTCGAGAAGAAATGATGATATCAACTCCGGACTAATTTCATTAGATGCGTAATCAAAAAATGAAGACCGGATAAAGTTTTCAGCAAATTCGGATTAGCGGTTTGTTTTTTGTGGTAAAAAACAGAATTAACTTTATTAAGATAACATAGATTATATGGATAATTAATACTAGACAGGTTTGCTTTGTGAAAATCCATATTAAAACATGGGATCGTTGCTTTGTCACTTTTCACAGCAAAAACATAGAAAAACACGAGTCGATTTCGGCTTTTACACCATCCTCAGGTGAAAAACATAACTAGAAATTGTGGTAAAACTATGTGGAATCCAATACATCCCCCACCAATACATTATTTACTCCAATTTATACTATAAATAGTTTTCACCTAAAAGAACAATTTTTAGTTATGTTTTTCACCTGAGGATGGTGTAAAAGCCGAAATCGACTAGTGTTTTTCTATGTTTTTGCTGTGAAAAGTGACAAAGCAACGATCCCATGTTTTGATTATATGGATTTTTTACCATAACATTATTATATAATGGCCTAAGAACCTTCCTTGATGTTAAAAACGCCAGTATATTATTATAAAATTTAAAGAAAAAAAAAGAAAAAAAAAAGAACGAAATAAGAAACTGTCTTTGAAATATATTTTGTCTCGCATATCTTGAGAACTAATGATGTTATTATTTGTTTGATATGGGTGGAGCCGCCACCCTTAAGTACAGAAGGCGAAGCCCCCAGTATGGTGCAAGGGGTAAAGCCTCTATCGGGGGCCCAGAGCAGAAGTTGCCCGAAATGGAAAAATAATTATTTATGTACAGTAGTCTCTAGTCTTTAAGGACACCCAATGGGAAGTTGACAGTGTGGGTAGACCTGTCCTCCAAATTTTTTGAATATTATTTTGTGCCGACACGGCGTAATTACTGTCTTCTTCTAATAGCTATAATCCCCTAAATTTGGAAAAATTATAAACTTCCTTTTTAGTACCTATACATATATTTAGGTATTATATTCTTAATTCTAAAAGTTCTTAACTACATCATTTTTTAGACTACTTTACTGTCATAAATTTCAATCAAGTTATTGAGAAAAATCAGTTGTCAAGAATAAAAACAAAAATTTTGCCAATCAATACTGAAAAAGTGAGATTTATTCTGAACCATCTGGTGCACATAAAAAATATACATATTTTTCCCTAAAAAATATAGAAAACACGAATGATATATGACGCAATGAATTTAAATTTCTCCTTCATACAATTATGATATAAAAAAAATACATTTAATATAACATAAATTCATTCTTAACATCGTTCTTCGGCTCCTATTTCGCCTACTTTCAGGTTTATTATAAAGTAATTTTCTTCGTCTTTTTTATGGTACATAACACTAGCTAGCTACGTAGTGGCAATAGAAAGCGTCGTATCACGACGGTCGTATGTCAAAATTTATAACAAAGGGTCGTAAAAAACCATTGCGTAGGTTCAGTTACGCCGATTTTACTTACCAACGCATATCAAAAATGTTATTACGCATAAAATTATTAATAAAAAAAAAAAAAACGCACTATATGTACATATGTTTACAATGATGTCAACATAAAAAAGCGTTTTACTTTGCATATAATATTGTTGTTTTGTTTACTGGGTACTACAGTGACATAATAGACATAGAAGCTGCAATATTTTTAAAAAATTCTGAAATGTTAATACGATTAAATCTTATTTTGAAAAATTAACCGTTGTTACTTGCGTTACACAATTTAAATAATTATGTGAACGTTTAGAGACTAGGTAAGTGTTTGTCTCTGTGCGTTTCATCTACCAGTTTGACCGATGTAAAAACTATTACATTCTTGACAATTTAGTTTGTAGATCACCAATTTTTCAATAATTTTTTTACAGGTTATACGTATAATTAATTCTGAACGTACTAAAAAATAGAAACCATGATGAACAACTGAATTTATTTCGCAGATAAGCTAAAAAAAATTAAAGTATCTTATGGGTTCAAAATTTAAATTGAACAACGAAACAATTGAAACACAAACACTAATCGAATAGTCAATTAACTAATCGAAGATTTGCAATTCGATAAGTCAACTAGTAGGTTAAATCTTGAATTAGTCCACCTTTAGTTAGCAAGAATACTATATTATTCAACGAGCTAGTAATTATAGCTATTACTCACGAATATGAAATTGCGAGGCGAGTGTCGTAGTGCATCTAAGTGCGTAATAGCCATTGCAGACGAGTAGAATACGATATTTTTTCTACATTATTCACAAAACAATCGAAAACCCATTAAATAATGGTTATTACTGTAATTTCATAGGTCAAAAAGGTATTGAGTAATTAATATTCACATAGTGTTTGAAAAATTATCAAATTGGATCAGCTGGTATTCGAACCCCGATCTCTTGGTATTGAGTAATGATCATTCCTCCACACCTTTGAATAATACCTAACGTCCTCAACAATTAACAAATATATAATGAATGTGTTCCTCAACAGGAGTAGAAAAATAATTTATTCTCTTACTAGCTGTACCCCCGACATCGCCCGCAGGATGCATTGTTATAAAATCAAGAGAAGTATATAAGTGTAATAATTATACAGAATCTTCATAAAACAATAATTTTTGCGTAATGCATGCACATGTTCAAAATGGTTTTTATATTTCTCCAAGGGAAGAAGACACTTTACCGTAATAAAAAAACTATCTTATATGTTGATTCAGGTAATAAGTTAACATCAGACTAAATTTCATAAAAATCCCTTCAATAGTTTTTGCGTAATGTGTGCACATGCTCAAAATGGTTTTTCTACTTTTCCGTGGGATGAGACATTTTATCGAAATAAAAAGTATTTTATATGTTGATCAAGGTAATAAGTTATCATCACGCCAAATTTCATCAAAATCCGTTCAGTAGTTTTTTCGCAATGCGTGAACAAACAGACAGACAGACAAACAGACAAAAAATTTAAACATCGCTGTTTTGGTATCTACATCGATAACTATTTACAGAACCAGTACAATTTTCCAAAAATATTACATGTTCGGAAATGGTCTCGTTACAGTTTTATTATAGGGTAAATACGGGAGAGATGCGGCAGTAGCCACAATTCGTTCGCTGATTGATAGATAGAGCTAATAATGGACTATATGGTTAAAATAGGCTGTTAATTTACGCTGTATCTAGTTACATTTATGATCAGTACATTAGTTTAGAAATTATCCAACTTTTTATTAGAGAAATGTACGTTTTTCACATAAATATTTTATTAAGCATTTAATTCATTCGAATTTAAGAATGTATATTTCATTATTTTAAGGAAAATGAGTTTTGTTGTTAATTTAGGTATATTTTAAAAGTACTGTATAAAATTTTAGGTTAGAATTCCGCACTATGCTTGCTATAGCAACATGCGGCATCTATCCCAACAAAAAGGAGAGATGCCGCTGTTAAAGTTGGTATAGATTAGGGTTGCTCGATATACATCGATGCATCGAAAACATCGATATTTACCATTCGATGTATCGAATCAGTCCGATACATCGGTAACAGTCGATGTTTTACGATATATCGATGTATTTTATTCAATGCATCGAACAAACACCTCATACAATTATACGTAAACTTGTACAAAATTGGGTATAAATATTTAACTTTAGTGGCCAGCGTGGCCAGCTCCGTACCATGCGAAAGACTTTTTTCTAAAGCTTAGCAAGTTTTGAATCAACAACGCACCAGAATACAAGTAAAGCAAGTATATGAAATTCTATTTCTATGCAAAGTTTAGAAAGAAAGTATTGGGATTTGTAATTTTCTCACGTGAACTTCCCATTAAAATAATCAAATAGAAGTAAGGGAAATAAGAGTATTAAAATTTTAGATTGTGTCTCAATTTTCTGATTTAATATTTTCCTATCCTATTCTGTCCTATATTTTAAGCTATCAGAATCTACATATACTCGTTCTTAAATTATTTGATGTTTTCTATCGATGCATCGAAAACATCGATGTTTCAATTCGATATATCGAAAAACATCGACGCAACCTTTCCGATTGATGCATCGCAAAAAACATCGATGTATATTTTAAATGAACATCCCTAGTATAGATGTCGCATCATATTACATATGAAAAACACATACCTTAATTATACAGCTTTATTTTTAGCTGTAAATTATGCCACATAAATATAAAAGATTCAGTAATGATGAATCTTTGATGAAAATAATGATGATTTCCTGTATATCGAATGTTTTGGGAAGTACCTACTCAGATACAACGAAAAAAATTAACTGGTTAAGATGTATGAAGTGCCAAAAATGGTTACATATGACTTGAACTGTGTATGGAGTTGTGTGTAATATATGTTCAAGAGAATCGTTGCGCCAAAAAAATGCAAAATTCTTAATATTACATATGCGGCGACTCACCTTCCTTGATGCGGCATTTCTTCCATAGGTGTGGGAGAGACGCCGCTTGTAGTCTCTACAAAAATGTTAATTATGAATCCTTTACGACGGAGAATTTAAATTTACTTTTAAATTATTTTAAAGAACAAGGTTTACATTTACTATGTACCAAATTTCAAATCAATTAAATGCATACTTAAAGAATTATTAAATGTTTTCAAAATGTGCGGCACATCTCCCGCATTCACCCTATATATAGATTATGGAACTTAGGCAATATCACCTGTATTTTGCATAAAAATATAAACAAATGACACAACAAGTGGTACTCCCGCGGTCATTGTATTTCATCAGCCGTCAATATGCTGAGTCAATCCGTAAACTCGTATGAACCGCTCTTTCAAAAATATCGGAACCGGAGTCAGAGTCGACAATGTTTGAATTGGAACCGAAAATTCAGATCTTTTATAGAGTCGGAATCGCTACTCCACAATATTCCTTTTCTCGCCAACAACTCTGTGATCTTTACCGATTTAACGAACCATGGAGTCGCTTGGTAATAAAATTTTCTTATACACCGATACCTCAATTTGCGTCGTGGTTACGTTCCAAAAAAACACGACGCAAATTGAGACGACGCAAAGTGAATTATGATTTTCTATAGCAAACCATGTGAAGATCGAAGATAGGTTTCAGGGTTACGAAAATACTACTTTTTAAAAAGAAAATTTAACAAAGTAAACATTTAAAAAACAAAAATAATATAAAATTTTATTACATACATACAAAAAACAAAAAAAACAAAAAAAAAAAAAACAAATTCAAAAAATTTCAATGCACGTCGTACACACGATACAGAAACTGATTCAACATACATCACACGCGTAATATGTTCCATATTTGTATATCAGTTTGTTTCAAAATTTAAAACTACGTACAATACATTTAGCATGTGATAACCACCATATAATCCGGCAGTATGGATTTCTTCTATTTAACTTAATTTAACATTTCCATGTTCAAAGTAGTTGCCATCTATTATCAATCTTTATTACAACATCAATAGATACATATCCAACATATTACAACAAAGTCGTGCCTTCTTTAAAAAAAAAAAAGAATTCAAAAAATTTCGAAAAAAAATTAAAAACTCGAACCCAAAGCAACGCAACTTCGAAAATCTAACGACGCACAGTGAAAATTAGTACTAATTTAGCAGCGACGCAACTTCAAAAAAACGCAAACCGAAACGACGCAAAGCGAGGTATTGGTGTATATATTATATACATCAAAAAAAAAAAATTTCGCTGCTCGGTACATAAGAATCCTCATACATGCGGACATCTAGATCTTTTTCCGTTAGACTTATGTAAATATGACTTTTTTGTAGACGAAATATATACACATAGACTTTTTCCTGAATCTTTTATTAACAATTTTATGCCAATATTATACTTACATTTTATCATATTGTACGTTAGAAAGAATAAAAAATAGATATAGGTAGATACTATTTTTTTGCCTTGAATTTATAATCCATTTTAAAAGGCAAAAAATATATATCATTGTTGTAACAACCTATAAATATTTTTTGATATTCGTTGTCATGTTTTTACGTGAAGTTGTATTTGGAAAATTCCGTAACTTGTTTACGGAAAGCTCGTCTAATAATCTTTTAACTACATATTTGTTACTATTATAAACAATTATGGCAGAACTGTTCCGGGGCGCGAGGGTGGGAGTAATGGCGTCAGAGGTTATTAAATCAGATTTGTAAATATATTTTCAAAACAGCAGTAGGTATGTAGGTATCTATTTTGTGGTAAAATTTAAATTGCAAATATTTTCAAAAATTAGAATTTAAAATTTGATTTATGTATTGACAAAACTTATCGTCGTGAAGAGTGGAATATCAAAATATAGTAGTCGCCAAATTAAATGGTATTTTTAATCAAATTATTATTTCGTTAACTATGTGGCCGGGAGGTTTATTAAATAAACCATTGAATATTATGAGTAAATTATACTATTAAATGTGAATTTAAATTGCAAATTTTCTATACCCATAGTCAATGTAAACGTACACAGTATGCGCCAAAAATATTCGTATATCTATAAAATTTATGTATGCACAAGTTCTTCGTAGAGAATCGTACATTCTTATCGAGCAATGTTTCTCAACCCCTTTTTCAGTTACGACCCGGTCAAAAATTTCGGATAATTTTATGCAGGCCGGTCACATATAGGATCACAGTCACATGTACATCGTTTATTACAGAAATGTTTAAAAGCAATTATTTAATCTATATACATATAATAAAATTGTAACGAGACCATTTCTGTACATGGAATATTTTTTGAAAATTGTAATGGTACTGTAATGATGTCTGTCTGTCTGTTCACACATCACGCAAAAACTATTGGACAGATTTTAATGAAATTTGGTGTGATGATAACTTATTACCTGGGTCAACATCTAAGATACTTTTTACTCCGGAAAAATTTCTCATTCCCACGGGAAAATGTAAAGACCATTTTGAGCATCTGCACACATTAGGCAAAAACTATTAGACGGATTTTAATAAAATTTGGTGTGGTGATAACTTATTACCTAGGGTAATATTTAAAATACTTTTTACTCTGGGAAAATGCCTTATTCCCACGGGAAAATAGTAAAACCATTTTGTGCATGTGCACGTATTACGCAAAAACTATTGGACGGATTTTGATGAAATTTGGTGTGGTGATAACCTATTACTTAAGTCAACATTTAAGATATTTTTTACTCCAGGAAAATTCCTCATTCCTACGGGAAAATAGAAAAACAATTTTGAGCATGTGCCTGCATTACACAAAAATTATTATTCTTTGCAAGTTCTGTATAATTATTACACTTACATACTTCTCAACAATGCTTTGCGCGAACGACATCACGGGTACGGCTAGTTTTAAATAGAATTCTTGCAGTCTGGAATCATTTCCGCCAATAAGTGGAATAACATTAGGATGTGTGATATGAAATGTCGTTTTCCGACCACTTAGTCAACCATTTAACTTAGATAAATCGTGCCACTTTTTTTAAGCATTACAAAAATATTTAAAAGGTATTCTTTAATGTTAGGGTGTGTAATTAGGGTGTGTAATATGAAATGTCGTTTTCCGACCACTTAGTCGACCATTTATAATTCAGATAAATATTGCCACTTTTTTAAGCATTACAAAAATATTTAAAATGTATTCTTTAATTTTAAATAGAATTCTTATAGTCTAGAATTATTTTCGCCATCAACTGGAATAACATTAAGTCATGTAATATGAAATGTCGTTTTTCGACCACTTGCTCTATCATTTAATTCAGATAAATATCGACACTTTTTTAAGCATTACAAAAAAGTTTAGAAGGTATTCTTTAATTTTAATTTTAATTCTTGTAGACTGGAATCATTCCCGTTATGAGTTGGAATAACATTTGGTCGTGTAATATGAAATGTCGTTCTCTGACCACTTGGTCGACCATGTAATTCAAATAAATATCGATACTTCTTTATTAAGTATTACAGAAATGTTTAAAAGCTATTCTTTAATTTTATATAGAATTGTCTTAGCCTGGAATGATTTTCGCCATTAACTGGAATATAACATTAGGTCGTGTAATATGAAATGTCGTTACCTGACTATTTGGTCGACCATATGTCCCTACAGTCCCAACCAAGTTATCCCCCGTCATTTTCTTTTTTTCAAACAAACAGTCGTGCCATATTGTGCTAGTTACATATATGTTATCGTTTTTACAGCCAGAAACTTTTTGTGGGCATAAAGTTTTATTTTTTCTTTTAAACTCTATTCTACTAGACGTGTTGTACCATGAGCATTAAATGATAAAACTATATTTTTATAACGTTTCATCGCCAGAATTTTTTTTTTTAAATTTTGTCCCATCATTTTCTTTTATAAAACGAAAATTAAAATTTAGAAACATTTTTGTAATTCTTTGTAATTCACACATTTTTCTGAGGATCGGTGAAATACTTTCACGGCCTAGTGGTTCAGTAACACTGTTTGTTATACGGGTGAATTTTTTTTTTTTGATGAGATCTCGTCAAATACAAGAGAATTTAGTTAAATTAGAAAAGATTTTTATGGGTTTAATTTAATGTTATTTTCGTTTTGGAAGAAAAGTCCATATTTTCTAAAAGAAAATACCTACTTTCCTTTAGCCCTTTATGGACCATGAATATTTCTATAACAATTGTATAAGTCTGATATAATTGGTACATAGTTAAGAAATATCGTAAACATTGAAATTCTGTCATGTATTTACCAGAGAAATGCGTGGAAATTGGTTTTTTCTTTCGTATCCATGTAGCTATATTGACCTTTATCTGTAAATGTAATTGCTTTTATGTAAAATGTTGTCATATGGCTACACTGGCTTCTGAATAAAACAAACGTTTCTACAAAAAAAGAATATTTATCTATTTCTGAAAAACAATTTTATTTATTTACAAGCAGAAATAATATTACAATTCATTACTGATGAAATGAAATAATTTTTTTTTTATTTTGGTGAGACAAAGTCGTGCATCACATTTTACACATTTTAATCTCGTGAATGATTTTTTACTATATTATCATCGACTTTGGTTGGTCTAAACTAGCCAATGATATATAAAGTTATTTTTATGTGACAATAAGCTCGGTTACGAACGTTTGTGACTCTTATTTAAACAAGATTCTTCAAAATCTTATTTTGACGCCAGCATTTCTGTGTCCTCATTATCTGACTCAGAATAATCTGATACATTGGATACATCTGGTGGTCAAATAGCCCCATCACAGAGTTTACCATAAAATTTGCTATATCGGGTATAACTGTATACGTCTCATAGTAGGCCAATGTATCCATATGGCTACGAATTGTTCATAACGGTTATATTTAAAAATTATTTATCTAAGCCAATGTATCCAATTGGCAACAGTAAGTTTTTAGTAAATTTATAAAGGTTTCTAGCCACAATTAAAATAAAATAATGTTAGCATATTAAAAAAAAGTATATAGTTAAACTAGTAACATACATAAATTTTTTTTTAAATGTATTAATCACCAAAAAATCTAATTATTTTAAACACTTTGAACAACCAGCCAAACCAGCAACTTTCATAACAGTTTTAATGTAAATTTTTGTTCAGTAATGAACAGTACTGTGCAACACGATATTAAATAAGGACCATAATATGTCTGTATGCTAGTTTAAATGTATAATTCTTAATAACACAAGAAAAAATGACACTTAAAGTTCACGTAGCCATTTGGCTACCGTGGCCCATAAAGGGTTAAACGAAAAATAAAAACACAAAAATATAATTAAATGTTGTATGAACGGCCTCTTAATAAATTGATAATTTATCTGCCATGAGCGCTGTAATCGAATTTCGTACCCCATCCAAGCTGATAACGAATACCGAATCATCAAACATGTACATATTGCATCTCGGCAACAACAGTGCACATCATTTATGAAATTGTATATATAGATGTGATCGTGTTGTTGCCGAAGTGCGATATATATTTTATGTAAATGATTTTGGGAAAATTTATATGAATGAATAAAAAGGCATGGAAGTATGTTACAAAATTTTTTCCAGAAAAATACCCCGACATGGATATGTAATTTCCATAAAAATATTTTTATACTTTTGTAATATTGCGATGAATATTTATGTTTTCAAATAATTAATTCACTAGAAGATATCATATTAAAGATACCATTAAAGAATTCTATTTTAACGCAACAAAAATATGTTACGTATTTTAAAGCATCCAGACGTATCCCATACGATTTAATGTCTCTTGTTTATGTATTATTAACCTAACCATATTAAGTAAATCATGACAGTAAAATGAGGTGCGGGAAGAAGTGGGTTCGAAGAATTTTTTAATGGAATTTTAAATATTGTTGGCTATAGGATTTTTCTGCGTTAATTACTTTAAACACTGTGCTAAATACATAAAATAATATGTAAGTACAGTCAAAACTCGAAATAATTAATAATGTTCCAAAAAAAGTACGCCTGTCGCAGCATTCTGTATGACATAGTGAATTCCCCAAAAAATTTAAGACCGAAAATATTTTCAAAGTTGGTTGGCTAGTTTATTTTTGACATTTTTAGGATGCCAAGATCCTAGCGGACTTCATATAACATACCCTTTATCCATCTAGACAATAGTTCAGCTCCCAAACAGTGAAAAAAGTTTATTTTTGGTACTCTGCATTCTCAAAATCCTGGCGGACCTACAGGACAGTGTTTATTGAAAATTTTAAATTTTTTTTGAAAACTAGTAGATATAGAAAAAAATTCTCAGAACATGGTTTTGTAATTTTTTCCACTCTTTTCAAAGGTGTAAAAAAAATTTGAAATTTCCGCAGGAAACACAGATAGTTCTAGATTCTAAAAGTCAAAATTGCCTGATGCACGAACTCGTCCAATGATTTGGGATTTTTGATCTTTCCACCAAGCTTTATAAGAATTGGATGCTACGTTCGAGAGTTATCGCAAATTATAAGAAACTACCGAATATCTGGAAATTATCTCCACACCCAAAGCTCCGGTATATGAACCGGTAGACTGGGGATTCGAATTTCGACTGATTTCACTTGTGAAAGTTTTTCTGTAGCTTCTGGAACGTCTATTATATAGGGGAGTGGTGTGTCAGTAGTAACAGAGGGCCAATTGTAACTTCAAAATTTGCGAGACATCTATCAATCCTGTTGAAGAGTATTACATATCATAAAGTGGCTTCTCAAGTTGTGCTTTACTGACAAAACTTTCAGTTAATATTATCTGGCGGTTTTCTCTCTGCACTATCAAATGTGTTTTGTATAAGCTAATCGTAAATTTTGAGTGCGTCAACAATTTTTTGATTTTTGAAGTAAATACCCCATCAACTGAAAGAAAAGTGACTTTATTGGAAACACAATCAATCAAATAATATTATCAGATAGGTAGCTTAGCTTTTTAATCCTAATTAATATTTTATGAATTTTTTTACAAAATGAAACAGCGGTGGAACAATTGTAACAAGTGTGTCAGTAGTGTTGATTGTAACATGTACAACTGACAAAAAATTTTAGTTAAACAAAATTAAACTTTATATTTTAGGTATGAATTGGAATAATAAAGGAGAAATAAAAATCTTCCATTAATGGGAAAAAAATGCTTATAATATACAAAACGAAAAACTAGGATAGAAACTATATTCAATGATGTATATATGAATTCCGTTAAAAGAGTAATAGAAAGAGAAAAAATTTAGGGATGTTGCCTGAGACTATGCTATTTGTCACCTTTCTTACTCAATATGTAAGGAAGAATTTTTAAAACTGGATTAATTATAATAACTAACTTGTAAATTCAATTAAATAATGAGTGTTACAATTGAACCTAAGCCCTGTAACAATTGATCCTCTTTTGGTAACGATTGTAACATTACACTTTGGTCCACATAAATGTAGTTATTTTAATTGTTAGTCAATATACAGTATTTTTGTGCAGCTCATTCAAAACCTGCAAAAATTCCCGCATCTTGTACCAAAAGCTTAATTCTCTGTGACTTATAAATGCAAAGTTACTAGCCTGTATATTTTTTTTGTTACTATTGACACCCCTCTCCTCTACATAAGAAGTCAAACAAACACAAAAAAGGACCTAAAGTTTTGCTATTATTTTTTTCTGAATTAAGACAAATCGTTATATTGAATTTTCACTGTATTTCATTTTCACTAACAACAAAATAGGAAAAAAAGGAAAAATTATCACATAAAAGGAATCTGACACTTAAAAACATATATACACGTATACCATACATAGGTATCATATTACACAATATACATTTAACTACTGTAGAGTATAACCTAATAACCGTTCTATTACACCAAAGCAAAGGCAAAACATTTGTATATAAACAATCATACAGCTTTGCTCCAGTAAATATTATATATGACCAACGAACGAGTGACTTTATCAACAGTGAACTGTTATCACTTATCTGTAGTGCGGCACTGTTCCGACAAAAAAATGTTATATATTTTATGCTTTCGTGATATAAACCTATATTTTTATTTCAAAGTAAAAAAGTATGTTTTCATGCGATGTTATATAGGTAAATAAATATATATGTAAAGTATGTATTATACTCAGTAGATTCTCTTGAATTTTTTTTTTTTTTTTTGGTTAGGTTCACGAAAAAAGGTACAAGAATTTAACGGAATTAAATTTTGAATAAACAAATGTAATTAGTGTAAATAATATTTTTTGTGTAGTTATAAAAAAAATGGAAAATTTGGCAAAAATTTCGCATATAATTTTGGAGACAACTAGAAGCGCTCTTCCCCAATTGGTCATTTTTCAGTTTGACGTATCCTACCAGGATTCAGTTACTAGTTTAGCGCATTCAGGTATTGAAATAATCGCAAATTTGCGTTCAAGAGAGATAGATTCGACTTACACAAACAGAATGAAAAGTTTCATAAAATTATGAGTCATCGGGAACATTTTTTTTTAAGGAGAGGATAAGGTTAATTCGTACAAGAAAAGGCATGTTTTTGTTATTTTTTGTGACGACACAGTTAAAATCTCTTTATTAAAACCACCAGTACGTTAAAGTATAACATTCGAAGAATATTGTATCAAATTTTCACGAAGAAATATTAAAAAATATAGTAATGGCAGCAATTATTCGAACGTGTCTCGGAAAAAACTAGAATTGCGGTGCCCCTCATAACTTGATGCTGGATCATCCGAAATAAAAAAATTAAAGTTCATTCGTTAGATAATAGTTTTCCTCAGGTAACGCTGGGAGGGTTTTTCGAAATTTCAATTTTTCACTTTTTTGGAACACTTAGAACGGAAAAACACGATTTTTGCGAAAAAAATTGGCTAATTTGTTATTGTAAAATAAAAATTATTAACAAATTTGAAAAAAACTCTCCAGCGTTACCTCGTAAATTATGTACAGAAATAGTGTTCAAAATTTCAAATGAATCGGTGCTGTAGTTTTGAAGTTATGGGGGGCACCGACTTTGAAAACGTGAGCTGTGGGGAAAACACTTTAAAGTTTTGAACACTTAAAAATTGTTCTATAAAACTGATATAGAATACTTACTGCTAAACTAAATTTTGCACCCTACACTGACAAAATATACAGTACAGGTATAAACACGTTAGTACTTCCATTGAAATTTCTATAATATAACTGAGAGAGAGAGAGATATATAGAGAGCGAAACATCTGCCAGGTAACAACAAAAATGCTTATAACTTCGTCAATTTTGCTCCAATCAACTTGAAATTTTGAGACAATATTCTTGAGATATTATGCATTCAGTTAAAAAAATTAAAAAAAATGCAAAAAAAAAAATTATTTTAATACCTTACCCTGCCCTTAGAGTAACGATAAACTAACAAAATTTATTGAAGCCGTATTTAACTAAAAAATTTAGTAATTTTTGGTGCTGGTAACTAAATTTTTTTTTCAGTGCAAGCTTCAATCCAGCAAGAAATTGCTGTTACGGGTCTGTAGCTATAATAATAAGCAGCCAAACAGTAAGGCGTGTATACAAGGGTGGAGGGATCAAGGGGTCATGACCCCCCACCCCAGCCCCCTGAGATTTAAAAATGTACATTGGATATTATTTAACTTTGAAAACCACGTTGGTAAGATTGAAGCTAGTCAGTGTTTTTTTTTTTTGGTCACGAAGTGAACTTATGGGAAACATCCAAGACATGAGAGACAATTTGCTGTATATATGACCCCCTACCCCATAAGAAAGTTTTTGGATGAAGAAATGACAATTTTTTTTTTTTGCTCATCAATTTTACTTTAGAAAGAAATAATTGGTTTGGTATAAAAAAATTTTTTTGGAAAATGTTTTTTAAACTTTTTTTTTACACTTTTTTTAAACTTTTTTATTAATCTCTCCCCCTTCCCCAAGAAACTTATCTGTATACGTCCCAGCAAACGGTTTAGCACGGTGTAGACTTATATTATGAGAAATTTGCTCGCAGTATGATTAAATATTTTTTCAACTAGGGAGAAATATTTTTATCAATATTGAAATAGAAAAGAGACAAAACATTACTAATATTAAATATATTTTTAGAATTGAGAAATCAATTTTTGTAAATAAAAGAACAAAATATAATAAAATATAATTTTCTTTTTATTCATAGTAGGTAGGTAGCTATTATTACTTTTTTTCAAAAGTGGAATTTCGATGAAATAATCTTAATACTGACGTTTTTATTTTTCAAAATACTTACAAATAATTTTTCCTTCGAATGTACCTACTAAAATTTTCAATTCCAGTTTATTCAATCAAGTGCCAATATTCCCATATTTTTTTCAAATTCCTTAGATCCACAGTTAAAAGATTAGAGCGAAAACAAAAAAAATACCTCACTTTTACACCTTGACGGCCACTGACGCCACAAGACGTCTAGTGATACCTGAAAAACTCACACTCCACGTCGTACGACATCAATAATTCCATTTAAAGTGTATTAGCTATCAAAATGGTGTACCAGTTTGTCATTTCGTCCTAATTCTTCATGATGGTCATCGTGTTAATATTTGTACAATGTGATATGTAAAAAAAAAATTTCCATCTCAACTATCTACCTAATTCCAAAAGCTTGTACAAATAAAATTTCATATTCACATATTATGTTTTGTATAAAAAAACACACCGTTTATGTTAAAATATGGTTCATATCAATTTTAAAAAACCAATTTAAGCCAACTAAATAAAATCATCGCACTGTAACAGATGACCCTCATCACCCGATACATCCAATTATAAAAACAATTGATTGTTTGATCAAACGTGCAATTTTATTATTTGATTGACAAAAAAAACAAAAACTAAAAAAACAAAATACATAGGTACCAATAGTAGGTACGTTTGTCGTTGTAAAACCGGGTTATTTGTTTGTTTTTAATTTTTTTGTTTTTTAGTGGAAAATTAAAAATGTACGAGAAAAAAAAACGCCCGAGTAAATTCGTTCAATAATATGTATCCTTTCGTCTAGCACTGATATGGGACCTAATAAAGTCGCTATGCAAAAAATTTATAAAAAAGAACTATATTGAATACATTTTTTCGCTGCTATCGTTTATATAGCATATTTATATTTAGAAATGTTTATATGTATTTACATAACAAAATGTATATGTTCACATAATATTTGCATTGTAGATAGGTATATCTATTTCCAACGTACAGTCCGAAATTGGACCGGTCACGAATTATCCGGACAAATTCCGAAATTTCTATAGGCTTTATGAGAAAGTTGTATTGCTTTTCTGTTACTCGATCATTTCGGGATGTTACTTTGTGCTTGAACTGAACGCTTTTCCGATTTTCGGGTTATGCGGCTCTAACATTTATTTCGAAGATTTTTACAGTATGGAATATCATCTTTTTATATCATTTTTTTTAATATCTATATTTTTTTGCAGACGTTGTTGATAGGTATTTTTGTATAAAGTATAACAGTGGTACCACATATGTTAACATTATCGTTAGTCCGATCTTTAGTTAAATGTTTAATGCAATTTTTATTTTTTTGTAAAAATATTTTTGCATTTTTACGTGTTATTCAAAATATAATGTTATTTTTTTTTAAAAAAAAGGATATTTATTTTAAAAAAATATCTGGATAAAACATGTACCTACACTGTAAAAAAATGGTAACAAAAATGTTTAAAATTACTTAAGTGTAATAATTTTTACGCTGTGAGAATTTAGTTTTATGCAATAAAATAAAAAAGACAAAATAAGTTCGTATTTCTGCAACGTTCTTGTTCTATCTTCCCGCTTTTAGCGAATTTCCAGAATGGAATTCAGCTTTTTTTTAGTCGAATTTTTCCTTGAAAAATTCGACCTATACAATCTCTACGATAAGAACGGCGAGAGGCAAGAGTAGGGGCGCTATCCGGTGTCGGGCCCGTAGAACTCATTTATGTAGAAAAAAATGTCTGATATATATATATATATATATATATATATATATATATATATATATATATATATATATATATAATATATATATATATATAATAAATATATATATATATATATATATATATATATATATATAATATATATATAATAAATAAATATATATATATATATATATATATATATATATATATATATATATATATTATATATATATACCCGCTAGCCTTTAATATGTGTAGGGCCCCCCTATGGAAGTTAAGAGCGGAAATTTGGTAAGTGGGGCTCATTTTCAATGCACCTCATACTACCCAACCTTTAGGGGGGTGGTAGGGGCGACAAAACAATAAATCTTTTCCAAACTGGTTGGAAATAATGTTTCGGTCCATTACCTACAACATAGCCAAAATTCAGCTTCCTAGGATGATTTGGAGGGAATAGAGGAGGAAAAGGTGATTTTTGCTGGATCTAACGCGCCCACAGTCCCCCAGAATTAACTTAGAGGGTTGAAATTTGGTATGTTGATAGAGTTTGTACCTAGGGTCTGCTTTTTGGAGGTTTTAATATTTTACCCCCACCCCCACCATTTTTAAGCTACAATTTCTTGACGTTTTCGAAGTTTGTACCACTCGCACAGGTCATTTTTTCAATTTCTTCAAGTAATTGTCATATTTTTCGTACTGAAAAGCGAGGACAACAATTTTTGTCTCCACACTGTATTGTACGGGATTATTCAGGGTATCGCTAAAAGTTTTCTAGAAATGAAATTCAGGTTCTTTTTCAATTTTCCATTTTTAAGCTCCGTTTGTGCTTCTTCACAGCTCCCGTCACTCTCCTCATAACTTTTTATTCCTGGATCTAAGAAATCTGAAAAAGTTTCGAAGACATAAGCAACAAAATTTTCGGCAGTTTGCTAAAAAGAAATGGAATATAGGAATTTGTATTCAGTTAATAAGATTTTATAGAGACCCACAACCCGACTAGAAATTTTAATTAAGTAGAGGTTAGGCGTAAACTTGGCATGCCGAATTCCGAACTTGGATCGAGTTAGGCTGCCAAATCAAGCCAACGTCCCCGATTTAACGCAGTTGCGAGTCACTGCCTAACTTGGCTTCCTACTTAGGCGGTAGTTTGGAAACTATGTTTGCTGGTAAGATGTTTTTTAATATGAAAATATTTTCATGTTAAAAAATATCTATCAAAAAATTTAGTCCACTTAAGTATGTAAAATGCTGAAAAGTGGAAAATAATGCATTTTTTAGGCAGAAGCCTAATGAAATGATTTCGCCTGCCCTCTCGTGTGGGATATCATTAAAATAGTGGTACTAAGTGCAAAAGTCTTTTGTTCGCTCGCCTCGAGGATCAAGTCAAGCATTCCCTTGACACCTTGAGTCCAGAGAAACCTCATATTTTTAACAAAATTACTAGAGCAACTTCGTTTAACCTTTTAAAGTATGTATCTGATAAAACTTTCAATATAATTTTTACTCTTTAAATAGGTACTTTGTGTCTCTAGGATCAAAATCATGAAAAACAGTTGAAACCAATAAAATCGGTAGAATAAAAAAAGCTTTAAAAGTTCATGTTGATAAAGGAAACCCTTCATGGAGAAGGATTCATTATAATATGTGGTAAAATACATGTACTCGTATAGGAAATAGACAATTTTTATTATATTTCAATGAAAAATAATGCTAAAAATCTAAAATTTTTTATAGTAAACAGGTTTATAAAAACACATATAGTTGAATGCAAAGTTTCTGAGCGATCAAAGTCCACTTCCAGTTTTAATACAGTACTCCGTTAAATAAATGAAAGTAAGGGTCTACACCATTAAAAAAATCGTATTTATAAATACCTAAATATGTTATTATCACTATGTAAGGATATTTTTCTTAAAAAAATTTTCCTGTTCTTATTTAATATTTTAAAATTGGTAGCGTTAAGTCGTTTTGAAACATTAAATTCCTTATCACAGGTATTTCTAATTTTAATTATATTACATATTTCTTGTAGTTTAGAAACGTTTAATTTTTAATATTTTATACTTATCTGAACAATTTACTAAATATTGCAAATAATACAGTGCCTATATGCAAATAATATAGGTATACAAAAATTTAAAATGGTTAAGAAAGGTGTTACCGAGTAAATATTAATTCTTACTATAAATAAATTATTAAATTTGGCAACATCTTTAATTGTCACGTTAAATCGGGCATTACAGGAAATTCAAAAAGAAAATAAAGTTTTGTATAACTTACAAAATCAAAGTTCCAAAATAAAAATCCCAGATTGTATACAAAAATCAGACTGTTAACGTCATTAATCCATAGCAATTAAAAATTTTTTAAAGCAAGCATCTGGTAAAGAAAGAAGTTATTTTAAACTCCGACCGGAGCTGTGCCATGTGCTGCAAAAAACCAGTTTTTTACATTTTTATGTAAAAAATAGTAAAATATGTAAAAAACTGTAAAAAATTGTAGAAAATTGTAAAAAATGTAAAATACTTAAACCATTTGTCATTACACTGACAAACAATTTATTTTGACGGTTATTACTTGTTTATAGGTTCAGATGAAGAAACGTGTAAACAAAATGTCGACACAAAAATGATTTTCTACTGGTGGAAGACCAACTACAAAGCTTAAATTTCCAAATTAACAAACTGAGTTTTGACAGATCAAAAAAGCTACTACATATTTATCTCTCTTTAAATTATAATAACAATAAAATCACTGAAGATAATGATGATGAAGATGATAGATACCTTTAATAAAATTTAACTGAATAAATAAAAATCTTTTTAATATTGAATTCTTACATAAACTATTCTATCAAAACTAACCTTTCTTTTTCCTGTTTGTCCCCATTTATATTTTTAATTTCCAAATTACTTAATCATTCAATTTTACTTTGCAAATATAGCAAATACTTCAATAGCAAATATGGAATGTCATCAGTAACGCTTACATATCTATTAAATTTAAAAATTTTAGTTTTTTCCTTTTTTTTACATTTTTTACAGTTTTTTTATCAAAACAAGTATGTGTAAATTACAGTTTTTTACATATAAAAAACTGTAATTTAGCCGAAGTAAATTACACGCACAACTCTAACTCCGACATTATATTCCTAAATTTGTTTCTGATCAATTTGAACAATGTATTGGCATCCATCCGATCCTGGCCGGTTAAGAGTTCCCCGGACTAGTCGTAATATAGTACTACGCTGTATTAAAAAAAAATATTTGTTTATATAAATATTTTATGTGTCCTGAAAAAACTGAAAGAATACAGTAGATATATGTAAGCGTCTGAAAAAAGAGGACAGATGTTAATAATGTATAAGTTTGTATACCTATTATAAGGACTGAAGAGTAAGGACAAATATATACAAACAATATCTTTTCGCTTCTAGCCACAGAGCCCGTATATACAATATAAATGCATAGTTGTATATTTTGTATATATTCTGAGTGGCTGCCAGCAGCTATTGCAAGGAAAATCGTTGCCTATTTTCATAATATATATATGTATATATAACATTGTATGCATATATAGTGGTGGAGGTAACATACAAATTATATAGACAAGTTATTTATAAAATAAGTACAGTGGTGGATGAAAGTAATGAAACACTTGAATCACAACTGTTACGATATAAGTATAAAATTAAATATTGCTGTCGTAGCATCTTGCATAATATAAAGAATCTTTTAGAGCAAACCTACTTCAGTTAAAAAAAATTAAAATTCTATAAAACGTATCGTAAAATTGAACTACTTTAAATAGGTTTCCGTAGTTTCTGGTTGGTAACTTCTCCTTAACATCCAAAATCTCAATTCTTTTTTTTTTTTGCTCGTTGCTATATGTTAAATTTAATTTACTATATGTTATCACATATTGCATAAAATTGAATCAGTCATGTAAAAACACTATGGTGAATGTACCGCGGACGTAACCTCTAAGAAAATATTTCTCAGTCTCATTTGCAATAATCGTCATTTTGGTGGTTTTAAAAACTGATGATAAGTGTTCGTCTGATCGAGGAATTTGAAGATTTGAGTTGACTATTTTCTTTTTTTCGAATACTACGCAATCATAAACGTCTTTATGAACATATTCAAAATTTGCCAATGATTTCTGATCGGCTGAGCACCCGAAAGCCTATACCTATCTCGAAAAAAATATTTTCGGACATTTAATTTTTTTTTAACTATGATGCATCGGGAGAAAGATTCTGGAAAACTTATATGTTTTACCAGTCATAGTGAGAAGCTTATAAAAATATTTTGGTGATTGTGTTACGAACATAACCTCGACAAAAAATTCTCTTCGAACATTTAATTTTTTTTTAACTATGATGCAACCGAAAAAAAATTTTGAAAAAATTGTAGGTTGTCATAGTAAGAACCCTGAAAACAATTTTGGTGTTTGTACCATAGCTAAAAGTTGATGAAAATAAATATTGAAAAATTAAATAACTTTTTTGGGGGTTTAATATATATATACATATATATATATATATATATATATATATATATATATATATATATATATATATATATATATATATATATATATATATATATATTTTGAAGCTGATAATTTTTCCTGAGGTACACTATAGAGCAGTGTTTTTCAACCATTTTCATGGGGCCCTCCCTCCCCAGTTTGGAAAAATATTTCGCAACCACCCTAGTATAGAAAAATATTTCGCGACCCCTACCCACTGCTATTTCTAACTTCTATTTTTTTATTTTATGTTATAATTATCGAATCCGTTCATTATTATTGATTATTTTCAGTTAGGTGTAAATTAAATACGTAACAAAGGACTCTGAAAAGGCAAATTTTGTATCAATATCGAAGTTGCGATTTATAGTAGCTTTTGAACGCGCGCGTTACTTGTGTGAGCGAGACATAGCGCGACGTGATGAGCGCTGTGTGGAGCATCAGGCAAGTAAAGGATGACACTTTTGAATTCTTTGAATTGTGAGTGTCAAACTAGAGTGTTGAAAAACACTGCTATAGAGGTATCTGAAACATATAAAAATTTCAGCTAAATCCGTCAAGCCATTCAATAGTTACAAATATTTTTCGATTTTAAAAATAATTTTTACCCCCAGCAATCTTATATCGAAATCAATTAACAGAAAAAAACAACAACAAAATGTATGATATGTTGCGACAAATCTGAAACCAGCCGACAGTACACTTAACTGACACTCATTTTAGAAAATACTGCGTTAAACATTTTGAACTCTGTCATTGTATTCTTACCAGAGTTCCTACTAACATACATATATTGTTAACATATTTATGTACACTATTGTACAGTTCCAAATAATAACAAATATATTTTTGTCGTAAGCTAAAACGATCGTTGTTGTATTTTTAAGTTTATAAACACTTTTGTATATTTTATAGAAGGAAATATCTTAACTTATGTGGCTTTTAATACTCTGTAATATTTATAACTTGATATAATGGCATATACAATATTATATATACGATACATGTATGTACATATATACACAGTCCATGAATAATATATACAGGCAACTTGTACAAAAATGGTGCCCCAATTTGAATAGTGAATAATGTACGTTCCAAACCAATGAACGTTTTAATATTTGAATGACAAAAGTATTGCGATTCTGTATATAGAAAGTTCTAGATTGGAATGTTAGTTTTTGCACAGAGCCTTAAAATTGTAATTGTTTGGATTCGGCTGAAACACTTGGTATTTTTATATTTATGCTGGTCCGACGAGAGGGTGGAGTAGCTGGGGTTGCAGCCATGGGGCCCGGGCTTGAAGAGGAGGCTCGTAGTTGTCGGTATAAAAAGGCCCGGGAAAAACGTTAAGTTTTTTTTTTGATCTTCACTATTTTTTGGGAGGAAATTTAAAAAAAAATGCGGTTTATTCCTGGGGCCCACCATTTTTTTCCGCGGTCCTGTAATTAAGGATGGACTCGGAAAGCTTTTTCATTCTGTGGAGATTTAGATCGCATTAATTTTCTTGTAATTAACTGACTATATGTGCAAGACTACTATTATGTAAGTTATAAATGTTTATTTATGTAGCGTAAAGGCGGGTAAGAGTAGGCACTTAATTTTTAAATTTACATAGCGCCTTTATTTTTAATTTATAATTCATAAAAATCATAATTTTAAAATTTTAGTAGGAAAAAAATATTTTTTCTCTAACTTGCAAAAACGTACTCTTACAAGCACTTGCTTTTAAGAGTACGCATAGGTCATTTTAAGAGTACGCATTAGCAATTTTCACAAATAAATTTTTAAAATGAATGCTTTTGCCTTAATTTTATACATTTTAGGAATTTTGTTGGGAGTAACACTTATCATATCCATATTATATATTTGAGAAGCATCGTAGTGATACTTCGAATAAGTGTTTCTAATTTGTGAAAAAATCTATTTACTTGTGTCTGACTGAAGTTCATCATCCTCGCTAATGAATATTTTTCTGGTCGACGAAAAATTAAATTATGTCTTTTACAAAAATCTACCACCCATGTATTTCTTGCTATTTTTCTTCTTGTCATTAAATCTATGTGATATATTATTTGATCCAGCATATCCAGACGCAGTCTATTTTAACCTTACTATAACGTTATTCTATAAAACATAATATCTAATTCGCGAATATGTTCAGCCAATTGTTGCTTCATAATTTCTCAAAATGTTCTTTTGTATCTCCCAAGGGAGGGCGGAACGTTTCTAAGTTTAAGTCTCTTTCTAAGAGTGCATTCCGCTATATCCATTTTTAGTCGAATTTTCTCCGAAAAATTAGACTTATACAGTCTATACGATAAGAGCTGCGAGAGGCGAGAGTAGGGGCGCTATCCGTTTTCGGACCCGTAGAACACGAATATGTAGAAAAAAAAATGTCTGATATATATATATATATATATATATATATATATATATATATATATATATATATATATATATATATTTTCCCGCCACCTTTTAATTTGTGTAGGGCCCCCCTATGGAAGTTAAGAGATGAAATTTGGTAAATGGGGCTCATTTTCGAGGCACCTCATACTATCAAAGTGGGGTCAAATTTTGGGCAAATTTTTTTTCTGACCCGACCTTTAAGGGGGTGGTGGGGGGCGGAAAAGCAATAAAACTTTTCCAAACCGGTTTTAAATAATGTCTCGGTCAATTATCTACAACATATCCAAAATTCCGTTTCCTAGGATGATATGGTGGGAGTAGAGGGGGGAAAAACGATTTTCGCTGGATCTAACAGGCCCCCAGCCCCCCAGAATTAACGTAGAGGGTTGAAATTTGGTGTGTTTATAAAGTTCGTATCTAGGTTGTGCTTTTCGGAGGTTTTAATATTTTACCCCCACCCCCCTCATTTTTAAGCTACAATTTCATGCATTTTCGACGTTTTCGAAGTTTGTACCACTCGCACAGGTCACCCGAATAAACCTAGAGGGCTGAAATTTTGTATTCGGATTGAGTTAGTATCAAGGGGGTGCCTTTTGGGGGTCTCGACTTTTAACCCCTACCCCCACCATTTTTATACCCAAAAGAACATGATTTTTCTTGTTTTTAACAGTTTCGTTCGGGTCAAAATCTCCCCAAATAAACCTAGAGGGCTGAAATTTGGTGTACAGGTTAAGCTAATAGCCAGACACTGTTTTTTGGAGGTTTCAACTTTTAACCCTTACCCCCACGATTTTGACGCCAATATTTCCTTAATATTTTTGCTTGTTTTCTAACACGTCTAGAGACTCCATAAGGAAACCTAGAGGGCTGAAATTTTGTACGTGTATTCAGTTAGTATCCAGCTAGTACCTTGTAGGGAGTCCGCATCACTTTTCCCCCCACTTCTCCCATTTTTACATCGGAATTGAATGCTATTGTTAAATGTGTTTTAAAAGCATTATGTTTATTCTAAATACAAGTAGGCGAATAGTAATTTTAAAAAATTTAAAAAAAAGTGAACTTACTTTTATAACAAATGAAATACATACATATTAAGTAATTTAAAAATGTTATTAAAGTCACTGTTTATTTATAAATTAGGAATTTTGGATTTTTAGTATTTATAAAATAGAAATTTTGGATTTTTTTGGAAAGAAAAAATATCTTTATAAAGGCCTTCCAGTTTACTATTTAAGGTCCTTTTTTAATTTTTAAAACTAAAACATAAAGGCAATTAGCGGATAAACATGGGCAGGAATGTCCTCGTACGAATTGTGTTGGCTTTTTTCTGCTACCTGTTTTCGGCACAAAATTGAAATTTACTGAGATACAGCCCTTAAATACTTAAAACCTTTTTTTGAAGCCTCGATCAGCCGAACACTCATCACCAGTTTTGAAACCAACAAAATGACAATTCGGTTGTAGACTTTCAATCACATTTCGCTTGTAGACATTCAATACCGAAGATGAAGGGAAAAATTCGACTACCGTGATGGGGCCCCGCTGCTCACGGCGTTTTTCTTGTTATAGCTCTTTTGTTTCTTTAATTTTTATTTTTCTCTTGGATATGTTTTTCAAAATACTTTCTGTAAATATCAGTTTCCTATTGAATATTCGTTGATAACTCATCTTTCAAAAACCAGTTTAAAAATAAATAGAAATTTTAATAGAAACGTGCGTACTCTTATTAACTTTTAGGGTGCGTACTCTTATAAGAATCTGTTTTTGTCAATTAAACGTTAACAATTAAAAATTAATTGTATCTTTAAGTTTAGAAATGAAATTCAAATAAAAATAAAGTGTTTTTAGAATCTATAAAGGCAATTATCTTACCTTTTGAATCAACTAAAGACAAAATACACTCTATTAAAACAATGGCAATTTTTATAACATTTGTTTGATTTGAGGTATGGTCTATTTCAGTTAAATTTAACCATGCTTCGTAACTTTGAATTTAAATAATTTCCGTTTTCTTGGCTTTATCTCTTTTATTATTGCATTTATGTAAATTTTAAATTTGCAGTTTATTTTTAGAAAAGAATAGAAGATCGATTTGTTTCGAATATAAGAATTATTTAATTTTTTAACGAAAACTCATGATCAATTTTATCTGAAAAGAGGTATACCTTAATTGCTTTTACAAAATGACTAAATAAAAATCGGTGCGAATTGAATAATATTTTGGTCAACTATAAATAGGTATCGTGCTAATCCCTATAAACTATTAAATTCCATATTCATGGTATTCATAGACAAGATAAAAACCTATTTAAATTCTGCGTACTCTTATCTGCCTTTACCCTAAGTTTTAACTTGTTCCAATTTCCAGAAACTCCTCAGGAAATTTTAATTAATTTCAATTTTTAAATTTTAAAAATATTCTAAGCTATTTCAACTATTTTGTAACAGTGAATCTCAGGTGAAGTTCTCTTACTATCTAGTATATTATTATTAGAGAATAAAATTTCTCCAAGCAAGATTTAGAATTGTTTCATCTGAACAATGTCATTTTCTTTGTTGTTGGGGGGGGGGGGGATCGTAGATCGTATACCCATTTTCAATACATTTCTGCACATTTGCGGTACTCTTTGAAATTTGTAAGCGTAAAAGTGAGTCATCGACTAAGAAAATTGAGAACTATTGCTCTAATATATATATATTACGGAGACAGACTGATCAAAAAGGTTTGGATGCAGAGGCGTAACTATAATTTTTCCACCTTGGATCGATTTTTTACTCAAGTGTTGATGTCTCAAAACTTCCAAAAAAACATTTTTCTATTTTTTACGGCGACGAGTAAAAAAAGACGAGTATATAAAGAACTAACAAGAAAACCACTTCTCATAAAAATCGTTTTCCGTTTTTGCGCCCACACTTTTCCCGGGGGCTCGTTTTTTTGTCATATACCCTAGAGCGACTGCTCCACCAGCTCCATTGCAGTTTCGCTTCTGATTGGATGCTAATATGAATAAAAAAATTACAAATACAATATTCCATATTTTAATAACAATTGCTTCAAATTTTTATTTCCATTTAATCTCGTATTTCGTCAAGACCTTTCCGTCAAATATATACAAATTATATTTTAAAATACCCCGCTCCAAAAAAATAATAATTTATATTTTCATTAAGAGTTAGTTTTTTTTGCAATTAACAAAATTGAAATTACTAAAACGTCCAAAATGAAAGATGATCTTCCCACTATTTTACTTTCATGCGTATGATATGTTCCAAACATAAATACATACATTGCATATATACAATAAACGGGCAGACAGATAGACGAAATAAATAGGCAGACAAAACACAGGCCGGATAACAAAATGACAAAATAATACTTAGGCAAACGTTGCTTGCAGTAGGGACACAATTGTCCTGTTATATGTTTGTATATCCTTTAGGATAATATATAATGTATATGACAAAATTAACTGTACAAAATTTATTACTTTACAAGCATATATTCTGTACATATACAATATATATCTGTACACTGTGTTCAAGGTTGTATGAGGATAGCTACTTCTTTTAAAGAGTGGGACGTTATCAAACAAATTCAACAAATGAAGCAAAGTCAGACCTATCTAGTTTCCTGTCTCCTTTCCGTTTGAACGTAAAAATTGTACGTCTAATTTTGCTTCATATGTTAATGACCTCAGACTATTTGTAGTTGACTTGACGTATAAGTTTCTTAAATATGTGAAAATATATGCTGGTGCTGAAAAATTCTGAGCAAGTCCGACAACTTTATAACATCAATTGTTGATTATTGTTATGTGATTGTTGTTACCACCGCACAAAGCAGTATACATACGAATGTAGTATTATATACATATATGTATGCAGCACAGAACAGATCACGCACACAGATAACACATATCACACATATACAAGAACAAAACTCAGTGTATATACCTACATAACATATAGGTGGGAATTGATGGGGATTTTTTACGACGCTGGTTTCGCTAGTATAGAGGTTCCTTCTGTATTCTGTGGTTATGCATAGAAATGTATGAACTTTATATTCTATCCTACTAGTCTTACAGGAATAAAGAAAAGAAAACTATAAGTGATCCAACCAAGACAACTCCGCCCTATTTGAAAGAGAATTGGTGCTTCATATGAACTTGAATATTCTGTATACATAAGCACAATATTAACAGTGCCATAATATTTTTGGCCTGACATTAAAAACAAAAATTTATTGTATTAAGTCGAATTTAATTTTTCCATATTTTATTACTTGAATTATTTTTTGAAGCGGTTTAATGGTAGTTTTTATGTGACAAGTTGACAAATTGAAAAATAATGAATTGGTTTCATAAAAATGTTTGATTTCCGTCCAATGTGACACAAGTAAAAGAGTCAAGTAAAGTTTCTTACAGATTTTGATGTGAAGAAATAAAAAATGATACCGTTAAGAGTCATTTAAATTTACCCATGATTTTTTATTTAAATTTGAATAAAATGAAAACAAAATTAATCTTTGATCTGCATAACATAGCGAATTTTCGTTTAGACTGGTTTTCGGAAACCACTTTACATAGAAAATTTCACTGAAAATTGTTATTAACAGGAGATTCGCTAAAAAAACATCAAAAGTGAACCTTTATTATTTTTTTTTTATATAGGTATACCTAAATAAATATTTTATTAAAAAACGAAATATACATCAAACATTATTTCTACATATCTTGAGATTACAAGTAAATTTTTTTTTAATTCAAAAATAACCTAAGTATAAATGGCGTTGAAGTTGACACTGCGAAATTTTTCCACCTTGATGGTTCCGGGCGTTCTGTAATCCCTCTTGAACTAAAATCAAAAAATCAAGAATTTTCTAAAAATATACATATACAGTTATGACACTAACTAAGATCTAATTGTAAGAGAAGAAATAAAGAGCAACCGCGAAATCGCATTTTAAAAATATATTTTCAAAAATTATCGTTTTTTCTCGACTATAAACAGTCGCCATTTTGAAAATATATTACGAAACCAAAAAATCCCAGTTCCTACCAAAATGACGGTATCGAAAAATAATATGCACTTTGATTTATGTCGATACCTCAAATACTTTTATAGATACACGAGGAACTATGTCCAAAAACATACTTTCGAGGAAAAAACATTTAATTTTTTTTTTAAATTCAATTACAGTTAGTGATGAGCAAAATTAGCGTTGGTCTTGCAGTCTTGTCTTGGTCCTGCATTTTTTGCAATACCAAGACCAAGACTGTGTATACCAGGAGCAAGAAAGACCAAGACTATAAGTATGGCTGCAAGACCAATACCAAGACTCAAGTGAGCAAAACCAAGACAAAAGCAAGAAAAAAGCAAGACTTTTGCTAAACCATTTAAATAGTTTGAAAGTATATTTAATATGTAAAGATAGTAAAAATTGTGATTTTAGAAGAAAAAAATTCGCTAATAAAAAAATGCAAGAAAGTGCAAGATTTTTTAGCAATAACAAGACCAAGACCAAGACTCAAACTGCTCTAGCAAGACCAATACCAAGACTCTTAGTGCAAGAGCAAGACCAAGACCGAGACTGTCAAGTCTTGATCTTGGTCTAGCATTTGCTCATCACTAATTACAGTAAAGTGCGCGCATTAAAATACTCATAATTTTTTGATTTTTTAATTTTTTTTTCAAGTGCAATTTTCGGAGAATATTTTCAACACCTTAGAAAACATAATCATGGAGAAAAAAAATCAATTTTTTTTTAGCGAATCTCCCCTTAGTCTGGCTTATTGGTGGTTGCCAAACCTACTTATAAAAAAAATCTTCTGTGACATTATTAAATAGAAAATTTTGAACTCTATTGGAGCTTATGAGCACCTTATTACTTATGGCCCATCAGAGCAAAATAGACCATCTTCTTTTCTGGCTAACCTAAACTAATACTGTAACCAACTCTAATTAAATAGTAAAATAGTTGCGAATATTTGTAATTATCAGCCCAAAACAATATTACTTGTAACTTTAGTCGTTACTTACTATAGTTGACGATACTAACAAGGCAAAATTTTCATCAAATTTCACTCGCAAGTTTATTTACCCTTTCTATACCCATGTGTATGTGTATATTTGTGTGTCTATGTTCAAATATCTTTAAAATTTTGAGACACATTAAACGGCAACTCAAGTCGGTAAACAGTTAACCTCAGCGGTGACGTGTGGGTGACGGCTTGTGCCATGGCTCATTGAATGTAGGTACGAGGGGCACACTGTGACGTACCCAGCACGGGTAATAAATCATATTTAAAGTCATTTCTGAATGCACACCAACAACGCCATTATTGAAACAGAATATGTTGAAACATAGTATAGCATCAATACACATAAAAAAGTTAACTTATGTTTAAGACGTGTGTCTTTTATTAGTTCAACATTATTACGTTCATATATCGTCTCCTAACCGGGAATAGTTATATACATTAAATCAAGTTAGTATTATTAGACATTTTTATGAAAAACATATATATCAGTTCTGTTACGCTTATATTTTATGATAATGAGTAAGTGCTAGATATGTTGCATAATCTCTGATTTGTAAAAGAAAAGGTAGTCGTAGCCCATCAAGTTTTCAAGTTACTGGGATCTAAACAATTCGCTGTAGAAAAAGGCTTTTATAGAACATAATATCCGGTTTCTAGTCTGTTGGTAACCTTTATTGTTCACTTCATAACACCAAAAAAGAATGGTATCTATCGTATAGATTGTTCTTATTGTAACACAAATTATGTTGGACAGACGGGTCGAAATTTCTCACACAAGATATAAAAAGCATACCGGTAGTCAGATACATTTTCTTTAAACTTTGATCTACATATTCTGGAAACAGGTCATTTCTGCAAAACAAATCATAAATCACAAATTCTTTATATTTGTATCAAAAGGCACTCAACTAAATTTCCTAGAAGCTCGGGAAAAAAAAAATAAATTAAAAAACAACATTATTAGTTCTAAATGACCAAAACCACTTAAATAATTTCCCTTTATTAAGAATACTAATCCCCCTCTATCAGGAACAGATTTAGCTTTCAAACCATTATGTCATTTCAACTTGGAAAGTTTGCAAAATTTGTAATTATCTCTGCTACTGAGTATGGAGCAGAATTAATTTTGTCGTGATTCAAGAGTCCACGTTCAAATATATCATTCTTTCATTTTATTTACGGTTGTTAAGACATTAAAAAATTTAAGCAAATTCAATGACGTCATAAAATTAAAAATTGTTTCTAATCAACAACATTTTAGGAATTTTAGAGTAGAATTTCCGATATTTTAGATTTTAAAATCATTTGTATTGTTATACATAGGTGTATGGAAGAATGACCAACGAAACCTTTAAAAGCATTTTTTATAAAACTATATTTTTTGAAATGCAGTCAACATCAAAACTGGCACAGTTGGTATGTGATTTTAATTTGTTAAATTTTATTTTCTTTTTTCGTACCTCATTAACACAATTACATAACTTACATTTAAAAAAAAAATCATATGGTCCTTTAAAAAAGGAGTGTCGATTTCCAGCATTCTCACCGTTTCAACGTATTTAAGGGGAAAATAGAATCATTAACTTTTCATTTCAAAAGTAAATCAATCTCTGGCGTTCCATTTCAATCAAAAGCATTATCTCAATTTTTTATCAAAAGTAAGTATCGCACTGTGCCATTCTGATTATATTTTATGAATTACAACTGATTATAGTACATAATATAATTATCCCTCCTAATAGTGTGTTCCTTTCATGCTCCATTTCATCACGTATACTTTAAAGACATAACATAGCAAGCCAAGAACAAATAACACTAATAGAACATACTTACGTCCTATTGCTATGTATGTGCGTCCGGGATCCTGTTTGTACATCACTAGGATATTTCGGACATGATTACATTAGATAAAATGCGAACAATGCAAAATATTCCGTGGATATTGGGAATGGCAGTACGTAGGTACTCTATCGTATACAGTAATATTCACAATACCGGTAAGTATGGTCAGTACAATAAAGTAAAATTATTTTATTTATAAATTACGTCATTACACTGATAAAAATGGTAATTATAAATTTATATAAGGTTCAATCTAGTTTGTGTGTGCCAGCGAATTTCCGTGGGCGCCATTCGTAAATCCTTTATTTTTCGATAATTTTGATTTATTTTTTTTGGATTTTTGAAAAAAAAAATACTATTGAATGATCAAAATTCTCACTTCACTATGAGAAGTAGGGATAGCGGTTTTTCAAAAATCACCGGTTTTCGGTTATTTCGGTTATTATTTAATGCTCGGTTTAACCAGACGGTTAAAATCGCTTAAATTAACCGATTTTTAAAAAAGCCGGTTTTTGTTTTTTTTCTAGGAAAAACAACACTATTTATATAGGCAAAAATTTTTATTTTATAATTATATTTATCTTTAAACGAATTTAATACCGTAAATACAAACAAAAACAAAAAATTAAGCAATTTAACGAGAAAAATAACTATCAACTAACAAAAATGCAAAAGCGAAGTATTGTCTTTAGGCAACAAAGAGCTGTATGAAACACAAATTTATTCAAAAAAAAATATATATATATATATATATATATATATATATATATATATATATATATATATATATATATATATATATATATATAGAACTCATTGTATGTAATTACTAAATATTCGATAGTGATAAAGGAAAATTTTATTCACTTTCCTTAATTACTCATGATCTAGAAGTTTTTAAAAATTCTATAATAGTAAATTACTAATTAACAAGCCATTTTGAAAGTTAAGTGAAATTTTGATAACAATATCTAGTAAATTTGCTTGTTACTTTTCTCTTTGTTTTATTTATTTAAATCTTAGTATTGGTCTGTCAGGTTGGACCCAGACAATCGATTTTATTTTTGGCTATTGAAGCAAATAAAAATAAATATTGAAAATAAAACATGATTTCATATTATTTTCCATACCATAATAACCATAATTAACTAAATGTATTAGAATTTTAAAGAAATTAATTAATAAAATTTTTTATTAATAAAAACATATCACCGGTCACTGAATAATGACTTCAATTTTTTAAATTTTTAAAAAAAATTTGTTCGGTTTTTTCTTCGTTTATTGGTTAAAAAAAAAACACCGGTAATAACCGAGTCAAAAAAATTACCGAAATAAACCGGTTAACCGAAGCTGAAAAGCCTGTTTTCGGTTTTAACCGATTGCTTTTTCCATCCGTAATGAGAAGGTTTTACAAAATGCAAGCCTACGTCTAAAAAGTACGCTAAGGATACACATTAGGTAAAGGTTTCGTAGTCAGTAGCCAGGGTTTTCAACAGTTTTTGGATTAAATAGGTATATCGAAAATTTAAAAAATATTTTTTTACAGTTTATCATAAAAATAGATTAGATAATGTTACTTATACATGTGCACTTATTCAAGGCCAAGTTTATACACGTAGAGGCCTCGAGATAGTTATATGTACCGTGATCAGGCCGATTGTTAAGTGTTTAGTGTTAAGTGATTAGTAGCAAGTAGAATACTTTAGTAATAAGTAGAACGCATAAGTGGAACAGGAAAAAATATGACAATGTTGCTAGGTGTGTTAAGACATAAAGATTAATAGCCTGCGATAAATTTTTGTGTATTTGTATAGTATGGTCTGCGTTACTAATCACTTCACTAAACACTTAACAGTCGGTCTGAACACTCGGTCGATATTTTTTTTTACTTTTTTATTTTGCTTGTAAGCATAGCATTCTGAGTCTACCAAGGTACCATTTACCCATTTACAAGAGATATCATCATTTTTTTCTTGTGTTTAGGGGCCCCTACGGGATTGGCCCTTAGAAATCTCTTAGACAATCTATCTGATTGTCCTTCGACAATCTATTATAATAGTTAAACACTATGACGATGTGACAGGCCGTCGAACGGACGGAAAGATATGAGGAAATCACAGGGGTTCCGAGATTTTCTGTAATGTTTTCAAAATGATACATCATTTTAAAAACTAAACATTATCTACGGTCGTACAGAAATATCAATATCAATAACCACTGAAATTTTCACAGATAGTTTTGGTATTATTTCCTTGAAGTGTCATGTTGTTTAGGAAAATTTCTCAAGGTGAAAAATTACAATAAATGACAAAAAACCAGATACTTTTATTGGAGTTAGAGTATGTTTGTTATATTTCAATGAAAAATAATCCTAAAAATCGATCATTTTGTATAGTAAGCAGGTAAATCTGTTTAAGTACGTACTTATTCAAAATTTTAAAACGATTACGAAAACTTTCACTAAAAAAAGTTAATTCCTGGATTCAATGAATTAGTAACCTAAAATTTGACAACATCTAACAATGTCGCACTAGACGAGTCATATATAATTTTGAAAATCATAAATTGACACAAAAAAAAAATTGCCAAAGGTTTGACGTATTTTTCACCTAAAATAACTTGACCCCAATTATCATCATCACTGACTGTCTCACAATACTCTTGAATGTCGAAATATTCGTTTGCGTACATGTACCTACGATTGTTACTAGTACATTTAGAAGTGATTCCATGTGATTCAGTCACTCAGTGGTGACAATGAGCCGGCCTGTATGAATAGCCAAAAGGCCGGAATCCCGACCAAGAGTCGGTGTATAAGGATCGGTGGTAATAAGTGAAAAGGGCCCGCACAAACTTGCATTGTGTAGGTATGTGTTTGTCGGTAAATTTCATAATAGTCATAAAACCTCAACATACGCATTGCGGTGTGTACATATAAGTTAGTGGGTTCATTTGAAATTTGAATCAATGATGACTACTACATGGCGAAGAGGGAGCAGGAATCGTATATATTTGTCTATACACCTTTGTAGGTATGTGATAGTAGGTATGTACACCACCGTTACGTCGCCACTGTTTCCCGGTGACATGCCGGTTTGTTGTTTTTTTTTTTTTGTTCGTTTTTCGTTTGTTTTATTTTTTTATTTATGTGTTTACTTTTTTTTGTATTTCGAGTATTTTTTTTTGTTTTTTTGTTTAACTGTTCTAAGGGAAATATTTTGAGAGATTATCATAAAAAATATGTAGTAGCAAGGAGAGTGCGGGTGAGGGTTGAGGTGGCGAGCCCCTATTTGTTATAAATACCAATTGGGGAAAAATTACTACGGATATGATTTATGTAATGAAATTATAACGTATGTTGGGTTAAGGACCGCTCCGGGCGATCGTAACGTGCCCGCAATTTGCCCGCAAAATGGCACGTGGCACAATGCGGTCAAATTCGACATTCACATTGATGTGGGCACCCCATAAAAACTATTTTTATAAAAATACAATAGAACCAACAAGTGGACAAACATGTCAAACATAAAAGGCTTTGAAATTGTAGGCATATAGGGCCATAAAATTATGTAAGAGGCATGCTTTTAAAGTAAGTACCGTTTTGATATAAAAAAATCAACAAGTAAATTTTTCAAACAAAACTTTATTTATCTGAAAGAGCATTCTTTCCTCTACTTCTCTATATAATTTCCATTATTATTAAGGCACTTGTCATATCTTGGGACCAGCTTTTGTATGCCGTCGTCAAAGAAGCTTGCCGCCAGACTGGACAACCACTGCTGCACAGACGTTTTTACTTCTTCATCATTGGAATGACGCTTCCGATAATTTAAACGTTCGGACACAATTTCGTAGAGAACACTTCTTGATACAGCAGGATATTTTTCAGCTAAGGACGAAATTGTGAACCGTCTGTTCTCTTTCACTTTACAGTCCACTTTTTGAATGAGATCATCGGTAATAACTGAAGGTCGCCCACTTCGTTCCTCATCATGAACGTTTGTGCGGCCATCTTTGAAGGCCCTAACCCATTTCCGCAGTTCCGCAACATTCCTTCACTCATAATGTTTTCACCATAAACTTCACTGATTTGACGATGAATGTCAATTGCTTTTAAGCCTTTAGCACAGAGAAAACGAATCACAGCACGCACTTCACAGTCGGCGGGATTCTCCATAGTCGGCGGCATTTTAAAATCACGTGAACAAACGAAGACTCGATCAAACGGCGTCGTAATGGCGTCTGTGGCTTCCAAACTGATGTAGCTACACTACGCGCATGCGCTAAACGGCAACTGCAGCGCTGCGGCGGCGTAATTTAAAAACGGTACTTACTTTAAAAACATACCTCGTATATTTTAAGTAAACATACTTTGTGTCTATTTACAGTTAAATGCAAAATCTGGAATTCCCAAAAAATTTTATTACTTCTTTTCTGAATAGCAAAGGATATGTAAAAATAAAAATACATATTAAAGGAAGAAAAAATAAGATATTTTGTATTTACTTAATGTTATACGAAAAGATGAAATAAATTTGAATACGTGACCCATACAAAAGATTTAAAATTGTGTATTATTTTAATTGCACTAGTGAAAACATTTATGTTTCGATTTTTTACCTAACAGTTTGTTAGAAAGTAAAAACAAAAATTTTCAAGGGTTTGGCCACTTGAAATAACTTTTTTTTGTTAAGCATTTTATTACCTACCCACTTCAATAGTTTGTAAGATGTCCACAGAAAGATTTTCCGTCAGTTTGCCCGCAAAAACCAGTCCGTATTGGTCTGAATACGTACATTTAAATACATGTATTGAATTGTTCGTGCGGGAAGCCGCACGGGCAATGGGACGGGCGTCCGTCACGGTCTGTCCACACACTTAGGAAAGATTGTTCAAAGGGATTTGGTCAAATGGAATGATGGCCAAATCGTTCAAATAAATTTTGTGATAGGTACATCAATTATATGTACCTATAGTATGTTCACAAAAAAAACATTCTTGAGATGTCTCGTTTATAACATACGCCACCCACGTCATTATTTGTATACATTATTTCACTTTACCTATACGAAAGCGGTGGAGACTAGAATATGGAAGATGTGTGTTTTGTAAGATGTGTGTCTAGTCTTCTTAAGGGGGACCACTAGTACGACCGCCTGAACAAAGGTGATTTTTGGGAATTTTTTTAAAGAAAACTACTGTATGGAATGATTTAATATTTTAACGATATATTCGTTGTTATATATAGTAAATTCATGACAAAATTTTTAGACCAAAAAATTGAAAATTCAGGGAGTTATTCGCGATCTTCCAAGGCTCCACAAAAAAAATTCCCCCACTGCTGCAGTGATAGCAACCTTCACAGTGCCTGAAATAAAAAAACAAAAAAACAAAAAGCCTCTTAAACTAGAAGGAATTGCCCGTGCCATGAACTTTAATCAAAAAAAAAGTTAAAATTTAACAAAATGGCGGAGTTTTAAAAAAAGTTTGCGCGAAAACTGGAGGTTCATAGCACGAAGAAATATACATATATGATAGAAGCTGCACTAAAAATCAAATCGGTCGGATGATTTGTCTTTGAGTTATAACTGCAGCAAATTTGAAAAATGTAGTTTTCCATTACTTTATCTTTTAGTTTTAATCACTGAGAATTTTCACTAAAATTATTTACGATGTACCTACTCACTATAATGGTCATAGTAAAACTAGATGAGTCGTTTAAATGTGTCAGGGTCTGGCTTCTCCACAACATATGACTGGCAGCCACGTCCAGAAACTCCCGAAGTATCAACTTTCATACATTTCTCAGAACCTCAAAGTTAACAATGAAAATCAGAATCCACTCTTCGGATGGCTATAACGCAAAAACTATTTGAGATTATGAACTTGAAATTTTAGTATGTTATTTTTAGTATTAAAGGTATAGACTATCGAAACATCCAAAAAAAGTTTTTCCAAGTTTTTCAAAATGTCACACTAGTGGTCCCCCTTAAAGAAACTATGCCAGTATTCATCTGAAATTGTGAGCAGAGTCGGTTGCAAGAATCGAACCGTCGCGTCGCGTCGGTATCCCAATCCTCAAGCACTAAACACACTTAACACATTTGGTCATATTCTTGACATAAGTAATTATTTTGGAAATGATGCTTGTACCGATATTTAGATGGTCAGTAAGTGTAGCTACAGGTGTGTTCCCATGGGGATATCCCCCCCCCCTCTGTTTCCCACTTAAACGAAGATCACACTTTCAGCGTCTGAAGTTCCGTATAAAATGATTAAACGATAAAAGAGGAAACAACTCTAAGTTTTCAAAATTGTTTCGTTTAATTTCCTTTTCCGTTTTGACCGCCACTCACAGTAATGAGGATTACAGGATTTGTGTAAAAACTAATAAAAACTTTTTTAACAAAATCCATAAAATAATTTTATTTCATTTTGTTTAATATATTTCGGCGCAGCTGCAGTTGGCGCCATTTTCAATCCTGTAATCCTCATTACTTTGGACAGCAGTCAAAACGGAAAAGTAAACTATTCTTCAACCCAAAAAAGAAAAACCATCATTAAAATTGTTTCGTTTATTTTAACTCGAATTAAGCATAGAATTGAAATGTATGCGAAGTCTAAATATAATAATGTTCAAATTATCGACTGACCCAAATTTTAGTTTCCTATAATACATCGAAACTTATGAATAATTAAAAAAATCAATACATATTAATTAAAATTTTCTAGGGCATTTTAATTACGACTATGATTATTCTCCGAAAATTAGTTTAAATTTATTATAAATTTTCTGAAACGATTAAATTTGTTGATGATGGTTAAAATGTGACTGAGGTTTTTACGTTTATATAAAACACAACGTTTCTATCTCTGTCTTTAAAGCGCTATCGTAAAGTAATTAACGGCTAGATATATTTTTTCTTTTTTCTATTTAGATAAATAAAACGATAGCAGTAGAAATGAATCAATGATGGTAATTCTGAAAATATTTAAAACAGATATAATTTAATTATGAAACAGTAATAAAAGTTAATGATGGAATAATTGCAGTGTGTAATGGAAAATATTTCCTAGTGTGAATACTTTATGTTGGATTCTAGATTTTCTTCATGAAGGGTACAGGAAAGAAACTCAATAATCTTTATTTCGTCACTTAACTATCTAATGTATTTTATCGGTAGACTACTAGTGGTACTAACAAATACTAACTAGTAACTTTAACATATTTAAGACTTTATTGAAAAATCTTTAGAACTTAAAAGTAAAATTAGCGTATTATTTCTGGTATTTTTAATAGTAGTGTATGTATTAGCTAGACATAAATCAAATTCAGACTTGTTAAGGAGACATTTGTAAAACTGCACTTCTAACAAGGAAAGGTTCCCAGATGTCCGCCTCCGATTTCAATACCGCTGAAATATGTTATTCTACGTCGAAATCCAAGAGACACGTATTTTTTTTTATCGGCGGAAAAAACGGTTTGAAGGGATGAAATCGCCCTTCAAAAATTGGGGTAAAAATTTAATTTTTAAAATATTTCGAAAACAGTAAGAAATAGAGCAAAAGTTTAAATTGACGATATTGTTCTTTTTTAAAGAGCTATATCTATTGATATGCAATTTGTTCAATTTACATCAACCGGGGTGGTTGGGCGTTAAAATTTGGGGGTTAATTTTGCAAAAAGGGGGTGAAAATTAAACAATATAAAAATTTTGTTTACAGATTTGAAATCTACGTCAAAGAATCTAATTGACCTGTTTTCGTTCAATGTCTTAATATTAAGTCTAACGGTAGTTAACTAGGGGGTGACTGTGTCAAATAATCGTACTACTACGGCACTTCAAGAAGTTCTTCTTGATGGAAAATAGCTTAAGACAATTAGAATAACATAGAAATGAAATTTTCGATTTCAAAATTCAGTTTGAGCGACACTAGAGAGGGGGTGAGTCATCCTCTTAAATTACATACTAGTTTACTAACACTCATTTTTACCATTAACACACTGACAGTGGGTAATAATGTCACAATAAGTGGTTCTGAAGTTGGACTATCGTATGTAAGGTTTTTATAAGGTTTGTTTTTTAATGGATGTTATAGTTTTCGTTATCGAAAATTATTGATACCGACAATAACGATATTTTCAAAATGAATGAAAACCTAATAAAAACCTTACATACGATAGTCCAACTTCAGAAACACTTATTGTGACATTATTACCCACTGTCAGTGTGTTAATATTAAAAATCAGTGTATGTAAACTAGTATGTAATTTAAGAGGGTAACTCACCCCCGCACCAGTGTTGCTCAAACTGAATTTTGAAATCGAAAATTTCATTTCTACGTTATTCTAATTGTCTTAAACTATTTTCCATCAAGAAGAACTTCTTGAAGTGCCCAAGTAGTACGATTATTTGACACAGTCACCCCCTAGTTAACTACCCTTAGACTTAATATTAAGACATTGAGCGAAAACAAGTCTATTAGATTTTTTGACGTAGATTTCAAATCTGTAAACAAAATTTTTATATTGTTTAATTTTCACCCCCTTTTTGCCAAATTAACCCCCAAATTTTAACGCCCAACCACCCCTGTTGATGTAAATTGAACAAATTGCATATCAGTAGATAGCTCTTTAAAAAAAGAACAATATCGTCAATTTAAACTTTTGCTCTGTTTCTTACTGTTTTCGAAATATTTTAAAAATTAAAATTTTACCCCAATTTTTGAAGGGCGATTTCACCCCTTCAAACTATTTTTCCGCCGATAAAAAAAAATACGTGTCTCTTAGATTTTGACATAGAATAACATATTTCAGCGGCATTGAAATCGGAGGCGGACATCTGGGAACCTTTCCTTGTAAGTAGGTACCACTAGAATAGTTCCACTGACGTAATGAGTACAAAGTCATAAATTTATGTTCTTTTGTTACTCTTGCATTTGCAGATATTTTAGAAAACGAAACAAGCTTTCTTTGTGGAACTGTAACTGACTAAAACCACGCTCCACAGCCTAAAACATTGTTTTATTTTTCTATTTTTATTTTTATTTTATTTCTTGATGTGCGAAACTGAATTAAAATTATATTTTTAATTTTCATTGTCAAGAGGACCAAAACCAGTAGAAAAGAATTTGTTTTCCGAAAATTCGAAATTACCAGATTATAATTAATTTCAAGTATCTTGGCTATGAAGGCTATGTGCATAAAAGGAAAAAATGTAACCATCTTAAAGAGCGAGAGAAATCACTCTAAGCAGATTTTTGAAAAAAACAAACAAAATGTCTACTCTACGTGTTGTATTAATGATATTTTTCAAACACTTATCAGCGCCTCCACCATCATTTAAATATTGGTACATATATAATAAGTATTACATTACAAAATTTTTGTATATATAATCCATTTTTTAAATTTAACCATGAATCATCACTTATGAATTTAGTAGATTGATTTGTTTCGAATATAAGAATTATTTAATTCGTTAAAGATGACTTATGCTCAATTGTATTTGAAATTTGGTATTATGTAACTTTATAATAATTTAACAATATTGTTGTCATGACATTTTTATTTGTTTAAACTATATTTACTCGTTGCGTGTATGTTTATAATAATGGCGTAATTAATTATTTATAGTTGTTTAAACAATAAGGACAATAATTATTGTATCATTTTTCGATCCAATTAATTATTAGAATTAATGCTTCAAAAAAATAAACAATTTACCTTTATAGTTTCAGCATCTATTTAATATATCTCTAAACACTGACAGACAACGCACAGCCTAAACCATTCAGTTTAGAAGACTGAAATTTTACACAGGAGTTTCTATGTAAGGTAGGTGACCACTAAAAAAGGATTTTTAAAAATTTGTCCCCTAAGTGGGTTAAATAAGGAATGAAAATTTGTATGCAAATTCGTCATTTTTGAAGTTAGAGATGTTGTACAAAAACATGTTACTATGACTATTAAAGTAAATAATATTAACTCTCTCTCACTCTTATATACATATAAATACATAAAGAGTGAGTGAGAGAAGGGAATTTCCCTTTGGAAAGAACTATTGTATTTCAAATTTCAAATGTAATCATGCTGTTAAGGTAGGTACTTCTACCAGTCAGTTAATAATATAGTTATAACATTTCTCCCTTTTTTTTGTTTCCGAGGAAGCATTGTGATTACTTATGAGATATAAAAATTTCTTTACCTCCAAAATGAACATTTTGACACACATTCTACGTTCAAAATCCCACCAAGCGGCATAACTTCGGTATTATTCGATCGCTTCTGAATGACATTTTTAAAAATTGTGCGGGTTAGTCCCCCACGAATTTCATCGTCATCGGAGTAATGATGGCGATTAAATAGCCATATTTTAATTACAACTAGTCCCATTTGTTAAAAGAAAATGGCCAAAAGTATGTAGGTATATTACTGAATTCGTGCTTTATTGGGCTTTCGTTTGATATGCCACTCGATTCTCTTGGGAAAAATTTCGTTTTCACTTTCCACGTTATTCCTTAAAATAAACTTCCAGAATCGAAATTCCACTTCACATCAATAATCGGGCTATCACACTCTATCTCCGTGCTAAATTTCCGTGCGTCGAATGGTTTCAGAGAAAAGTGCCTATGAATCAGAACAGACGCAGAAGTAATTGCGTAAGTGTTCCGGTTTGCCAGTTTTGGTACGGAACACTAAAAATCTACTTAATAAATTTCTAACACTGACTGATTGACAAACAACGCATAGCCCAAACTGCTGGGTTTAGAAGGATGAAATTTTGCATAGGATTTCTTTATCTAATGTAGGTGAACACTAAGAAAGGATTTTTGAAAATCCATTTCCTAAGTGAGTTAAATTGGGGATGAAAATTTGTATGTAAATTCGTCATTTTTGAAGTTAGAAATATATAAAAATTTGTATTACTATGGCTATTAAAATAAATAACATCTTATTTAATGAATCTTTTATAAGCTAGGAACTTACCCTTAAAAATATGCTTAGAAACTGAAAAAGTGATCACGCTGAGTGGCTGTTTTTTTTTTTTAATCGATGCAGAATTTAAAATAAAATATAGAATTCAAATACTATTTTTTGATTAAAGCACGGCTTCAATGCTAAAACTTGATAAAAATAAATAATTTGACAAGTATTCTTATAAATGTTTGATTTTAGTCTACGTATTCATTCTAAAATATCATATTTGCCAATAGTTTTTTCTCTCTCTTATAATTTTTTTTTATATATCAGTTGTGCTTAGAGAATACAACAAATACAAAATTTATACATGTATCTTACCTATTACTTTCATTAATTTCAACTTTTCACAGTGACGCCGGCATTTGGTAAAAAAATAGTATTAGAATTTTTTATTCCTTTTTAAATTTTGAATCCATTAAAAGAAAAATCAGCCACTAGAACGCTCGTGGTCGCTTTTTGTTAAAAATTAGGGTTAAGTTGCTACTCTATAATTTTGACTGACAGGCAACGCACAACCTAAACTGTTGGGTTTAGAAGGACGAAATTAAGCACAGGAGTTATGAAAATTGGCGTTTAGGCTTCCATTTATAAATAAAAGTTAGTTGTTTCTGGAAATTTATTCCCTAAGGCGTTAAAAAAGAAAATGAAAGTTCATATGGGAAGTTCATCATTTTTGAAGTTATAAACGTGGATATTGATTTATGCTTTTGAAAAACATTAAAAGTGAGCAGAAAGTGAGTACCTAATAAAAAGATGTTGTCGATGGGAAATCCCATCGGGCATACGGCTAGTATCTTTATAAAAGTTTATTAGATATCTTTAAGTTTTTGAAAAAAGAAGTCATTACACTATTTTCTATAGCAACATAAAATGATACAAAATTTTTTCAAACGAATGAATAGCTATTTGGAAAAATTGAATACATTTTATTAGCCTATTGAAAATATTTATATCAAAAATCAAACGAAGCAAATTTAAGGAAAATCTTAATTAAACTTCTCATTCAATAAACTCGTCAGCCTTCCCCCTCCATCACCGCTTCTATCATTTTATCGCTCGTCATTCAGTAATTTTATAAATTTAATTTTTCGATTTTCGCAAATTACATAGAAATGGTCCTTGTCGTCTTCCCTTTTTCATTATATTCTCCAAACTTGTTTGGGGAGTTCGTATTCTTGAAAATGGTACAATTATTGCTAAATTACAAATATATATATCACCCAATAGATTTGATGGGATACTATCATCTTACCGTCTCATTCCGTCCCAATACTCCATATTAGGTAGTTAGTTCACCATTATATTAATACCCATTGATGTTGAATTGGGTGGAAGTTTATTACATTACGGTATTATGGATATTTAAGTACAGGATTGGACAGATATATAGGTACGATTTACTTATATTATTAATTGTGATTCTGTGCTTAGGATACGATTCCCTATCATTAAGCTGACTATTATACTAAAGTGGCTCTTATATCTGTCGATTAGCTTATTTTGTTGTCTCTTAATTTGCTATTAAACATAAAATTTAAGAATGAATGCAGATAAGAAGAGATTGAGTCGAAATCCATTCTAGTATATGCTCCTTTATATCTCAAGAATCATCAGTGAAAATTTGAAGACGAAATATCTAGTAATTATTGAGTTATACAAGGTGTTAGCGAATAAGTGCGAAAGATTTTAACAGGTGATTGCTGAGGTCCTTTTATGCAAAAAAGTTCATATAAACCCAGCCCTGAAAAGGTTTAGTTTCCAAGATACAGAGTAGATGGGCTACTAGTACTAATATTTCGGGATTTAACGAGAAAAAAATCGGGACTGTTAAAAAAAAAAAAACGTTTTTAATCAGTCAGTAAGAGAGACATTTTTTTTATTTTTATTATTTGTTACTAACATAGCTACATATTTAAACCATGATCTTTTTTTATTGAGGAGAGGGAACTTTTTATAAGCCGAGTGTGGGATTCCCAGTCGGAAGGTGCAATATAGCTGGTGTACCCACTCAAACCCCCTCTCTCTCGCCATCATACCGGAACCGCGAAAGCAAAACCATGATCTTACAAACCTTTAAACAAAACAATTTCTTGAAGGTAACATTACAATAATATTTCATTATTTTATTTTATTAAATTAAAAATCATGTTTTCTAATTTTTAGATTTTCAATTTTTTTTTTTGTTTATCAACTGTATTATTTTTAGAGAAAAACATTTTTCATAAAGTTGACCGTCTTTGTCATTGATTATTTTTAGGCTACTCGAACGCCGCTTACGTATTTCATGTCAAATAATTTCTCCTATTTTCTACGTCAAATAATTTCTCCCATTTTTTGGAGGGATTTTAATGTTGAAGGGATTTTAATGAGCTAATCTAGCAATACTGTAAGCTGTATCAGTTATAAATCAGTAGACAGAGTACACTTTATCAATAGGTACAGCAAATATACTTATTTTCTTGGCCATCATGACATGCAAGCGCGATAATTTGGAAATAACAATAGCGAAACTGGCGGGACTAAAACTGTAAAAAAATTGTAGATGTTAAAAATCGGGACAATTAGCGTCCCGCCACTACTCTTGTCGGGACGCGGGACACATAGGCCTAAAATCGGAACAGTTGGCAACCCTGGCTACTAGATAGGCTATACCGGTTTTGTGGTAGGAATAGTAACTGGAAATTATTTTTTATCTTGAAAATGGCTACGTAAACGAAAAAATACGTAGGTCATTTTTATCAACAACTTATGGGATATTTGAAAAAACATTTTCAAATAGAAAAAAATCGTTGGTCTGCCTTTATTTATTCAAACATATGTCATCACATAACCGTACGAACGCCACCGGTTTGAGTAGAAATATTCTGTCTAGACTTCAAAATATGGGTATTTATGCTGTCACAGCGTGTCCCAAATTTTGTGTCAATATTTCAAAACGGTTTTGAAATATTTAGGAAAATATTAAAAAAGACGAGAAACTGAACACTCTGTATCTTGGAAACTAAGCGTTTTCGGACCTGAGTTTATATGAACTTTTTCTACCATAAAAGAACCTTAGCAATCACCTGTTAAAATCTTTCGCACTTGCTCACTATACATTTAGGCATATACATGTATAATCTATTATTTGCTACCAGAAACAAAATATATAATCTTCAAAAACGAGACACAAGTTGCCAGAGCCGTGAAAAGAATTGGCAGGTTCCGGGAGTAAAGCACATCTCTTAAAAATTGCTCCCCCGGAAAAATAAGTGACGAGCTAAAAGAGGTTTTACTTTTTCTCGGGCCTCTACCGACTGCTACGGGGCCCCTCTTCAAGCCCGGGTCCTTAGATTTGGAGTATTACAATTTTTCCCGGTAACGGCACGTATAAAACACATCGCCATCAGGTAAAAATAATTTTTTTTACCTATAAAAGAATACTTGAAAATGCAGAAAAGTTTTCAAACTACAAATATCGTCAGGAATAATTTTTTGGTCCCGTTCCCGCCTACTCACGAAATTAATTTGCCATTTCCACCCGCTAACAATCCTGAGAAAAATAATCAAATCCCACTCAATCTCAATCCCGCCCAGTCTCCCATCTTAATCCCGTTCACGACGGAACCAGATTTTACTCTGTGTCCCATCAGGAGTTATTTTTCGCTCGCTCCCAATTCCTTAAAAAATTCTTTATTCCGTCATTATTTGGAATAATATTTGGTCGTGTAATATGAAATGTCGTCTTCCGATTATGTACTTACAAGGAAAGGTTCCCAGGTGTCCGCCTCCGATTTCAATGCCGCTGAAATATGTTATTCTACGTCGAAATCTAAGAGACACATATTTTTTTTTATCGGCGGAAAAACGGTTTGAAGGGGTGAAGTCGCCCTTCAAAAATTGGGGTAAAAATTTAATTTTTAAAATATCTCGAAAACAGTAAGAGGTAGAGCAAAAGTTTAAATTGGCAATATTGCTCTTTTTTAAAGAGCTATCTATTGATATGCAATTTGTTCAATTTACATCAACAGAGGTGGTTGCAGGTTAAAATTTTAGGGTTAATTTTTCAAAAAGGGTGTGAAAAGTAAACAATATAAAAATTTTGTTTACAGATTTGAAATCTAGGTCAAAAAATATAATTGACCTGTTTTCGCTCAATGTCTTAATATTAAGTCTAGGGGTAGTTAACTAGGGGGTGACTGTGTCAAATAATCGTACTACTTGGGTAGTTCAAGAAGTTCTTCTTGACGAAAATAGTTTAAGACAATTGTAATAACGTAGAAATGAAATTTTCGGTTTCAAAATTCAGTTTGAGCAACATTGGAGAGGGGGTGAGTCACCCTCTTAAATTACATACTAGCTTACATACACTCATTTTTAATATTAACACACTGACAGTGGGTAATAATGTCACAATAAGTGGTTCTGAAGTTGGACTATCGTATGTAAGATGTTTATTAGGTTTCCATTCATTTTGAAAATATCGTTATTTTCGGTATCGATAATTTTCGATAACGAAAACTATAACGTCCATTAAAAAACAAACCTTATAAAAACCTTACATACGATAGTCTAACTTCAGAACCACTTATTGTGACATTATTACCCACTATCAGTGTGTTAATATTAAAAATGAGATTTTAGACATTACCGAATCGTTTTAAAAAAAAATCAACCCGTTCCCGTCAGGATTCGATGGATCCCGATTTTTAAGTAAAAAATCAGTTGTTGCTAGTTTTTATTTAAAAAGAAAATAATCCATTACCATCAATTGGTACGGATATTTTTTCAATTTTTATTACTTGAATTACAGTGTAGAAATGTTTCTACTCATTTCTTTACTTCCAACAGCGACTATCTTCCAAATATTTGTCGCCATAGTGTACATATTATATTTTTTCGACTCAAAGACATGATAACGTATATGTATGTGGGTGTATTTGTAACTCTCGACGTTATTATGATTGGAATAGAGTGGCAGTTTAATTTCATTTTCATCTTTATCTGGAATTGGTCCAGGTTTTCTAATATATCATTCATTATTACTATCCCATCGATATAGGCACACATATATGTAAGTCGGAATGAAATGAAACATATCCGATACAACAACAATGTAACATATAGTGATGAGTATGTGCATCCGTGTGAGTGAGACAGATGAATATTTTTTAATTTAATTTAATGTTATTTATCTGATCTACATCTCACTGTCTAATAACCAACGTTCATTCAGTTTGCTGTATAGGTATTCATTCATAAAAGGAGGGCGAGGGTGATACAACGGTAACATGGGACAGATATGCTCATGATATATTATATATACCTGAATGATTTGATTATATTTTTGAAATATATTGCAAATTACATGTATATAAATACAAGATGTACCAACATTACGGGCTAGGTAAAGTATGATGAAATTTTAAAGTCGAAACCGTTTGGTCATTTATACAGGCATAGTGAGTGACAAACGGGTTTATCGCCCAATAAAGATACAGTAGGACAAAAGATTACTTGAGGTTGTCTAATATTTTTCTTTATTTACTTCGGCATATAGCGACAGTATTGCCATTTTGATTGTGGAAGAATATCGACGCTTATCATAAGACAGCCGCGAAAGTATCTCACCAGTTCACAGAAAGATGTGTAAATTAAAATGAATTGCAAAAATATTTATAATTTTTATTTTTTTCATTAAAAACAAGAAAATGACAAAAATCGTACGTTTTGGAATTTTGTGTTTTTATTGACTTTTTTTTATTGAATAATTCTCTTTTTAGATTAAAGAATGACTTTTAAACATTTCTCTAATGCTTAAGAAAATGTTCATGTTTAATTGAATTACGTGGTAGATCAAATGGTCGAAAGACGACATTTCATATTACACGACTAAACGTTATTCCAACAAATCGCGGGAATGATTCCACGATACAATAGAATTCTGCTTAAGATTAAAGAATTACTGTTAATTATTTCTCTAATACTTAAAATATATATTTGACTGAATTATTGAATGACTCCAGGATATAGTAATTCTATCTAACATTAAAATGCGACTTTTAAATATTTTTCTAACGCTCTCCTGAAAATATCCATATTTATCTGAATTACGTGGTAGACCAGGTGGTCGAAAGCCGACATTTCATATTACATAATCAAATATTATTCCAAATAACGAGGAAAATGATTCCAGGATACAGTAATTTTATTTAACATTAAGTTAGTAGTCTGGTAACTCGCGCTGTTTTTCATGCCTATTTATAGGGGCATTTTTTTTTTGAGAAAGAACAAATGAAAAATTTGGATTTTTAAATGTTTTTGTTTACATCTTAAGGTACCAAAAAAAAATTTTTTTGAGTAAATTAAATTTTGTTTTATTATTATCACTTGAAATTGGCGCCTCAAAAAAAGCACGTGGATATCCTTGGTGATTTTGACTCTTAGGGACATCTGAAATCAAGAATTCTTAATTAATCGTAATCTATAGATATGTCATTCTGGTCGCAACTAGAATTATGAAATTTTATCGAAAAATGACAAATTGGCGGACTTCGAAAGAAATTACTTTTTTTTCGAACTCCGCCATTTTGCTATTTTTCGATAAAATTTCATTATTCTAGTTCCGACAAGAATGACATATCTATAGATTAAGACTAATTGAGAATTTTTGCTTTCAGATGACCTCAAGAGTCAAAATCACCCGGGACATCCACGTGCTTTTTTTTGAGGTACCAACTTCAAGTGATAATAATAATCATAAAACTAAATTTAATTTATTCAAAGAAATTTTTTTTGGTACCAAAAACAGGGGTTACTTGAGCCCTAGGGTGTAACTTAAGTCAAAAATGGAAAAAGTATTATTTTCTGTTTTGTGCTTATATTAGTCAGTAGTAGAAGTAAGTAAGAGCAGTAGGTTTACGGTGTTTAATTTAGGTAGTTCTGAAAATTGACACTAGATGTCAGGCAAGTGTTGCTTACTCTCTGTTTTGTTGCTAACTTTTAACTGTAAAAAATATTTCGAAAGCTCACAAAGTAAAGTAAGTGTATAATTTTCATATTTTGTTCGTTACTAAAGCAAATTCAGACATGTTCATATGCCAGCTATTTCCTTAATTTCTTAATTTAAACTTTTGATAAACCTGAGTCCATTATTAGGGTAACTTGAGCCCATTAGAACTTTGGTATAAAATGGTGCAAAACTATAGCAGAAATTCCCAAAAGTCCCAAACCGTTGGACAAGTTCGTTAACCAGGCACGTCCGATTCCCAAAACATGTTATTTTTAGAAATTGTCGTGAAAAAAATTAACTTTTTTCCAAAATTTCTCCTTATTAAAAAATTTTTACACTATTGAAATGAGGAGAAGAAATCACACAAAAAAGGTCTTTAAACAATTATTCTATGTCAATTAGTTTCCGAGAAAAACTAATTTTTGTAAACGGAAATTCGCTATATTATGCAGGATGCTGCGATAGAAGTATTGAATAAATAAAGTTCCTTATATGTTTGTACAATGTTTTAATTAGTAATCAACATCCTACATGGTCTCAACCTGTTTTCAAATGAAAATCACCTGGAAATTTAAGTTTGGGCTCAAGTAACCCGATCTTGAGATTAACTTGAGCCAAAATTTGAAAAGCTATAAAATTTATGAGCCATAAAAAAAGATCCATACTATATAATAAACTATTCGTAGTCATATACAGATTAATATACTGAATTTCCTATTCCAAATAAATATAACAGTTACGCTCAATTTTTGAAATTATCAGATGATTTGCAAATCTGGGCTCAAGTAATCCGTGTTTACGGTACCTTAAGATGTAAATAAAACATATTAAAAATTCAAAATTTTTCATTTGTTCTTTCTCAAAGAAAAAAAAAATGCCCCTAAATATAGGCATGAAAAACAGCGCGAGTTACCAGACTACTACCCTAAAGAGTAGCTTTTAAACATTTCTCTAATACTTCTCTAAGAAAGTGTCAGTATTTATCCATTTATTTATTTTGTCTGTCAATTTTTTTTTTTTATTTTCGTCACTAAATAGGGGCATTGACATATAAATCTATAGGAAATGAACAGAAGAAAAACATAAATAACATTGTTTGTCTTTATGCTAATATTGTCGGAATATATTTACAAGAAGTTTTTAAGGAACATAATTCTAACTTTGCTCTTATAAAAGACTATAAACACATTTTATTGTTCCGCGGTTATCGTTAGGGCTTCAGATTGATATCGTACTGTGAGGGAAAAGGTAGCTTATTACAAACAATTCAACCAAATTTCATATGTTTTTCAAAATATGGCCACAATTTCTAGTCGACACTGTATAAATATTTTCCTTGTAATGATATCGGTGCCTTTGTGACCGTTTTTAATATTACTTTTATTGTATATATTTCATATATGTAAAATAAAATAGTCAAAGTGATCAGATCACTGATCACACAAGTTTTAAAATTGTGTTCAATCGAATCGACTATACTTATAGAATATGATTTTCTTTTCCAAGAACAGTATTTTCATTTTGACATTTATTTTTTCGACTGGGATGGATTTCAAAGAAAATAAGGACGCAAAAAATGTGACGGTTTAAGTAGAATATAGTATGTATTGTTGCTACTTCAACGTCAGTGGTGAAGCGGTATTGTTTCGGACTCATATACAGAGGTCATACGTTCGAATGCCACAATGTAAGAGTTTTAGATACGTATTAATTTGGACAAAAACATTCGCTTTCATGATTTAAGCGAAGCAAATTATAGATTGCCAAACAGATTGCAATTATAAAAATGTAGTTTTCGTTATCGAAAATTATCAATAACAAAATAACAATATTTTCGGGAAGTACTGTTTCAAATATATCACACACTACATCTAGGCTTTACAGTTTGCCAAAAATACATAAGGAAGGAAATGGTATGCGGCCCATCGCTTCTGGAATCAGTTTACCGACGTATAAAATCTCCAGGTGGTTGGCTACAGAAGTCAGTAAATACTAGCAGCCGATGGGCTGTAGTGTCAAGAATTCCGTTGAGCTAATTGACAAAATCAAAAATGTCAAATTATCAAAGATAGGTTGGTTTCATTTGACGTAGCAGCTCTCTTCCCTAGTGTCCCAATAAATAAAACACTGCGGTACTTGGAGGAGTGATTGGCGGAAAATAATGTGTAAGATGAAAATAGTAGAATATCTTTTATTAACCATATTATGCATGAAACAGACTTATTTTCAGTTCAATGGAAAATTTTATATACAAGTTCATGGTACCAGCATGGGTAACCCACTCAGCCCTTTCATTGCCAACTTGTTCATGTCAAAATTGGAGACTATTGCCAAACAAACGGCAGAACATTTTCCAGAGCACTGATACAGATACGTAGACAATATTTTTATAATATTAGATACGGAGAAGACCAGTGTGGAGAATTGTTTGCGGTTCATGAATGAGTTGGAACCCGGTATTATTAGTTTTACAGTTGAATATGAGTAGGGATTGTAGGCTGCTGTTTTTAGATATTGAGATCACAAGAGATAATTACGCTTTTTGTTCGATATTTATCGCAAGCCGATTAATGTTGACAGATTTATCCCAAGTAACACTTTTTCCCATTGGAGTCAGAAAATGCGGCCTTCAATTTTTTGATTAACAGGTTAATTACTTTTCCGCTATCTCAATCCAGTTATGACAAGGAATTGAAATATATCCTACGTGTGGCTGCGTCATTAATGCACATTCGTTCAGGTTGATCAACCAAAATGTTAAAAAAGGCAAAATAGTGAAAGTCGATTAAGGACAGTACAACGCTCAAACTGAAGGAACCGGTTCCAAGAACGTCTTTAACTTTTTATGGCAAGAAATCGGTATCGGTTTCTAATGCTATGAAGGGCTTCAACACAACAACTTATAGGTAGCTTATACGGCCAATGATAAATTTAGTTCATTGCTGGGTAATACCAAGGACCCGATTCCGGATCTTCAAAGATCTGGAATATCCACTTAAACTGGATGCCTATGAAAGTGTGTATATCAGCAGGATGGGAAAGAACCCTTTGAATAATGACAAGGGTCCTGTTCCCTTCTCTAATCTATACAGTCTGTGTGTTAGGAAGGTTCACTCAATGGAACCCACACATCCCGTAACTGATCGAAATACCATAACCAATCAGAGCACGAGAATTTTGAAGCGAAATCGTATAAAATAGGCCTCCATTTCAGAATATTTGACATTTGTTTAAAACTCACTGCTATCATCGAAGTGACGTTTATACAAATATTGTGTTTTTGAGGTTAAACTGTTTTTGGCGGTTTAAAATCAAGAGGAGATTTGGTTTGTTCTGAATATGGTATTTTCATCTTATTTTTATTTTCATTGTTGTTTTTATTTTTATATTTATATATTTTTACTTTTATATTTATTTTTATTTTTAATATTGTTTTTATTTTTATATATTTTTACTTCTAACTATTTCATTTTTATTTTTTATTGTTTTTAAATATTTTTACTTCTATTTTAACGCTATTTTTAATTTTATTTTTATTATTATATTTATATGTTTCTAATTTATTTTGTATTTAGTGGTTGTTTATTATTATTATTTTTTTAAACGTATATATTTTTAACGAAGGAAAATATTTTTTCCTAATCTTTTACTTTAGTCTTTTTCTAATTTATTATATTTCTGATTTTTTATATATTTCAAATTTTACTATATACTACTGATTTTTATATTTATTATATTTATGGTTCATTTTTATATTTTTGGGTACTGAAGAGGGCTACAAAAGTAGCCGAAACCGGTCTAGCGAATATTTTATATTTTTTGTGGGTCCTTAAGGAGAAAAATTTTATTATTATGTATCAAAATGTAGTTTTCGTTATCGAAAATTATCGACATCAAAATAATAATATTTTCGGGAAGTACTCTTTCAAATATATCACACACGCTAAATTATACTTTTCGTTATCAAAATCTACCGATCAGAAATAGATCGTAAAAGCATTATTTACTGTTATTACCAATGATTCTTTAACTATACCCCAGCCCAAAATATATCTATGTTGAAAAAATACGTGTACATACATAATCGTCAACCCGCTAGAAAATCGTTTTCTTTTATTCTTTATAATTGCTCTAAACAGCAACTTCCTAACTATAAGAAAACAATCATAACTTTTAAAATATAAATACCCCTGTTGCAGCATCTGCATAACATAGCGAATTTCCAAATATTGGACACTGACGGATCTCACCTAAAATCTGTATCCATCTAAAATAATTTACCACTCTAAAAGTGAAAAAATTTTTAAAATCAGTTAAGTAATTAACTTTTGGCGCTTTTGGCTCCCCAGGACCCTGGTGGATCTTATATTGAATAGTGTGTATTAATTTTAAATATTTTAATTGAAAAATGAACACATTTTTAAAATCGGTAATGATGCGTTCTTGATGTACAATTATTTAAAAACTTATTTTACGTAATTTTTCGATGGTGTAAAACGGTGAATCTCTTTCCGATGGTTTTAAAAATTTTTGAAATTTGGCCAATTTTTGCAAAAAACACTAAAAATGGCAAAAAAGTGCCACTTTTTGGCTTCTAAAAATCGGACGTACCTGGCTAATATGCCTATAATTTCTTAAAAATGGCAAAAAAGTGCCAAAATTTTCGATACTAAAAGTCGGACGAATCTGGCTAACGAACTCAGCCAAGGATTTGGGACTTTTGACCTTCTCATCAAATTTTACAAAAAAAAAAAAAAAAAATTGGATACTTCATCCGAGAGTTATTGCGCAGACATATATGCATCTAATTTCTTAAGGCCTCAAAACAAATTTTTGTCATATTCCAGTGTTCAAGTCTTCCCATGAGACCCGCTGTAATAGGTGAGTTTCCAAAATGGAAATTCGCTAAAAATGTCAATTATATTACAGTCTACGTTGAGTTAAGGTTTCTCTTCTTTTTCCATTTAATTATAGTTTCGTTGCGGGCTTCCTTCATCAAACAGAATAGGCAAAAAAAACTATTCATTTTGATAAAAAAAAATTACCATATATAGTCAGCTAGTCATACATTCAGAGATCAGAATATTTAAATTACAAATTTCAATACACTCATACCTATATATAATACCAATGTTGATATATTACAGTGCTCTTCTATATATATAGAATATAAAATACATTACAAAACCAAATAGTAAGTGGTGGTGAGACCTCGACGATACCGAGAAAACAGAATAAGAAATAATATATTGAACAGAGACAAACGAACAGTCTTTATAATTTATTTAAATCATTGAAATCATGTCATATGAATAATTTAATATAAAACTTCTGTGTAGAACCTCGAATATCCACGAATATTTTCGAATACACACTACACAGTCAAAAAATTCGACACGACAAACGAATATCTAAAAGTATGTTTAAAAATTAACAAAATTTTTTGTGTTTAGTTCCAATGAATAAGTCTGATTTGCAGGGAAACAATCATTTCGATAAATTCGGAATTAAAAATCGAGTTTAGACGAGTGGTTTTGTTCTTTTGTCTACAGTGGGACATGTTTTATGAACACGTACTGTAAATTGAACGATAGTTTCCAGCACAGCGTGGCACGCAAAAGTTTATTCTACAACTACCGTTTATGTTAATTTAATTGTACATTTTTTTGAGTTGCTTGTACCCTTGAAATTGAAATAGTAGACACAACGGAACTAATCGTGAAAATATATGAAATTTTTCGTTATACAAACTTATATATCCGGAGCTACCAGTTTTTTCAAGTCGAGTTGCATCGTCAAGAGTTTTGTCAGTATTACCATAAACAAAAAGAATAAAAAATTAAAAATATTAAAAAGTTGAAAACATTACAGTGGAACCTCTATTAACCGGACAGCATTTTCACGTAAAAATTACTATTAAAATATGAAAATAGTTAATTTTGAGTCCGTCGGTGAACGAAACGGAGCACCATAAATGTAAAACTTTATGTAAAATTTTGAAATATTTGTTTTAAAAGAAATTTTCGCGTAAAATTGCTCTCCGAAAAACAGGGGTTCCACTGTAGGTCTAAATGACTGATCGCAACAAATCGTTAAGCTGTTTCCAATTCAAAAATCTAAGCCGAAGACTGTAGCAGTCAATTAAAAAAAAACCTGGGGGCGACGACATAA